>JARDYH010000005.1:80821313-81203813 GCA_029215795.1 Anniella stebbinsi | reverse complement strand
CAACAGTTGCAAGCCAAGCCTCGTGACTGAAAATGAAAAAGTGAATTGCAACAACAAGCTAATCTCAAGTTTGATTTTTCGTTATAGATGAAGAGACAGATCTGATGAAGGACACCTAACTCCTTAAAAATCTGGACTCTTACATTTTAATTTTCTAACCAGCAATATTTCAAACAAAATGACTATGCATTGACCAAGAAGGTGCCAATTTAATTAGCAATGCTTGTCAAAGTAGAGCCAGAAAAGCATCATATGGGTCATGTCAGTTCCAGTTCTACATCACATATATTTCAAGAATGGCCAAATAAGTACTGGCTTTGCATGCTTAAGTATTTTTAAAATTCTGACTGATGGAAATCAATGTAAGATCCTTTGGCAGGGGCAACCCCCCTCCCCCCATGAGGAATAAGTACAATAAAAGCATTTTTAGTTACAGTACTTACGGGAGGCACACTTCAGTCAACAAATCACACTGGGACTATGTTATTCCCCAAGCTGACCAGTCCTACACGAATCAACCATCAGGATTAATATGGGTGGCAAAGCATCGGTAGCACCTAGCCAGCCACCCAAGCACAAACCACCCACCCAAGGAAGCATCTCCTCTTCAAGAGACTTCCTGTTGCATTTCCTGTATTGGTGCTCTAGGTCACTAGAAGAACTGCCACCTGGAAGTGCCCATGAGATTTATGATAGGGTTTTGTTGTTGTTGTTTCATTTGGCTTCATGTTTAAAACCAACTACCTCTACATCGCATCCCATGAAGCAAAAGAAATAAAAGGTAAGAGAATGTAAACCAAGGGGAAGTTTCGAGGAATTGCCAAATGAAAAAGAAAATCTTCCATAGAACCATTGATGATGCTCCTCACCTGTCAGACCCATTCCACACACACTCAAATTTATCAAAAATGCAATCGTTCTCGTAGAGAGAGCACAGCTTGCTGCGGAGGTAATCATGAACCTAAGGAAGAGACATAGACATAAAGAGGGAAAGGAAAACAGTGTTCAGTGGGAATTATATGCTAAAGCTTGATTCCTAACACTGAAGAACTAAAACAGCATTGTAACCAGAGGCAGTATCCAACTGTGACATTCCACAAACACAAATAGCACTAGCAGAGCTCCACTGAATCTTTCCGTTGTGCAAGCAGTTGCCCCTAAGACTTGCCCAGCTGGCTGCCCAACGAGTTGCACAATGGAGCTGCACAAAAGTTATGTGCAATTGGTTGCACAATGGGCTGCACATGCATAATGCACAAGCACTTGCACAAACGTAACTTTTGTTGGATTCTTCTCTTGCGCATAGTTCGGAACCTAGTTTCCACTAGCACAATGTCATTTGCGCTAACAGAATGACATAGTTGGATACTCCCCTAGTTCTCTACATGCTAGCATCTTACAGATCTAAATTCTCATTGTACAATGGATAGATTAAGCAGTTCATTCCTCATCCAGGAACATGAATCAAAGGAATTATGCTTCTGACTAAAATGCTTGGGAAGAATTGAGCAGCCCCATGGGGGTAAAGCTGCCCCATTACCTAAGTGGAAAAAAAGAGTGGGAAACCTCAAAATAATTTGCCAGTGGGGAAAACAAGGAGGAACAAAACCACTCAAAGATCTTATTTAGATAGTGAAAGATTCAGTGATGGAAGAAGCTTCCCAATAACCTATTCACACACCACTCTCTGTCCTGGAAGCTTCAATTGTCACCATCAAGCACCTGGGGTGTTGAGGAAATCATTAAGAAACCCATCCCCACCCAAGAAGGAGACATACCCCCCCCCCCCCGATTCTATAGTAGAGTTGGAAGGGGCCTATGAGGCCATCGAGTCCAACCCCCTGCTCAATGCAGGAATCCACTTAAAGCATAGCTGACAGATGGTTGTCCAGCTGCCTCTTGAATGCGTCTTCCTAGAAAGCTTGGAACAGAATTTTCACCAGGTACAGAACGTTGTAACTAGTGCTGTGTCAAAAATGTTGACCATTCCATTTTTGGCATTTCATGGGGGTGGAGGGGGGAAATGAAAACTCAGGCGAAAGAGGTTGGGAAAGGTGAGAATTTCAGAGAATATTCTCCTTGGGGAGGGGGACAGAGCTCCCACTTACCTTTTTAAAAGGAGCTGGTTGTTGAAGGGTCTTCTTTCTTTCTTTCTTTCTTTTTCTTTTTTAAACACCTCTGGCATTTTAGGAGCCCAGGAGTTCTTCTTGAATGCTTATTGGAGAGAGCGAGGTCACATGGTCTCCAATAGGCATTCACTAAGAACTGCTGGGCTCCTCCAAATGCTGGGGGAAGGGGGTATTTTTTTGAAAAGCTAAAAGACAGGAAGAAGGCCCCTCAGTGATCAGCTACACTTAAAAAATGTATGTGGAAACACTGTCCCCCTCCCCAAGGAGAGAATTCTCTGAATCCCCCCCCCCCCATGAAAGAGGAAGAAAAAACAATGCCTCTTTCACAGGGAGAGAGAAAATTCCCAAAAATAGGGGCAGGATTCGGCCCAGCACTAGTTAGAACATCACCACCTTGGGATTCCACAAGCTATAACAAATGCTCACTCCATGGCATCTCCATCAGTCAGAATCATTTGAGTCATCGAAAGACTCCATGGCTCAATGGCAGAACACATACTTTGCATGCACAAGGCCCTAGACTCAATCCTAGGAATCCCAGTTAAAGAATGCCAGCAAGGCTGAGAAAGATATCTGCCTGAGACCTTGGAGTGGGGCTGCCGGTCAAAGTAGATAATACTGGGCTAGATGGTCCACTGGTCTGACTCTGCATGAGAGGGTGTTTCATATATGATTCAACTCTCAAATAAATGTTTCTTCAGAGAACCCTAAAGGCCCAGCAACACCATTAAGCAGAGAATATAAGCGTATTCAGATTCTAATATCTTCATAGTCTTTCTATAACCTTAGGATAAGTATAGTGTTCTACAAACAGCCTTAAATTATTTCTCTTCCCTTGAGATTCAGATGTGACAGATCTTTGCTCATTGAAAACAATGGCGAAGTTCCACTTGATTTCCCTCATAGAAAGAAAGGTCCTGAACAATGTGCATTCTAATTCAAAGACCTCACATTAGTAGCAGTAACATAGATACGGAGTTATGGAGCATTTTAGAATGTTTCAAAGTGTTTGTCATACGTTAGCTTTAGTTCCTCTCCCATTCATTCAGAGCACCACAATAACCCCAAGAGTTAAGTACCTGGTATGTCTCAATAGGCCTATTCTCCATGTTCAAATCCCACACTTTGACAGTGAGATAGTCCCTGGTCATGATGTATCTCCCACTGTGGCTGAACTTAACATCAGAAATTGAAGAGATGATCTCAGAAAAAAACGACCTGTTACTTGGGTCTTCGGGCTCTTCGAAAACTGCACAACACACACAAAAAAATAAGCAACATAAAATAAAACATGGTCAAAACAGAAATCAATAGGGCTGGGGCCAGTGTGATAAACAGAAAGTGGTCATGTTTCCACATGTGAAAATATTTAATGGTAAATTGTTGAAGTTTAACATAGCATTCAGATATAATATAGTAGCTGTCATTTCACAGAAAGAAAGAGAACGCAAACATGGCGGGGATAATCCAATAAAAATAATGCAACTAATACTGTAATCCTTTATATGGTTACCTGGGAATAAGTCTCACTGAGCTTAGAGGAACTTACTTCTGAATATTGAATCATACAGAATTGTGCTGTCAGAATTTAAGTTGTTCTAGGGAATTTATTGAAGGATGATCTGTATATTTTAAAATGCTCAACACAATGGAGAAAGGGAAAGATAAACTCTTTTTTTAAAAAAAAATAGCATGTGAGTAAATTCTAACAATCCTAGATGCCTCTAAGAAAGGACAATTTAAAAATGGTTTTGTTTTTATTTTAACAAAAACTATAAGATTTTGTGAAATTTACCCTGAACGTTCTGCGTTTAGTACAAACCCGACAAGCTTAAAAATAATAATAAAAAAACAAGTTGTGGGTGTTTTCCCCTCTTTTTAAAAAAAGTCTAGCTTCTTTGCAAACTCACCCTCCTGCCGGATGACAAAGTGGGGGGCGGGGAGGAGATACTAGTGGTGACACTGGAGTCTTAAAAAGATCTTGTTTTGCAGCCCCTGAAGTATAATTGCCAGGGAGATGGCTCATACTCTTTTCGTTCATCTGACAGTTTCAAACTCCATCACTAGCTTTATTTGCATTTCAATATTTTCGTGCAAGGCAGACCTCTTCAGTGTCATTAAAAAAGCAACAACCCTGGACTACAAAATATTAATTTCTTAAATTAAAATGCAACAGTACAAAATGAGCTTTCACCTAGGCACTGACTGCATGGCTGGAAGCAATCCAAGGCAAAGAACAGCCATGGGATTCAAAAGCAGCATGAAGGCAACTCACTTGATCCGACTGGTCAAGTTCTAGCTTCTAAGAGACCAAACATAGGTCCTCTGTGTCAGAAGGCAGAGGCCGCAGCCATTCAGCATGATATAAGGCTTAGAAGCACTGAACCTTCCTGGCTTACCCTGTAATTACAGAGTCTCTCCCAGGCTTCTGGCTGTTGAGATTACTTATGGAAATCTTTCTGGGCTGGAGTGATCCCACCCTAAATAGGGCATTCGGCCTGACATCCCAGACTTCCTCGCCTTACCTTTCTGACCTTCTTTCCAAGACTTCCACTCTCATTTGCCTTGCTTCTGTGAAATGCCCGCCTCTATGCCAGATTTCACTTTCATGTGAGCAAGCACAGAACTTCTGTCATGTCCTCAAGATATTGCTATGGGTTTGGGGTTAATCTGAATGATCTCTCAAGGATTCCCCCAACCCTGTCTGTGATTGTGAAAAGACACTACTAGAGTGAGCCAACCTGTTGCATAAATTTAACCTGGAAGATTCTCTACTGTTACGGAGTGGTGTCTGTCCTGCGAGATGGCCACAAGTAGATGGTTCTAGAAGTGGGCTTACCTTCCTCTCCTCCTTCTCTAAGGAATGTGTAAATTCAGAGCTCTGTGAGAACAACAGAAACAAGCTGTGTGTGTAGCAGTCAGTCTGCACTGTAACTAGATTGAAAAGGAGACAGAGGTCTGACTTTGTTCTCTGCAGGAAATCCTATGGTACCATGGGTTCCCAGAGACAGCTGATGGGTGAAGGAATCTGTTGGAAGTGTTAATGTTGTGGACCCTCATCTTATACTTATGAGAATAAAAGTGCCAATACCATACTCTTCTTATACAATTCTGTAGAATACTGTGTACAGTTCTGGTCACCACACACCCCAAAAATCTGGAGTAAATCTGGAAAAAGTGCATAAAAGGGCAACTAAAATGATCAAGGGGGCTGGAGTATCTCCCCATATGAGGGAAGATTACAACACCTGGGATTGTTTAGCTTGGAAAAAAGGAGGGTAAGGAGAGACCTGATAGAGGTGTACAACATTATGTATGGTGTTTAGAATGTGGATAGGGAGACATTTTTCTCAGTTGCTGGGGGACATGGGTGGGAGGCTGTTGTACTTGTGTCCTGCTTGTGGGTTCCTGGTTGACAGCTGGTTGTCCACTGTGTGAACAGAGTGCTGGACTAGATGGACCCTTGGTTGGCTTTTCTTATGCTCAATCTGTATGTGTGGGTAAATAAACTTTACATCACAGAAACACAGTGACTGGGGTTGAGACAACACAATAACCAATGGTGATTTAAATAGTTGATGGTTGGTTCTTTAATCCACCGTGGGTTAGCGCATTGTGTGCACGGATTATTTTTAACCAATGGTTGGTTATTTGGCTGAAATAACCCACACAAAGAACCAACACTGTGTAGAGTTGGCTATTTGAAGCACCGTTGGTTATCATGTTGTGTGGTGGGCACCATTGGTTATTTCCTCAGCCACCGTTGGTTATTTCGTTGGCTTCTGAGTCACAAGGCTGCTGCTCTAATCCAGCCAGCAGGTTAGTTTTTTTGGCAGCAATGGCTGATGGGATACTAGCAGGAGGCCTGAGGGTGGGGGATGAGTAAGTCAACTTTGCATGGACTAATAATCAACTCAATGCTGATCCTAATACACAATATGGTTGATTCTTATCATGTTGTGTGGGGAGTACCCCCTAGATACACAACTGTCAAGTTGATTATTATCCAACCGTTGACTATCGTGTTGTCCAAATGCAGCCCATAAGTCTCCAGTGATCTCTTTCTAAGGAAACTGAACCCTGAGTCTGTGCTAGAACTCTTGAAACTTCTCACCACTCTGAACTGCAGTGCATGCGTGTAACAGAATATATATTTGAACAAGAACACTTATCTTTAAAGAATTTGCTATTCTCTACCATCACATACCAAACCATCAATTAGTGGGACAAGAAGCACTTGTCTCAACCCTGACACCAGTTTCAGAGATTTAAAGCTTTATGGGCCAGTCAATATAAGGCATTAGCCAATGGAAGTCAACACAGAAATTTCAGAGCAGCCACAACAACCTGGTTTACTTTGGTATAAATAAACCATAACCTGAATGGCCCTAAATTAATGCAATGTTGCAGAAGGCCCTATTCATCAGTAACATCTCAAGGATTCATTCAATGCACAAGGAATCTCTCCAGGCCTTCATTTGAATGTTATGCAAATGTAATCATTCTCAGAAATTATTGTATCACAGTCAACTATTGGGAAAAAACATTGTTCCATTTATGTGTGGCAGCTGTTCAAGCAGTATTTTTGCCCATTCTTATGTCCATACATGTATTCCTGAATGTGTACCAGATATTGCCTCCAACATCCCATAAAGGACAGAAGGCTAGTTAGGATGGTTCCATCATATTTCTGTGGCTGAGACAGGGCATGAGAAGTGTGGATAAAACAAGATGAAGCATAAGAAAATTTGCCAGTGACATCAGCATTTCTTCTGAGCTGCAAGTTATGTGAAACTGCTGCAATCCCCTTGGAAGGATAAGGACACACTTGACACTTAAAATCCTGGTACCAAGAAAATAAAAAAGGAAATCTGAATCTGGGGGGGGAAAAACCTCTCATCTTGAAAAAAATGCAAACCCACCACCACCACCACCACCACACCAAAACAGGATTTCCTTTCTCAGCGCAAACATTTGGTTAGCTTTATTAAACTCTAACCGTACGGTCTAACTGAATGCTGAGCTATAAATACCTGAATTTTGGAATATGGTATATGCAGGAGGAGAAAAAAAAAGATCTAAAGCGCTAGAATAAACGATCTCTCTACAAATATGAAATGGCATTGCTCACAGCAGTCTCCAGCTTGAGGTCCTTTGCTGCCAGCAGGAAATCTGATGACTTAAGGGTTTTTCGAAAATAAAATAAAAACATCAACAGGGGCAAAAATAAATAAATTAAGATCTGAGCTGGCTCGTGCAAAGCATCTAACTCCCACGAGAGCTTGTCACTGCTGTAATAATTATGGGCTCCGGCACACCAGGGGGCAGGATTTGGGAGGGAGTTTTTAACAGCTGCATATTTTCTTTGAGTTGTTTATGTGTAAACTAGAGTCACGCTTGGCAGTGCTCTAAAGTGAAAGCAGAGATGCAGGGCGGACGACTGCTGATGGGGAGGGAAAGTGAAAATTTGCAACCACCACCAAAGTGTCTAAACTTAGAGCATGTAAAAGACTTAGGAGCATCTATGTGTCATGTGGCACACTGCCTGATCATTTTTACTTTTACTTTTAATTGGGGGCTGTGAATTTGATAGGATCAGAGGCACTGGGGGGTGGGTAGGTTAATCCTCCTCTCCCTACTCTATCTTCCTGATCTAAAAAAATACAGTCACCCACCCACCTTTCAGTCATGCAAGCTTGGGTTTTCATATATGTGATTCTGTGAGCATATATGCACATAGTATAAGTCAGATCATTCTTAAAAATCAGGTACTTGGATAAATGGTGGTGCTATGCAAAAGATTCAAGTAATAGGGACTCTGTTGTAACATGATAAACAAACACGTGCAAGGCCCACTTGTCAGCATGCCATTTTACATCCAGCCTAGCAGTCCAGGATGAGAATTACACGCACAGACAGCAGGATTAAGAAATGGGCTTGGATGTAGACCTCCTTGAATCGGGCCTGCATCCAAACTCTGCTCCATAAGCTCCCTCTTAACAATAGGTTTAGTCAAGGCCACTTTGAAACAATGCCTGCTTTGTGCTTTACTTGTCAAAAGAATGACATAAAAGACCTTCCTTCCCACATTTCCCATCTTCATTATCTGCGATTACTACCGCTGCAAAGTGAAAATTGGAAATACAGAAATCTGTGAACTGTCTTGTTATCAAAGACCAGATGGTGCTCCTTCACTCAAAAAAACCCTTACGCTTGGAGACATGATGGTACCATGACAACTGGCACATAGGAAGGTTTCATCATCAAATACTAATGGGTGAATATGGATGCCTATGCTAATTGGAGGGGTCTCTCTGGACAGAGGAGGCTGCCATTCAGTACAGGTAGTAGCCCCCAACTGAGACAACAAGAGGCTGCTTAAAGGTGGAAAATCACTAGATTTGATTTTTGTAGAATAACTCATTCTTGAGGGTTATTTAATACACTTATATATGCCCACACTGATTCCAAAACCATTTTTGGGGAGATCTGAGTAATGAGGAACCCTGTATACTTTATATCAAGTAAAGATATCTCCAACTTTTTGTTTTGTTTCGTGACTTCTGTATGTACTAATATTGCAACAAGAAGTTACTCTCCTCTACATTTTTTTTTTGCTTTACCTCATACCTGTGGTATGAAAAATGACACAATGAAAATGGGACCTTCTGCCTCTAAAATGAGGAATGGTCTAGCATGAGACACACCCATGCAAGCAGCATTTGTGACTTGCCATACCAGCTCACAGATCAGGCTGACCTGGTTTCCTATCAGCATGGAACCAGTATGAGAGTAATGCACAATGGTCAGCACCATAGACAGTATTGGTCAATTGCAGGCTGATGCTAAAATGACACTGACTTGTAGATGATAATCTATGCAGACAAATCTTTATAAAGATTTTTTTTTTCAATCAACTAGAGAAGGCAAATAATAAAACAGAAACTTTGCTGCCAAGAAGACAGAATGAAAGTACAACCTTGGCCTAGGGTTGTACCCAAGAGTGTCAGTTCGCTGACGGAAACAGTCCCATCAGCGGAACTGGGAGGGGAGTGATCCACTCCCACAGCCTCCGTGTACCCTCCAGAGCAGATTTTCAGGATTCTTCTTCCCTCTCCAACAAGAACAAAAATTCATGGAAATTCCCGTTTTTCTTTCTCTGTTGGTGGGGCACATTTTACTTTAGGGTGATCAAGAGTAGTATCATCCTGGATGAGTCCAGAACATCCTATTAGTCCAGAACATTTTGCAGCATCTTTCAACAAATATTGCATCTGCAGAAGTATTAGTTCTTTTAATGACAAGTGAACATGTGGATACTAGAGGAACAAATTGCAGACTTGCAAATCATTTTCTTTATGGGAGAGTTGCCTTTAAAAAGCCAGCAGGATAAATCCAGGTGTAGTTTCTGCCTACCTATGGTGGGGGTGGGATGCAAACTAAGCCTGACAGCATTTGTGGAACTTGTCCCAAGGTGTCTTCAGAGCACATGGTTTGAGCCTGCTGATACAACTGCTGCATATTAAGTTCCATTTGTGACTTCAGAACTGAGTGGTGCAATATCCCACAATGTAGCCATTGTGCTTGGCAGATAATTGTGAGGTCCATTTCTAACTTGATGGTGGGGTAGATGGATTCCTATTAATCCATGGAGATTTGCTACTCCAATTCTAGTCTGAAGAAGATTCTAGACTTGCCTACAGCTGTAGGAGATCAAGATAGAATCAGGACTACAGAAGGGGAGGGGGAGAATCTGGTGTCAGGATCAGGCCTGGTCTCCCTGGAGTGGATCCCAAATCAGACTTGAAGGCTGAAGATCAGCTGAGACAAGAGGCCTTCAAGATGCATCTGGACAGCCATATTTCAGGTATGCTTTAAAGTGGATCCTGCATTGAACAGGGGGCTGGACCCAATGGCCTCATAGGCCCCTTCCAACTCTACTATTCTATGATTCTATGAAGAAGCAGGGATGAAATTCTCCAAGACTCTCCAGGAGTCAAGGAAGAATCTTCCCAGGAGGCCCAAGCTCAGAGATCATCTTCCTCCTTCTCCACTCCCTGGGAACAAAGTCTTGTTGGAGGGGAGGAAGCATCAGAACTGACACATCCCAGAGTCTGCCACAGAGTCAAGCAGGTGGATTTGAGAGGCGCTGGAAGGTAATCTGCTAGACTAGC
Source organism: Anniella stebbinsi (assembly GCA_029215795.1). Taxonomy (NCBI): domain Eukaryota; kingdom Metazoa; phylum Chordata; class Lepidosauria; order Squamata; family Anniellidae; genus Anniella; species Anniella stebbinsi. The sequence goes on along the minus strand of JARDYH010000005.1, from coordinate 81,193,510 downwards.
CACACAGCAGAGGATACAGCTTGAAGACTCTCCTGAAGGAGGGCTTTAGTAAAAGCCTGTCCAGCACAACAAAAAACATCTATTTAGTTGACAGGCAACTGCCTTGTTTTGTTAAGCTAATTAAGCTTAGAGTATAGCTCCTAGAATTCACACTCCCTTCAGGTGTGAAGAGGTGTCTATTTACTGAATAAAGCTTTTGTGGATTGCACAGCAGACCTCTTTATTTTATCACACCTTGGTAGGAGGGCTTAGAAACATGACAGCTGGAAAGTTTCCAGGAGTCTTATTTCTGTAATACAGCTTTTCCCACTGGTGACTTCCAGATATTTTGAACGTCAACCTCCATCAGCCCCAGGTTGCATGGCCAATGGTCAGGAATGCTGGGAATTGTAATCCAAAACATCTGGAGGTTACCAGGTTGAAGAAGGCTGCTCTCACAAATGTATCCCAAGGTTTCTTTGATAGTACTTGAATAGCATAGGACAGGAAATCTGGCTATACTTTTTATGCCACTATTCCCTCTACAATGGCCACCTGCCAAGAAAGAAACAGTTCTCCAAAGAGTGATTTCTCTCTAACAGCTACTACCATAACAATATGGGACAAGGAAAGCTGAGCAATGGAGTTGCTTCCATGTCCACAGGCAGAGGATTTATTTTGCTATTTTATGCTACTGAGCTACTCTACTAAAGCATGGGCTAACATTGCCACATAGTGTATCATACCCATATCCCATGCCCAGTGTATTACACCCATGTGTATTACACACATGATTGGGATGTGCTGCAATATCATCTGCATTTTGATTAAACATTAACTGTTATTAAATATTTCTATTGGAGAAATTAATCTTTAAATGCCAGAGTCGCTTTTTGTTTTGAACCCTGATGAACTGCCCCCATTCTGACATGTATGTCTGCTGAACCACAATTGACTGAGGGCCAATGCTTCTGAAGGATAGAGAAAAATCAATATCAGACGTCAAGGGAGAGGTCAAATTGAACTTGTTTTCACAATTGCCTTGTATGCGCTCTAAAGGACACTGCAGCAGAAGAACAAAGGAACAAACCAAGCCAAGGTCTACAGTATAGGAAAGTGAAAGAAATGAATCTGGCTTGCTTCTTAATACATATATTATGATTCTGAGCTGAACTCCGGTGTGGTACAATAATCAGACACTGGGAGGAATGAATGAAAAAAAAATAATGGCTATTCAATAAACTCCAGTGATAGATATCAGGATATAATCATAGACTTGGAACAGTTAAATAATTGGCTACTATGACATTTCCCACAAAGTGGAAGAGATAAGACTGGAGGGGTCATTTTTGTAACCTAGTTATTAGGGGTTAGGGATTGATTCAATAGTAAAAAGCCAGAGCAAGCTATTGCAGCATCATGGATGGTGGAAAATGATGTTTTCTAGGAGGACTTCACCTTTGGGGTTTAAAGCCTCTAATGAGAAACAGTTTCATATCTCACCTGCACTTGAACATGGAAATGAAATACATTAGAATGTGATTTTATAAAAGGAACTCACACTAGTATTTACGAGAATGTTCTAATTTGAACTGGCTATCACAAAGCCATTGTGAAATGGATCATATTTACAGAATGGGATCGTTAAATATTAGGAAAAGTCAGTGTAGTCCCACTTCAGTAAACAGAAATAAAATCATGTGGTAAAGAGTCACAGAAAAAGAGAAGAAAGCTGCATTTGAACAGAAGTCCTGAGCTCAGTTCAGGTGTAACAGGCTTTCTCAAGGCTGTAAGTAAATTAATTATGCCGCTCCATTTGACTGTTCCCTGATTTTTTTTTACTCCAGTTTAAAGTGGTTTTAATATTGTATTTTAATACTGTGAACTGCTGAGAGATTTTACTATACTCAGTATTATATAAATGCCACAAATAAATAAACAAATAATAGACAGGCTTTTTTGCCTATCTAGCTGAGACGCAACAAAGGGGGAGGAAGAGGGCTGGAGAAGCCTCAGAATAGCTTGTAGCCCAGCCTCTCCAGTCCCCTCCCCCCAGAACACCCCTCTACCACCTCTCTGAGGTCGCTTTTCTGACCTTGGAGAAGCAACCAGCATGGTTCTCTCCACTCTGGCTACAAGGGGAATGGGGTGGGGAGCAGGGATTCCCAGCTACAACCTCAGACCAGGGGATCCAAAGTATCCTCTAGCCCCCCCCCCACACACACACACACTGTCTAGGGGCCATAAAATCACTCTCCCCATTATTCAACTCCTAAAGTAATTCTTGCATATGGGCTTAATCTGGATTAAATCATCCATGTCATTTAAAGCAGATAAAAAGAGTGAAGGATAATGCAACATCTGTATCAGAATTCCTCAGTGTGAAAACTTTATTCTATTAATCACTTATCTGAAATCACTCTACTCTTTCAGAGACAGCCAAATAATGACCAGGTTTCCATGATGAAACAACCAATGATTTACACACCATGGGTTGTTTGGGAATGCACTGGAGTAAGTGAGTGTGCTGGCTCCCAACTGCTCAGTAGCTTCATGTTTGTTCTTCGTGATGTCCAAACCCCAAACTCTGGGATGTTGAAGAAAAAACAACCTGGAGTTACAATCCATTATTTGTTTTCGGGTTATAACTATGGGTTGTTTCTCCCCCAACAACCCTGAATTCTAGATTCAGATGTCTCTTGCTGTTTAGTGCAATGGATGCAGTGCACTGCCCCACAAAGGCTGCTATTGTTTAAGATATAGGCAAGTCACAAGAAGCAGGACAATGAGAGGATGTGTTCTATTAACTTCATGCTGGTATACCTTGTCCCAGGAAAACTAAATCATAATTGATCATAAAGGATATTTTTCCTCCTTCCTTTTGCACAGGAGGAAAGATCCTATCATAATACATTCTCCCCATTCCTCCCTCCATGTGGAAGGACCAGGAAATACTCACATTTGGAGTGTCTGTCACACAGGGCGGATGCTCGCATGTCACACAGTCTTATCGTCCCCTTGCTGCTGCTGTAGACAAAGGTGTTGCAGTGGTGTGGATGGAACTCTGCAGCTGTAATCACTTCTGTCAGCTCCTCCATGTTTGCTGGTTTTATATCTACAATATCTGGCAGAAGTGGATCAAGGCAAAACAAACAGCACAGAGTAGGGGTTCTCAACATTAAGATCCGGGATGGAGTAGAAGATAAAGAGTGTCAAATCTGGATTGGGGAGAACTGGGTGGAACTTCCTGTTCATTCATGAAATTTACCAGATAACCCTGGACCATTTACTATCTCTCAGACTAACCAACCTCACAGGGGTATTATGAGCATAAGATGGAATAAGTGATCAAAAGAGAAGTAGTATGTTTTCAGCTATCCTCAAAGCCTATTTGTGTAATGGATTTCAAACCTGGCTGAAATTCTGGTCTGTCCCTTTTCAAATAGCTGTAACTTCACATTAAAAAGAGCATTCTTCAACACTTTATATGGGGAACTTTTTTGTCTAAGAGTCATTGCCTGCATTTTTATTGAACGGGTGAGTAAACAATGATCTGTAACAGGCATAACCCCATACAGCAATGGAGATTCAAATAGATTCACTGAGGTCATCAGGGAACATGCTCCTGGTGATCCCACATGGATCTATGGCCTGACTGGAGTCCACCGGGAGAAGAGCTTTCAGTGTGGTGGCCCCCTTCCTTTGGAACTCCCTGCCCCTGGAGGTCAGCCAGATGCCAACACCGTGTTTCTTCTGGCGCCTCCTGAAAGCAGCTCTATTCCAGGAAGCATTCCTTAACCAACAGCCACATGTTTGCTTGTTTTTTGGCATTCTGTTTTTTAAAAAGTATGATTTTAATGGTGCTTTAATCTTTGTATCTTTTACTATTTTGCTTCTTATGTTCACCGCTCCAGAATCTGTTTCAAATATGGAGCGATCTACAAATGTTGTAAGTAAATAAATACATAAATCACACTTCTCAGCAACCCCTTATTTTTCTGGTACAGGAAAAGGATTTCCCATATCGAGCCATTCTACAGAAACTGTTCTGCAGTCATTCTAGAAACCCCCGATGCAAATCCCAGGCTTCAGACTCATATTTCGTTAACAGAGATTGGTTACCATTCATTCTCCTTTTTCTGTTCACAACCAGGTTGGTAAAAGGATTGCAAAAATGAAACAGATTTCCCACTCTTTCAATATATGCATGTGAATTGGATAGGGATTTTAACCTGCACCACAGGGAAAAGGGACCATTAGTTGTACCACATTAATTAACACAGATGGCATGTGGCAGTACTCTTCAGAAATCTGGGCACACCTTAATCTCTCCTTCTAGATCCACTGGTTTTCCTAGCTCCATCCTTTTCAGCTGGAATGTATATTATTTCACCCCTCGGCACCCTCCTGCTTTGTCCTCCAGTGGTGCTAGTGAGAATGCTGGTTCACAAACCCTTTGCTTTATCAGCCATCGACCATGTGCTAGGCATTGATTCAAAATTGCTCCCAACTCATTAGTCAACTGGGTTGCCCCCTGGCTGATGGTAGGTGCACAATAGATTTTCTAATTCAGAAAACAAAATCAATCTGTAACACCAGGGGAAATGGTCTGAAGAAAATAAACAAGGTGGTCAGAGGTAATGAAAGGCAGAGGTAAGCCACATAAATACCAGTCATTTACCCTCATGAAAATTAAGAGTTATTAGCTCCTATTTTTTCTCCCTTGTCCCCTGCATTTCCTGTGTCTGATATTTGACTAGACATTGCCTACTCTCCATTTTCTGCTAGCATCTCCTAACATATGTACGGTAAAAAATTCCATATATCTTCAATAGGATGAAATTCTGGTGATTTTAAAGCTGTAGGGAAAGTGAGATTCCCATCACACCAAAGCCTTTCTTTGACTTGGATATGGGAACTACTATGTAGCATTCATGACCTTAATCATTCAACGAAGTACTACTTGGTATACTGTAATCTGTCATTAAGCATGTCCTTCCTTCTTTTCCTCTTAGCAAACATTTTGGTTTGACATACATTAACCACATTGTTCCTTTAAGTGTTTAGCTCCACAGAACTAGGAAATTCACTGGATTAAAGTCCAGTTAGTTCACCAAAGGTTACTTTTCACTTGTCCAATGTTTCACATTGATTTATATCATACCCACAGAAGAGTTTTAGGATGAAAATCTTTTCATAACAAAAGACTGGGTACAAGGCCATTTTCTTGTGGTATCTTGTATGTTTAATCCACAGCATGGCAATACCTTTATTAGGACCAAACAAAAGGTTACAGAATAGAAAATAAGCTCCTGAGTTATCCAGAACTCTTCATCAGTCTAGATGTTAAGTAAAAAAATTTGAAGAACTTGAAATCTTGCTCACTATGTTGACATTCTGGTTGATCCCAATAAAGGTCTTGTTCTACCATGGATTTTGGATTTTTTTTCCTATTGACCAAGAAGGCAATTTATGCTTTTTCATACATATGCTTAATAGTGCTCATGTAATAGAGCTCATTAGCTAGATAGTAGTAAAAAACAGAAGGCACATTAAGTGTACCAGTTTAAATGATGATCACTGATCACTGTGTGTTAAGTGTCCCCTTATGGCCTTGATTCACAGAGTCTAATATGAATCTATTAATATCAGAATGTGATGGAATAGAGCTGAAATGTTTCATGTAAAAATACCCCACAACCAACTTTCAGATGAATAGTTTATCCTTGACAAACATTTTGGCTGAAAGGAAACTTTTAATGTTTTGATTTGTGCTGCATTCGGGACTGGAAAGAATTTTAAACCTGACGGAAGACTAAAAATATGGTTTTCCTTGACAGGCCAACAAACAGATCCTTCCTGTTTCCCTCTCCTGTCCATGATCTCCCCCTCCTGTCCTAAAGGAACATCTTTGCTGGTGAAGATTTTATAAACCAGAAGATGCTTGATTCTAATGGACAATGTTATGCCTATGAATAGCACAGCTTCAAGGAACATTGTGCAAAGCCAATGGAGAATGTCCTGACTACACAGCAACAGAGAGAAGTGGGGAGGTCAATCATTTGTGAGGGAAGACACACTAACCGTAGAGCATTCCATACCAGCAAATGTTTGTAGAATTTTTGCCAAGACCAGGAATGCCTGATACAGTCCTCACCTCATCACAGACCATGACTCTTTGTTAGAGCCCCATAAAACAGGTAACAATCTTCCCACAGAGTTGGTTCCCTGCACTTCGTTTGAACAGTTAATGTTTTGCTTGTTACATTCCATTATCCAAGCAGTTTTCTTTTGCTCATGTCTACTCATTCTCCACAGAAACTTGGTAAACTGCTGGCTAATTATAGTGGAATCCTGTTTCCAATGGGGCTTACTCCCTAGTAAGTGTGCCTAAAACTGTAGCCTTCACTTCTTTTTCACTTCCTTTTCAGTAAGGGAGAAGGATATTTCTTGACCTTGCACATCCTAGTTAGTTCACAGCCCCACAGAAATATGTCAAGGTTCCGTCCTACCCTTTCCTTTTCCACACCATCCAAATTGTCTGCCTGGGAGCAAATCTAGCTTTTTGGGGGGAGGGTCAAGTGCATATGTACAGCACAAATGTAAAATGCAGGGCAGTGAAAGACAGTGAGGGCTAAGAAGAGCAAAATCACCAAACCAGAATATACTGCAGCAGGAGTGAGAGCGTCGGCAACAATTTATTTGCAGAGCTACACCTGTCTCAAGAAAGATTTGCAGCACCATTCAGGTTGTGGTTGAGAATATGTTTTGAGTATTTTGAGATTTCAAGATAAAAACCACCACAGACAAAAAAAAGGAGAGAGCGGTATATCCTGGATGCAAAGTGGTGATTCCAGACCATATTATTTCCAAGAAAAATAAGTACACTAGAACAGGAAATTGGCTAGGATTTCTTAAAAGGAAGTCTCACAGGGATGTTAGTGTCCATGTTAATTAAATCTTAGCCTGTGCTTCTTTATTGATTTTAGTACAAAGAAAGCCAACAGTAAAAATAAGAGTACGTTAAGAGGAAATCTCATCTCCCCCTACACTATCTGCTGACTTTAAGATTACAACTGCTTCAGATTACAAATCCAAGATTGAAGAGTCATGATTTTGTTGCTGTTGTTTTCCTTTGGGACAAAATGAAAGTACAAATAATAATACTCAAAGCATCATACACGAAGGAATTTCCAGTGTTAATAATTGTTGTTGGGATTGGTGGTTTTGCTTTTGAATTTTGATCCAAGACAATTACAGGTGGAAATAATTCTAAGAACTAGGCTATCTTAGATATTTGGGTATTTTTAGTTGCCTTTACTATTCAGAGCAAAAGCCCCGATTAGTACAGATGATCTTTTGATGATTGGCTCCCTCAGTCACACTTTGAGAGGGTGACCACAGGTGTCAAGCAGTTTTAGATTTCACAATACAAAACACCCAGCATGGGGCAATTCTATTGGCTTTGTGAAGCCTTAGTTTGGAGAAAGAGGAGAGGAGAGAAATGCACAGAGGATTTCTTTGCCCCATATGGAAAACAAATTAAGTCCCTGCTGTTAACAGGAGGAATGGGAGGATGGGAACATCCCATTCCTGAAGGGATTACTGAGAAAATGTGGCTGTGTGAAGAAATACTTTCCTTAATGTTATATGACAGGGAAATTGGATAGTTGGATATACCTCCCTCCTCATCCTCTCACAAATGAAAACTCTGTTTGAGAGAGATAAGGGATCCAATTCCAGTGGGTCTCGAGCATGTCCCCTGCACGAGACCTACTGGAATGAACAAGTGGGTTTAGCAGCTGTGGGCCTCATGGATAAATAAAAAATAACAAATCAAGAGGTCCAGATGATATCCACATGAAAGTTCTTAAAGAAAACATAAGCAAAATAACTGATCTTCTAACAAAAAAGTGTGACTTGTCCCTAAAATTGGCCTCTGTACCTGAGGACTGGGAAGCAGCCAACGTAATGCCAATTTTTAAAAATGGATTCGGGAAATTACATGCCTATGGTAAAAGTGTTTTATTTTTTGTTTTTATACTTTTTATATAGGTATAAAAGTCTATGTAAGTATAAAAGTCTATATATTAGTGACTTCTTTTCTGGAAAGGAAAAATGGGGTATATGAATATCAACAACAACAATAATAGACAGTATCCAATGCTACAAATGCTAGTGGGAATTATTGGTAGCACAGTGAGAAGCTAGCAGTTGATGACACAATTTTAAACACAGAAGGGAGCGCCACTGACCGGTTCCATTCTTAAAACTAGCGTTTTCATCCATTTTTATTTTTATTTTTAAGAAGTGCTAGTTCCTGTTGCACTCAATGAAAAGTCAATTTGGTGTGCAGTAAAAAAAACCATTTCATATTAAGGATCGTTAGGAAAGGGGCTGAAAATAAAACTTTCAATATACATAATGCCTTTGTACAAAGTTATGGTGTGAACATACTTGGAGCTCTGTACACAGTTCTGGTTACTGCATCTCAAAAAAATCTATTGTAGAGGTGGGAAAGGTGCAGAAAAAGGCAACCACAATTATCAGTGGGCCGGAACAATCCTTCTACAAGGAAAGTTTACAGCGTTTGGGGTGTTTTAATTTAGAAAAGCAAGTAGGGAGCATAAACAGGGGGTTATTTATTTATTACACTCCAATACCGCCCAATAGGTGAAATTTATAAAGTTATGCATGGGGTGGAGAAAGTGGACAGATCTCTCTCTCTCTCTCTCTCTCTCTCATATTACTAGAATCCTGGGTCATCCAATGAAACTGATTTGTGGGAGATTCAGGACACTCTTCTTCAAGCAGCACATAGTTAAACTATGGAATTTCCTACCCTAAGATACAGTGATGCCCACTAACTTAGCTGGCTTTAAAAGTGGATCAGACACATTCATGGAAGACTAGGCTATCAATGGCTACAAGTCATGATGGTCTGTGGAACAATAATGGGAGAGGGCTATTTTCCTCATATCCTGTTGTGCACTTCTAGTAGGCATTTGGTTGACCACTATGGGAAATGAGATTTTGGGCTAAATAGGCTCTTGAACTGACCGAACAGGGCTTTTCCTTGTGCTTTTGTGTTTTTACTGCAGGTTATATCAATCAGGCCCCTGTAGAAAGGCACGTGGCCATACCATATTATAAAGCAACTGGTCTTAGACATGCATAAGGCTAGTTCGTCCATTAAGTCCCCCATGAAAACCAATGTACCATTGCAGTCAACAGTGAAATTTATTCAGAGGTTAGTGTCACTGACTTCAAAGGGTCTACTGAGTTCAATGGGACTTATTCCCAAGGAAATAGGATTGCGGCTTAAGAGACTGAGTTGTGAATACACAATGTCCTGAGGCAAGCCATTGAGCCTCAATTCCCACCCCCCCAGCACAAATATGTAATATGGAGATAATGACAGGTAAAGCATTCTGAGTTTTAAAAGTATAAAGTATAAGCTGGTACAGTGTAGCCACCAGTTCAAATCTTACTTAACCACTAAGTCATTAGGTAGTCATAAGCAATTCACTCTTTTTCATCCCCCCAGCTGCAAGACTGGAATAATCACACTGACCTACATTACATTGTTGTTAAGGAGTACTGAGATTATGGATGTGAAACGGCTTTGAATTTCCAGGAACACTAACTATTAAGGGAAAATCCCTTAAAACACTCTCTCTGTGGGCTGCTCCACACAGTGGCTGTAATGTGCCACTGCTACATGTCTTGGTGGTACAGAAACACTGCAAGCCATGTTTTAAGTTGCTTCTATCAGAGGCAAGACAATAACATGTAGACTAGCGAATAGTGTCACTGCGTAGCCTACCTATAGATAACCAGTCTTGCTAATATACTTCTGTACTTACCTTTAATACCTCTGCTGCCAGTTCTATCAGCTGGAAGGATTGTGATTCAAATCACAAGTAAAAAAACTAAGAAAATATGGGCTCTTTACCCAGCTTGCCAAAACAACACTTAGTTACACCATTTCCATTACTACTGGTATGTTTAAATATGGAGTCATTTATTCTACAAACTGCTTTGGTTAGTTTTGCTTGCAACAACTCACAAAGGCTAATAACTTTAATAGGCAGGAATAAAACCAATGTCCAGAAAGATAAAGGCAAGGTTGCACACATCACATACAAAGTCACTGGCAGAGCTAAGAATGAAATGAAGTCGTTTATTCTGTGTTAGACTTCTGCCTACACAAACACTTTGATTTCACTTCTCAAGCTATGTAACCCAGAGCAGCCTCACAGACTTCAGTGAGACTACTCTGGAAGAAGTTATTTTAGAGGACATTAGACCTAGCTTTTGTTTAAATAAATAGACTTTATTTATTAGTGATCATACAAAAAATTCTTCTGAAAAGTCAGATGGCATTATTACTATGGGCCTGCAAAACTTTGTCCATCTGTATTGGTTTGCTAAGAATGTCTGCAACAAATCATGACACGCACCAAATTTGAATTAAAATGAACCTCCCCTGCAACATAATTTTCACCTACAACTTAAGTAGGATTTGGGCCTGGATTTGGAAGAGACAAAAGGGACGTTCATTAACCCCTGCATGTTTCTGCCCCTGGGAAATTTAGACCTCATTAAACAGAACTGCACTCAATCAAAGAACAAGCTGCCCATACACATGATGCAGTCCTGAGATTGAAATCTTCATCTCACTGTCTTCAAAAGGACTAATGGGTCATAAGTGGTTTGGCAATTGCAGTTCTGTTACAACTATCTCCAAGCATGCATGCACAAATGGGCACAGACACTTAGGGGAAGGGTTGTAGCTCAGCGACAGAGCACATGTTTTACATGCAAAAGACCCCAGGTCAATCCCCAGCTTGTCCAGGTACAGCTGGGAAAGGCCTGTGTAAAACCTGGAGAGCTGCTGCCAATCAGTGCAGTCTGCCGTATGCCCACTCACGGCCCCTTGCCACCCTGCGTGCTTCTGCTGCCACCACTTCCCTCACCTACCATTTCTTCCTAATGCTGCATTGACCTCAGGAATGAGGAAGCAGAAAGTCTGCCGATTCCCTGCTTCTTTGCTGCTGAGCATGGTAGGAAGCAGCGGCAGCAGAAGCAGCAGTGAAGTTGAATGGAGATGGGGAACGGAGGTCCTGGGGAGCGCACACAGTGGTCCTGGGGGTGGATGTCATGGCACCTGTTGGTGCTGGGTTGCTGACCTCTGGTGCAGACAATGCTGAACACACTAAGCCAATGATCTGACTCAATATAATGCAGCTTCCAAAGTCGGTCTGCACCCCCTGCACCCCCCAATTTTAATAATGCACATATTTACTATTGATTGATTGCATGGCAAAAACTGTGGCAAAAACAGAGGCATGTGCCTCTGCAGCTAAACCAACATTCTGTCTCAGGCTTACACTATGGGCTCATCTGCACCAACCAGCTATCTGGGATGGGGGGGATGGGCTTTCCCGCTTCTGGGATTGTCTCCCGCTTCTGGGATTGTCTCCCAGGATGCACACGCCAGCGCGACATCCTGGAAGTCAGGAGGGATGCTCCGGCACAGCGTGTAGGGTTTTTTTTATGCAGGAGCTGGTCATGCAATTGTGCAACCCTGATTCTGCGCAAAAGTAAGTAAAACAAACACCCCCTAAAACTCTGTGCCAAAAAGCACCAGCAGCCATTCTGGGGAGGGCAAAACTGCTGCCCCCCACTCCCTATGGGCATGGAGCCCCCCTGCGCAGCTCCGTGCCCATTTGCAAAGCCCCGCTACTCATGGGGAGGAGGGAGACCCAGGAGCCCGCGCCACACTGCCCACGGTCCTCGGGGTTGTCCTGGGACCGTGGGAAAAAACGGGACAAATGCCATCCATTTTATCCTGGGGAAAGTGAGAGGTCATCCCCAGTTGACCCAGGAATCCTCTGTGCATCATTTGGACGTACAGGGACAACCACAACCTGACCACGGGATAAATGGATGGTGTAGACATGGCCCATGTGTGGTGTCAGGCCTGTTTGTTGACACTCAACAGGAAGTGGTGGGCCCAACTGTAAAAGCAAAAGGAGCACATGGAATGGAGCTATTTTGATAATTAGTATATCCAGTCCAGAACAAAGTGTAGAGCAAAGTGATGGCCTGTACTCTTGATCTGATGCTGAGGCTGTTTCACTGGATTCTAAGCATGCAAAGAGGATTAGGGGAGAATTGCAGGTTTGTTGCCATAAACACATAAAGCAGGTTTGCACAACTTGTGACCCATCCATGGCTTGATAAATCCCCTTCTTTTGCCACTTGCATAAACATCTACGGAGTGTCAATTGGATTCCCAAAGGTGCAACTGGCCATAGTCCTGCAGTGCATCCCTGGACAGATCATGTCCAGGGATGCACACATGCACACACACGCTGTTCAACATTACTCACTTACTATGGTAAATACTAGTGGAATGCCTCTGCGAATGGGCTGCCATGTGAAACAGTTCTAAAATGGCCGTAACTTGAGGGTGCTGCAAAGGGAAGGAGAGAGAAACAGGAAGTCATGTACCTTCCCCAGTGTTAGCTACGTCTAGAGTCTAGAATATATGTCTTTCCGCTCTCCAAATATTAAAATTGGCTAAAAGAGGTGTTTTCAAGTGGTTTAGGAGAGAAGAAACCCTGAGGTATGTGCATAAAGCCTTCACTTTTTATATAGTAACTGGCCCTTTTAGGTAACCGTGCCTTCACACTTGGTGCTGTATAAATGCCAAGTGCTGATACTGTTGTTATTAAAAGTGCTTAGCTTTGACTAAATCACACACAATATCCATTACATATTTTCCCTCCTCTAAAAAGAAGCGAGTGGCAATTTTGCAACTGTCTACTGTCCTCCAGTGGACAGAATTCAACTAGGCATCTATACACTCGAACCGCTGTAGCCAGGCAGCCGCTTTAGCGATGGGATAGGATTTGTCACATGCTGACATGTTTCATCTGTAGCTCACTGATAGACCAGAAGACCTCCTTCATTTAGAATATACCAGGTTGATAAAAGATGGGCTGTTGCAGTTCTTACCAAGAATAAAATGCTGCAGCGGCACCACAAGATTTTACTACACCACAAGTCCTACACTTTTCCCCTATAGTTCTTGCTTAGAATGGATACAGAGGGCCAAAACAGGCTTTGAAGATCACAGCAACTGGGACTCCCCCTGCCCCACCCCGTCCCCTTCAAAAGATAGATAATTCATAAGGACAAAATAATGCATGCGATGAATAACAAAACTCAAGCAATAAATGGGGTTCTAGATTAATACACAGTGCTGGGATCTTTCGGATCAGTAATGTAAGCATGTACCCTCCTTGTGATGTCTTATCTCTCTTTCTAGTGCTGCAGAGAATCCTTTCTTTTGTCTGAAGTGGCCAATTGAAGCCTGAGGTGATGTGGTTGCTGTGGTACACTTTGTGTAAAAATCAGACCCAGAGACAAAAGGAAGCATGTGAGACTCAACTGCAGGCTTAAGAAATACCAAGGTGCACCGTCTTGCCCACCCAGGTTAAGCTAAAACCCCACCTTCCCAAAAAGTATGTTGTGGCAAGCATATCACGGCAGGCTTCAACCACGCACTTGCAAACAAGTCTGCAGACCATTGGCTTGACATGCAAAATCACATGACTGCTTCACTGCATACTGACTACCCAGATTTCAAGATGCCTTCATGCAAATTAAGACCTCACATCTTAGTTATAAGCTGGATGTCTTTTAGTTCTTCATTTCCCACTCTCCCCTAACAGCATTTCTTGGCAACTGATCCATTCATCTCTCTTCACGACTCTTGCCTCATGCCTCCCCAGCCTGACCGTACCCCATTTTCTGAGGAGGAGGTGATATGCCAAGCAGGCAAATCCCCAACCCATTGGCTGGAAGAGGAGAAGGAAGAAGCACACACTCACTCATGACTAAGGAAGCACTGATGAACCCATCTAACACCAGGAGATTCAGCGTGGTTATTTCTTAATCTTCAGTGACCCACAAAGGAAACCTGCAATTACCTGTTTACCTGAGAGCAACACTGTCTAAAAGCGGTTTGAGGTATTCCAGTCATGTTTTGGGCACACTTGATGTAAGTGAATAATTCCCATTGGTCCTGTCATTATTCCTGTTGTGGCTTTATAAAAGTGACTGGCATAGTTTTATTTGCATGCCTGTTTCTGGCAGCCTGTCATGCACCTGAAGCATGCAATGAAAGCTACCTATTCATATTTCTTCTCCACATGTTCCCTAAGGCACCTGTCTTCTAAATTGCACCTTGCAATTACCCTCCCTCACCCCCCCTCCAATGCTGATCCTGTAAGCAAAATCCAACAACTTGTCAAGTGAGCTGACCAGCTGAGCTGAGCTGCATTCAGATTCCTGGCTATGAGAAGTTGGAGCCTTGCTGTGGTCAGCAGAAAGACTATGAAAGTGCAAGGAAATTAACATTTTTAAAAGCAGGGTCACTTAAAATAAACACAGCTAAAGAAAAGAGAAAGACCTCTAGCAATCGCACTATATTTGTCATTAGTTCTAGTTTTACAGTAGTTGTAAATACAGGAGAAAGTCTGCAGCCAAGGTTTTTGGTAAATACACACCTACATGTAGAATATGCAGTGACCATTGGAGAATATACTCCCCAATTGCACATTGTGCTCTCTCTCTGTCTCCCCTGCTCAGTCTTAATCCCCAGTCCCCTCTTCCCCTTATTTCTGCCTCAAGATCCTTATCTCCAGCCCCACTCTTTCCCTTTCCCTATCATCCTCCATCTTTCTCTCTCTTTGACTGGGTTTGGATGACACAATAACCAGTGGTGGGTAAAATAGTCAATGGTGGGTTATTGTGTTGTCTGTCAGGACTTTTTCACACCACGGTTGGTTATTCGGCTGAAATAACTAACGCAAATAATCAATACTTCTCAGAGTTGACTATCTGAACGACCTTTCGTTATTGTGATGTGTGTCGGGCACCATTGACCATTTTGTCACACACAGTTGGTTATTTTCGGCAACTACAGAGTCCCCTGGCAAGAGCAGCCAAAGTGGTGGCTGCCAGTCTAATCCAGCCAGCAGAACTTGCAATGGCTGATGGGACACCAGTGGGAGGACTGGGGGGGAGAGGGCAGGGGATGTATCAATCAAACACACTGTCGACTAACAGTCAACTTGATGTTGCCTTAATCCACACCATGGATTATTATAATTATGTCATATGGGGAGTACCACCTTGATAATCAACCGTGGAGTTGACTATTAAACCACCATTGACTATTGTGTTGTCCGAACGCATTCTTTCTCTCTCCCTCTTCCCAATGCATGTGCTGTCAGTGCTTGCTCTTCCTCCTTCGTCCATTTTACCTTCTCCGTGGATGCATGTGCTGCCACCACAAGTGCAATATAATAAAAGATGCAGGTTTGCCTGATTTCAGGGGAAAGGCCTTCAGCTAAATGTGTATGGGACTGCAGCCTAACACCCAAATTGTTCAACCAATACGTGGATACAAATTTAAATTATAGCATTATCTGATTAGTTAATAAAAACACTATCAATATGCTTGGCATAGAGCATTTTATCTGAAGTTCTCAGAGTAGCCAAGGTGTCTTCTACAGTGAGTGAAATCTGAAGTTACCTAAGCCCCATTCATAGCAGCGTGGGAGCTGCTTCCCACACTGCTCTGGCAGTCATTTGAATAAGCAGTGTTGCCTGATTATCAATTGGGAAACTTTGTGCCAGAGCCTCAGAATTCTCATAACTCATAACTAAGGATGCATGAGAAATTTGTTTCAGATCGTTTTTGAACAGGATTTACCCAGTTCACACCTTCTGGATTGGACATGGACTGGGATGCAATTTGTGGTTGGAAGTCCATACGTTTCGGAATTTGCAATGTGATTTGTGGGGGACACTCACCCCCCCCAAATGCATGTGTACGTTTGAAATGCGCACAATGGGAGAAGAATGCATATATTCCAAAGATTCGCACAACTGATACATACATGTTGAAAAATACGCACAAAAATAAGCACGAATTTTCATGAGAAAACAAAAGAAGAAGAAGCTTGCAATCTGATATGGACTCAAGTTGGAATGAGCTTTGAGATGGGATTCAGAGAATTTTGGCACATTCTGGTTTTGCTGATTTGCACACAACATAACTCTACATGATGGGGAAAGAATAAAACTCCAATCTCTGCCTGCTCTGGCACCACCTTCTTTTTCTTTCACAGCAGCACAAACCATCTCACCTACAGAAAATGCCTTGGAAGAACATGGCTGCCACACTCCCCAGCTATTCCTTACCTAAGGTAGTAGTGATCACACATATATCTGTTCTCCCTCACATCTAAATTTAAGGAGTACAAAATTCCCCATCTTTACTCTCTTGCAAAAACAACACACTTTTCCACACCACTTCTTCAGTGCTTCAGTCCAGAATTTCCCAGGCAAAGAGGGTGGAAGACCTTTTCCCCATACTGTGATGCTGAGGTTGCCATGCAAGGGAAGGGGGACACTCAATAATAACTGCTCCAGGGAAAGGGGAAAATGCCCCTTTCCCAGCTATCCAGCCTATTTCCCTACTTACCCATTTGCTTGAAGTCAGCCTGCTAGGAATTGCTACTGATAGCCTTTCCAAAAATTGTTGGTACCAAAATTAGGGCCACACGGACTTTGGAACTAAAACCAGGTAGAGCTGGAAAAAAGTGAAGGGCAACTAAAATGATCAAGGCACAGGAGCATCTCCCCTTTGAGGGAAGGTTACAACAGCTGGGATTGCTTAGCTTGGAAAAAAAGGAGGCTAAGGGGAGAGCTGATAAGAGGTGTACAAAATTATGCATGGTGTGGAGAATGTGGATAGGGAGACATTTTTCTCCCTCTCATAATACTAGAACCCAGAGTCATCTCATGAAGCTGATTGGTGGGAGATTCAGGACAGGTAAAAGGAAGTACTTCTTCACACAGCACATAGTTAAACTATGGAATTCACTACCACAAATTGTGGTGATGGCCACCAATTTGGATGGCTTCAAAAGGGGGTTAGACAAATTCCTGGATGAGGAAGTTATCACTGGCTACTAATCCTGATGCCTCTATGCTACCTCCAGTATCAGAGGCAGTCGGCCTGTATGCACCAGTTTCTGGGGAACATAGGTGGGAGGGTGCTGTTTCACTTGTGTCCTATTTGCGGGATGGAGTGCTGGACTGGATGGACCCTTGGTTGATCCAGCATGACTCTTCTTATGTTCTGATGTTCTAACACTGAAGTCTGAATTCTTATATAGTTTCATACCAGAGTGCAAAGGATTCACGCTCAGATTCGCAACTTTGGTAGTACTGCCATACAAGACGTAGCTGACCAAGACCAATCATGTGCATCCTTCCCTCCCAGTCATTGTCCTCAACAAGAGGGCAATGACCAGAAGGGAAGGAACCATAGTGGCAGCTTCTACGTCTCTAAAGATAAATGTCAATGGGGCTCTATTCTTTGCCTGCCATCGCCATATATTGGTTTGGACCAATGTGTGGGAGAGCTTGTGCCACAGATTGCCTGTGGATGACCAAACTGTACTTTCACAGAATTCAAATCAGCCCTTAAATGGTTGGTAAATAGCCAATACAAAGACTGTGGGTATTCTTTAGCCACTTGTGCAAAGTTGTTAAGTCGCTCATTGCATGGGAAACATTTGCCCATCAGCATGTTGAATACTTTATTCATCATCCAGCCTCTACTTATATGTGTTATTGGAACCATTGAAATGCACAGCAAAAATACTGGTGACTCCCTCAATACCCATTACACAGAGAATCTCCTAAAAGTGCTCTGCCTTTCTTCCTGCCTTTCTTAGTGCAACCTTCTTATGGAACAAATGTATTTGGCTCCTGAGAAGAAAAGCTGTCTATTCTGTGTTAAACCCTATTCCGTGAAGAATCATAACAAGAAAAAAGACAATAAGCAAATCAATGGATTCACATTGAACTTGGGACTTCAAACTTTGCCACACTTTTGAATAAACATGTGTCTACATGCTAAACATGGGTGTGGGACAGGGACAAGTAGAAAAGTAGAACACAACAAACCAACCATTCAAGAGATGCAAACTGGAGATTCAAGCAAGCTGCTTCTTCTCAAAACAGGGCTCTTCTGATTGGATGGTAACTCCAGCCACATTCATGAAGCAAAGGATACTAAAACTTTGATTGGTTATTTCAAAGTTCCATAAGTTTATCCTCAAGTCATCTGCTGACATGTAGGTTTCATAGTCACTGTTCACAGATATGGAATTGATGTGATACGTATGTGCATTTGCGAATACTCTCCTGGGAGTTGCCTCCACCATTAAATCCATGGGCCTTAGCACAGGTACCTGGCAAAGACAAGAAACAAAAGAAGTTAATCAAAGAGAATAGATATATTCGATTATCAAAGGAAGTATCACACAGTGTACTACTGCGCAGCCATTTGCCTCTAATTTACAACCATGGCTCTCAGATTGCTATCTTGCACCTGAAATCTTGAACTGGTTCATGAACACAATAGGTCACAAAGTATGTATATGTATGCATCCCCATCTTTAGTTCCCATTAATTTTGTTCAGTTCTGTTGAGATCTGTTCTACACATTATGTGCAAACACATACATTTGTTTACTCCTGTTCTGAATTCTGCAGGAGAAAAGGCCACCATGAGAGAGGGAGGAAATTTAAATGTAGAAATAGTAGGTGGGCAAAGGTCAAATATCTCTCCCCTGCTACTTTTCTCCTCAAAACCTCCTCCTTCCAAAGCTGTTTTTCTTCAATAAACAAATAAACAACATCAGGTCTCTATTACAAGAATCTGTGCATAATGTGTAGTTAACCCCTTTGTCTTCAGTGAAGGGATGTCTTAAGAGAGGGGAACATAAAGCATAACGTAATACAACAGTGGATGATATATGGCATAACAAGGATTGTATACCATGGAAGTAAAATATAAGCTAAACAGCTAGAAAACTGGAACATTACTTCTAGCATTGTAGTAATAACCTATAAAGTATACCATATATTTATTTTATTTAAAATATTTTTACCCTGCCATTTCTTAAAAGTTCAATGCAGCCAACAAATTCAAATTCAATAAAAACATCACTGATATAAAATACAAAAAATTACAAACCAAAGGCAGCTGCCATTGCAAATCAGTGCAATTAGTTGAACTGTTTTTATTGGTTTTATTTATGTATTTTACCAGCCCTGTTTCTGAGTTTTTACTCCGTGTTTTATTGCTGTGCTTTATTATTTTTCTGTATTTGTATTAGCCACCTTGAGTATCATTTGGTAGAAAGGCAGGATACAAATTTGACAAACATTATATCGTATTGAGTCAGAGCACTGGTCTATCCAGCCCAGGATTGATCTACTCAGGCCAGCTCTGCAGTTGTCTGTCGCGCAGAACTCTGCTCTCCACATTAGCTTCTCTATGACCCCCTCTACAAGAATTCGGTTTGACGCCTGGTTCTCCGATTATGCGCATCTTCTCGGAAGTGCTTTATGGTTAAATGACTGTACACAGGAGGTAATTGAGCGCACAACTGGTGGCCTTACCGGTTGTTTGAAATGGGCTTTAGAAGTAGTTAATGCGGAGAATCGCTTATTCACATAGTCAAAATGCGCTTTAACGGCCCGCAGCAAAATAAAACTCGCTATTTAACGCGCATTTGATAATGCGCATAATCGGATAGATAACGCGCCTCAACTCCCGATTTGCACTCTGCTCATGTAGAGGTAAAAATTTTAATGAGACTTGAAAGAGCTTTAAACCTCTGGTGTAGAGGCAGCCTATGCTAAATTTGAGGTGGCATATCCAAAGCACTACATTTGTACAATGATCATTCTGTGCAGGGATCTGCTTATCTGTGGGTTATTAATGGCACTTTTCAAATTGCTTATAAACACAAGCAAGCATTACTGCAAAAAGAAAAACCCTGGAAGAAGAGACAGAAAAGGCTACAGCAAGTCAAAGTAATTTTGGATCATATATTCCTTCATCATCTGTTATTACTTACTTTTGAGGGAACTATACTAAAGCTAGCATAGATCCTATCCCTTCTCACTAACCTTCACTTCCTTCACCTCATGATGTTTGGGTAATCAAAAAGAGGAAGAAGATGCAAAATTGGGAGGGCGGGTAGCATTCAGGGGGAGGGAGGTGCAACACAGTACTAAGAATTCAGGGGAAAGGTAATTCAGAATTTGTAGGGGGAAGGGACACAGAACCATACTAAAACACACAGCATGTTTTTCCCTTTATGTTTCTTAAGTATAATTCAATAAGATACCAGTTAATGAACAGAGATGTTCAACTGTGTCAACCAGTTATGGATGGGGTTACACTCCCCCTGAAAGACTATGTTCGCAGCTTGGGGGTGCTCCTGGATCCGTCGCCCCAAATGACAGCCCAGATAGATGCAATGGCCAGGAGTGCCTACTATCAGCTTCGGCTGATACGCCAGCTGCGCCCCTTCCTAGAGTTGAAAGACCTAAAATCAGTAGTGCACGTGCTGGTAACTTCGAGGCTCGACTTCTGCAATGCGATGTACATAGGGCTACCTCTGTGCCTAGTCTGGAAACTTCAACTAGTTCAAAATATGGCAGCCAGATTGGTCACCGGTACACCTAGGGGTGACCATATTACGCCAGCTTTAAAATCGCTCCACTGGCTGCCAATTAGTTTCCGGGCGAAGTATAAAGTGTTGGTTATTACCTTTAAAGCCCTACATGGTTTGGGTCCAGGTTACCTGCGGGATCGCCTTCTCCCATACAATCCGCCCCGCACGTTCAGGTCCTCTGGGAAGAACTTACTATGGTCGGCCAAGACTAGGCTGACAACCGTTACCCAGAGGACCTTCTCTTCTGCCGCTCCCAGACTGTGGAATGACCTGCCGGAGGAGACTCGTCATCTTAACGGTCTTTTAGAATTTAAGAAAGCTATAAAGACTGTTCTCTTCCGGCAGGCATATCCAGTGAAAATTTAGAATGTTTTTAGGATGTTTTTGGATGTTTTAATGCAGTTTTAATAATGTGTGTCATGTTTTAATCAGTTTTATGTATTTTATCATATTGTTGTTCCCCGCCTCGATCCAAACGGAGAGGCAGGTAAGAAATAAATTATTATTATATTATTATTATTAATGAACAGAGATGGAGACAGGAATAGAAGTGTAAATAATATCTTCAACCACATAACACCATAAGGTAACTTAATATAACGGAAAGGTGTCAGCCAATGCCAGTAAAGTATTTCTTCCAGCACCTTCATTACCGTGCATTATTGTCTGTTTGCTGCCCAGGAAGATTTCCCATGGCTGTGAAGGTGGAGACGGGAGTATGAAAGCCAGGATCAAGTGACACTAGAACACAGGAATTGCCAGTTCAGAGTCTGAGATTAATGTGATGAGCCTGCTTTCTAATTCAGCCTGACATATTCGATGATGCATCGTTTGCCGTTGAAGGGCTTGGCGCAGCCATCTGGAGACATGGCCTAGCATTTTGCCCACAGATTGCAGGGAGCAAGCAGTCACTCAGACTGTCAGAAACATTATGGTTTTCAAAAGGTAAAGGGTTCTCTAGTCCTACCAGATTTCCCTAAAAACAAACAAGCAAGCAAAATTAAAGTTTTGGCATGCGGCTCTGTAAAGCTATTTGGAAGAGGAACATATTAACTAGTTTCTCACATGGTCTGGCCAAATGCTCGCTCAAAACCAAAGTCTGCCACAATTAGCGAGAGGCAATCTATCAGTGAGCAGGGTGGGCAAATTAACTTAAAAGTAGTATATACACTGGCAAATGAGCCAGTCTCCATCTACATTTTATACTGGAGCTGGGTATAGGGCTCTTTCTATATGCTAAAAGCATAGATTGTGTTCAGACTTCTACAAGGTTGACCAAATTACAAATGTTCTGATGGGTACGGGGGGGGGTGAAGAACACCTTGGATGATGTTGCCAAGGCAGTATTTGACAAGGGAAAAAATGTGTAGCAAGCACCCCGCCAGCAAGGCTAACGTGCAAAACCTTCGTCCAAATAACTGCTATAGGGAAGATTCATTTGTTGGGGCTGGAAATGGCAGATTGGTATTGCGTTCCAGCTATGGTTGTCCTGGAGGTTCCCTCCATTCTAGTTTCACACCAAGAAATGGAGCCCAGGTTACGGAAGCGATGAAGCTATGCAGATAGGGGTTACTTCAGCTCTCAGCTCCTGTTCTAAGACACAAGGGTCACCAGGGCCAGGAGACAGGCTTTTAGCCCAAATGGTGTCCCAAAGTGCACCTCTTTACCTCATCCCATATAAATGCATAACTACCAATCACCCCTATGGAGAAAAGTAACATGCTGCAATTAAGGCCCGTGTTGTAGGGGGTGACGGAAACATCTCCTCAACATTGTGGAGCCCATATATTTAGAGTACACAAAGATGCAGTGTGTGTGTGTGTGTGTGTGTGTACAGGCCATCCCTCCAGGCACATCCTGCCCCTCATAATGGCATGCATTGGTTTAATAAAATAAATGGATACTGATGAGTTGCCATGATCAATATTGACGGGGGTGATGGTGGGAAGATCAATAATTTTCTTTAGGACTAAGAATAGATGGATCTGCCATTTTCAGTTTTTCGGAGTTTCTCATTTTTTCAATATAAAATTCATTCCATCGTATGTCTGTATTATTTTTTGAAATCAATTTAAAAGGCCTCACAAAAAATGTACACATTTTTGTATGAATTTCACCTAATATGCAAGTTTGCCTAGTATGCATGTGATTTTCAAGCAATTTTTGTATATGCATTTTCCTTTAATATGCAAATTTTTAGTGCACTTCCCCCTAATATACACATTTTTGTATGCATTTTCTTATCCAATAAGATAACTGCATCACAAAATGTTTTAGAAGTGTGAATTCTATGTAGGAAATGGCCAGACACTGCTTATGTTTAGCACATTTTCTGTATCATCTAACTTCATAGCATGCCCTGTAACCAGCTGTTCTTAGCATCTGTGAAAGGTCTAGGGAAGTTAAATGCACATCAGGGTACATCATGCTGTTCGTGACCAATGGTGATGGCAGCAAGCATAAAACCAGTTATAGTGCAGGGGTGAGCAACTCGTCACCCTCCAGTTGTTGCTGGACTACAACTCCCATCAGCCCGAGCCAGGATAGCTGATGAAAGGGATGGTGGGAGTTGCAGTCCAACAACATCTGGAGGGCCACAAGTTGCCCACCCTTGTTCTAGGGCCATGGGAGCATTCGATGTCAGTTGTCAATGGTGGCAAAGAGGTAAAGCAAGCTTTCTAGAGAAGCAAGATAAGGATCAACAGCAGGCAGTCTGCCTGGTTCCTTATAGGAACAATGCACATGACCACAAATCATTGGTAGCAAGAAAAAGAAAGTGTAACTACCACATTTTGCGACAAAACAAATATGACATCGTATTTAGCAATTCTGAACATAAGCCTGCATAAGACATTAAATAAAAGATCCGGTCTCTAGTCAAAAGATACAGGACAATGTTCATCCATATGTGCTTTTAAGAACCTTATGGCGAGTGTCTAGAACCTAACTTGTTTGTTCCTTTGTTTTTATAAAATGACTTATTAATACATGGATGTGGAACCTCCTGCCCACAAAAGTTCCACATCTGGCCCATGGTGCCTTCTTGGGTTCCTCCATGGCCATGGGGCAGGCTGTCGCCTCCAAGCCCTGTCTCTGCAGAAAACCCCAGTTATCTCGGATCTGAGACCGGAGATAACAGCAGGGTTGTGGGCAGGGGGGGACTACGCTGACATTGGGAGGAGCATTCGTTCTTCCCATATCGCTTGAAGCCAGTGACTTGTGGCTATTCCTTCCAGCGCAAGCTGAGTCCCTTTCTCTGTGCTGAGAGAGGTGCCTTTTCCAGCCCGGAGAAAGGCAAAATGCATAGGGGGATGATGTCAGTGGGTGTGGCCATCCTCACGGACACCATTCAACATGCAGTGCCTACAGTGGTGGCATGTGAGAAGGTAAGGTGGGGAGAGGGGAGAGTTCAGCTGCCCTCCCCAGGTGCCTCATATATATATATATATATATATATATATATATGTATGTATGTGTGTGTGTGTGTGTGTCCAACAAACATGTCTGCCCCTGTCATACCCTCCTTTGGCTCTGAAAGCCATTTCACAAATTTCCAGTAAGGAGAGGGAGACTTGTGTTGGGAAAAAACATGTAAAATGTGACGTGTAAATAGCAGTGATGGCGTCTTTTAAAAATCTGCCCCAGAAAAAATAGCACAGGCTGCTGTTTTCTTCTTTGTGCAGACACTTCAGTCCCCATTCTCCTGTTGTGTTTTATTCCTCTCCTTTTCTCCATCACAGTGAGGGAAGTAAGCCACAGTGGCTTATTTCCCCCACTCTGTGTGCCGGTCACATGCTGGCTGGGTTTCCCTACTTACCCTTGCTGGTGTGGCTTACTGTGTTGTCCGAATCCCAGCAGTTTGGCTTGTTGGGGGTGGGGGGCAGCAGCCCTCAAATAATCCAACAACAGCTTGTGGATTATTTGAGGGTTGCTGCCCCCTCAAACAAGCCATGCCACCTGGGTTCTGATGACACAGCAAGCTGCACCAGGAAGTGTAATTAGGGAAATTGAGCCCTCATATGCGGTGGGGCTAACAAGCCACCATGGCTTGTTAACCATGTTGTGATCGTACAAACTGGAACATTGTGTCCTAGCAGATGGATGGCTTTCACACCCATAGTGTTTTGCATCTATCCAATGACAGTCACAGGTAAAATGGTGTTTATTGGATATCAATTAATACTTATTTAGCATACCGTTTGAACCATTAGGTTTCTACTTAAAGTCACCCATCTCTTAGTACTATTACCATGACAATCTTAACCAATACAGACAGCTCCTTAAATACTTCCCTTATTCAATTACAAGAGCAACCTGGGGGCGATATCTGGTATTCTATATGCTCATTATTAAAGGGTAATTCAGTGTAACAAACCAAATCAAGAACCTATGTAATCTGTCAAATAAAATAAACCAACTAACAAATTATATTATGTTGTGTTTTTAGGAGGGGTCAAAAATAGCAATCATTTTTCAAATTTAAATATATTTGTCTTCATTTTTTTTTAAAAAAAGTGACAAAAAATATTATACCAACAAAAGAATTCTTCCATGCAGGCGATGATCACATGCCACCAATACACATGGAGCGTTCAGTGCCTTCCTTCTGTCTAGTGAAGGCTTCCCCTTTTCCAAAGTTAATGAAGCGCTAATCCTCTTTTGAGCTGAAAAAATCATTTTTCGCTATGGTTCAATGGTGGATGTGGTTCAAAAAGCAAAGGAGCTGGCCTATTTGCTCCTATCAGAACTCCATTTCTTCAGTCAACCCCAAATTGAAAGGGAAAAAGCTATGTGGGGGAGCCCTCAAACCAATCAGGGCAATTGCTGTTGTTCTACTACTTTTGTTCTGAGTTTCAAATTGTGTTCCTTTTAGAGTGCTATGCACATTTCTCAGCTGGAATAAAAACTTTGCCAGACATACTCTGTCCTTGTCCTTTCTGAATACAGACTGGGCTTCACTATTCCAAAGAAGCCCTCTCAAACCACTTCAGCATAACAAGCTTACTTGGTGGAAAGAAATAACGGCAAGGCAAACTGCACTGAGTCATCTGCTCCCAAGATTTCCTGTGTGACTTTGTCCAAGCCATCAAATTTTTGTGCTTACATTTTCTACTTGACACACAGTACCTCTTTGCTGTGCGCAGCATTTCAGTGAGAAGAAACTGTGTTTTTCCTCTGAAACCCAGCATTGTACATTTTAAAACTGAGGGACATAAACACAATGTGAGAATGACAGCATAGAATAGAGAGAGTCAATGAACTTCAAAGATGCTTCTAGAATCTCACTGTTCATGAGACTTCTTTTGCCTCTACCTAGCTTTATGTGCTGTCACTCTCAATTTACATCTACATGTATTTTTAGCTGCAAGAATAACATGTGAAAGTGCACACATTTTTTAACAATGCAGCACTCAGTGCAGTCATTGATCTGCTTGCCACCAGATGGCATTGATCAAGCTCCTATTGAGCTTTATTGTGACCCCATTAACATTAGTGGAGCAAGCCACGTGCAGCCATGAACTCACTACTTAGTATGCCTACATGGACAGAAAATGGCTTTGGGTATTCAACAACAGGTGATGCACCCCACCCCCCCTGGCCCTGCCACACTCAACTGAATCTTTTTATTGTAGCACACGTAAGGATGTGTGAATGAACAAAACTTGGGAACTCCATCCCAAAGGTCATTTTCCCTCCAGTTCAAATCAGATTGTGAGCTTTTCTTTCCGCGTGAAAATCCATGCGCATATCCCTAAATGTATACCTCAATTATACGAGTCTTTGAAATGTACACTTTCTTCTCCCATGGACTAAAGTGCAGTTGTGAACATTTTTCAAATGTATGGATGGTGTCAAACATATATGTTTGGTCTGCGAATGACACTGCAAGCTCGGAAATGTAAGGAAGTCAACTGCAGATTGTGTCTGAGTCCGTGTTTGTTCCGGAAGATGCAAACTGGGTAAATTCTGATCAGAAACAAACTGTATCAAATTTCTCATATATCCCAAAGTACAAGTAAAAAGTCACCTGTCTAGACAGTATATCTGTTTTCTGGGAGATGGGGGATGCTTTGAGATAGTGAGTAGTAACTTCCAATGCAGCTCTGGGTACTAAGTCCCCATTTTTTCTGTCTTTCCCTCTCCCTTTCTTTTTCCAGAAGGCACAGCATAGGCTACCAACAGTAGGAATAACTGACCAGTGCTGCCTGAGGATTAATAGTTTGCAGACAGAGTATTCATCAAAGACTATTATCATAGTAGGTTTACAATTTCATGCTCTCTGTGTTTCTGCCTTATTGGGCCGTCCCTATGAAGTGAGAGGAGACACCTTCTTGCACAAAGATAAACTTGCAATCTAATTACCAGCCCCTGGTTTCCCCAGGCATTCTCCTTCCTTCTAAACTCACACATTCAGTCTAGTGCTATTTCTTCTTCTGTCATTTGTTGCTTGCAGTTTTAAAATTATTGTATCATTATAGAATACAGTAAGTCTCTGATGAGCTTGTTTAGGCTGTTATTACTTTGGTGGTTGTGATTCACCCAACTGAGAGAGAAATGAATAGGTACAGATGACCACCACCCTCAAAGTTCCTGTTTCAAAGTTTACTGACTGCAACTTGAGAAAAAAGCACATTAGACTGGAAGTGTGAATAGACTTTCACATGAAAGCTTGGGAGTAGAAATACTTACAACATTCTCCCAATCTAAATTTCTCTCCAGATTTTACATGGTTCTGGTTTACATGGTCTTGAGAATTTGGATCATTCCCTCATGAATCCATCATTCTTTCAGTTTAATTTCCAAATTTTGTAGAGACCTTTGCACATATGCAGTTTGCCACAACTTTACTTACAAATACTTTCATCTTTTCTCTCTTCTCCCTTACCAATATGCATAAGCACTTGTGTAAACAGATAAAACACCATGCCTAGCTGGCCTGGCATCAGGCTATAGAACTATAGAATAGTAGAGTTGGAAGGGGCCCATAAGGCCATCGAGTCCAACCCCCTGCTCAATGCAGGAATCTACCTTAAAGCATACCTGACAGATGGCTGTCCAGCTGCCTCCTGAATGCCTCTAGTGTGGGAGAGCCCATGGTCTCCCTAGGTAATTGGTTACATTGTCATACTGCTCTAACAGGAAGTTTTTCCTGATGACCAGCCGGAACCTGGCTTCCTATAACTTGAGCCCGTTATTCCACATTCTGCACTCCGGGATGATCAAGAAGAGATCCTGGCCCTCCTCTGTGTGACAACCTTTCAAGTATTTGAAGAGTTCTATCATGTCTCCCCTCAGTCTTATCTTCTCCAGGCTAAACATGCCCAGTCCTCAGCTTTATCTTCTCCAGGCTAAACATGCCCAGC
The DNA here is from genome assembly GCA_029215795.1 of Anniella stebbinsi. NCBI lineage: Eukaryota > Metazoa > Chordata > Lepidosauria > Squamata > Anniellidae > Anniella > Anniella stebbinsi. The sequence goes on along the minus strand of JARDYH010000005.1, from coordinate 81,165,541 downwards.
TGTCCTCAGAGGGCTTTGTTTCCAGATCCCTGATCATCTTCGTTGCCCTCCTCTGAACTCCCTCCAGCTTGTCTGCATCCTTCTTAAAGTGTGGTGCCCAGAACTGGACACAATACTCAAGATTAGGCTTAACCAATGGTGAATAGAGGGGAATCAGTACCTCGTGCAATTTGGAAGCTATACTCCTATTAATGCAGCCCAAAATAGCATTTGCTCGTTTTGCAGCCACATCACACTGTTAGCTCATATTCAGCTTGTGATCTACAACAATTCTAAGATCATTCTCCGCCTGTAGTATTGTTGAGCCAAGGATCCCCCATCTTGTAACTGTGCATTTGGTTTCTTTTTCCTAGGTGTAGAACTTGGCATTCATCCCTATTAAATTTTATTCTGTTGTTTTCAGCCCAACACTCCAGCCTATCAAGATCACTTTGAAGTTTGTTTCTGTCTTCCAGGGTATTAGCTATCTTAAGAAAACTGCCTTTTCTTGCATATTCCCTCCAGTAACACCAGAAATTCTATTTTGCGTCCCCCCAATGATGATGATGGGTACAAATAGGACTTTTTCAGTAATGGCAGCAATGCTTTAGAATGCCTTCGCCTAGTGTGGGGCAGGTGGGAAAGTTTGCTTTCCAGGGCATCCAGAAAGCGTGGCATTCCCCATGCCACGCTAATGCCAGCTGCCATTAGTATGTCTGGTGGGAATGACATGCTATCCAGAAGCCCTGGAAAATGCACTTTCCCTTCCTCTGCGCCAATCAGGTCGCTTAAGGCCCTGTTTGGAGCGGAGGAGGGGAAAGCATATTGTTGTAAGCCGCCTTGGGAGGGCTTCTGCCCTCAAAGGTGGCTAGGAAATGTTATAAATAAATAAATAAATAAATAAATAAATAAATGTTTCATTCCCTTCCCCATTGCTCCAGTTGGGGGCTTTTCTATAATGTCCGAGAATGACATGCTTTCCCCTTTGAGGCCCCGGTTGGAGCAGTGGGGTGGGAAATGATGAACCTCTGGAAAACACGTCATCCCCCCACCACGCTAATGGCAGCTTTAAAGGGGAAAGCATGTGTCTTTCCCTGACATTACAGAAAATTACAGAAAATCCCCCGACACCCAAGATACAACAAAACCCAGGACAAAAAATCCTGGGAAATCCTGACAGTTGGTCACCCGAAACAGGCCCCATCTTTATATATTTGACCATATGGTAAAGGTGTGAGGGGCTTTTTTTAATGAGATTTTGGTGGGGTTGGAGGCTGAGTGGGAACTTTACTGTAGTTGCGGTGGGTGTTTTTCTGACTGCTGTTGCATTCCTTTATTATATTATTCTGGTTGCTGGTTTTGGTGGTTTAATTTTTTATGTTAGCTTCCTAAAGTGACATACATTTTTTTAAAAACACACACACACACAAATGAATAAACAGAATCTTTAAGTATTCAGGGATTTGTATGCTCATTTGACCATATACTCTCTTGCTTTCATCAGTTATCTCTTATGTACAAGGTATAGGAGAATACAGACCAGAATATTTCCAAACGTAAGGAAATGAAAGCTGCAGCACACTGCACATGAGCCCACTCTGGAATTAAATTTTGAAATTACCTATGTTACATTGGATTGAAAGCAGAGCATAATGCTGAACCAAGGAAACCCGTGGAACAAAACTAAGGAAATTTGTTCAACCCTACACGAGAGTCAACAAAGAGTCAAACTACATATTATGTTAATTGTGTAGCATATAACTGAGGCTTATTCTTTTTAAGTGTGTGCAGCTTTGAGTTGAATTGGGACCACCATGGACTGGGATAGGAGGATTAAATCTCCCCACCCCTCCACACACCCCGTTAGCTTCCCAAAATCACACACACACACATACACACAAGCAGGGGTTTAAACAAAAATTAGAAGTCTCCACTGGTGTCAATGGAGAGTTTATCCTTTTTTTTTTAACCCCGTGTGGGGGAAATTTTGGAAAGCAAATAGTGGAGGGAGGGAAGGTTTAAACTTCCCCTTCTGGTACATGTTGGTCCCTATCTGAAGTGGAGCCAGGAGGATGTACTCTAGAGCAAAAAAAGAGATATGTCTCAGCTACACACTACACAATTAATGTAACGTACAATTTGACCCAAAGTTGACGTCAACAAAGCTAATGCTATATTTGATGAATAGACCATTGAAGAGATCATCAGGCATTTCAAGTCAGCATGCCCATGCTGGACTAAGTTTTACAACTCTCTGGAAGCCCTTACATGTTTAACACAGCATGAATACAACCTGCCTGTAACCCACCTTCTACCATACCAAAAATTCCTTCCACTATTTCATCATCTTTCTCCAAGTAGAATATTAATTAATCTCTATCAACAATACTAAGGATTAAATTACATCATGAGCTGATAAAAACAATAGTATTCATTCTTCCATTGATAAATCTTCCCATTCATAGATCAGAAAGGGAAAGTTGAGGTTAAAGGCAGAACAGAGTTTTTCTGTGCAGATAGAGAGGCATATATATTGTATTTATCTGGGAACAGCCAGCTGAGCTTGGTTGATAGACTGAGTCTTCCAATATGCCCTTTTCTGACTGCAGCCACAGTTGCCAAGCACACAATAAGGATGGTGAAGTCGAGCAGAAGAGGGAGCGTTGTTTGCTTTAATGAATGTGCTTAGCGGTTCTTGACAGACCTACCAGCAGGAGTCCTGTTGAGCTTTTCAATTACCATTTCACTACAGAGCATGCTCCTTTGGAACACAGGCAGATATTCAGAGCACACCTACAGCTAATAAAATTAAAACAGAAGAAGAAGAAGGCATTTCTCTCCTTTGCCACAAACTGGTCTCCTGCAATGCACAGCCCAATAGGGTGCGCTGGGGCATGATTGAAAAATGAAGTAGGGAGACTTAGATCGCTCTTGCTTGCTCTCCATCAACCTGCACTTTCAGTCCATGCTCACATTGGATTATTCTAGATTAGGGGTGGAAGGTGTCTTTTGTGTTATTTTTCACTGACAATGTTGTAATATTACTGAAGAGTCTCACAATCATTTCAATCCTTAACTGTTGTACTTTGGAACCAATTAATGAGTACAAAATATGCATACCTAGCATCATTTCCTAAGTACTGTCACCCAGGGCCTAGTAAGAGATGTGAGTGTTTGTTTATTTATTTATTATTACATTTATATCCCCCCTTTTTCCACTTGCAAGGAACCCAAGCTGGTTTACATGGTCCTCCCCCTCGCCTATTATCCCCACAACATGGTCCAAAGTCACTCAGTGAGCTTCATGGATGAGTAGGGACTAGAACCCGGACCTCCCAAGTCCCAGTCCAACACTCTAACTGCTACACCACACTGGCTTTCAGTGTTGCTGAACCAACTGGAATCAGCAACCACAGTGCTATCTGATTTAACAGATACTGACGTGGAAAATTGTCATGTTTTATTTCAAAAAAGAAAACTTCTCTAAAATGAGAGACTGGTAAAAAGGAAGTTGAAAGGGGGCATCAAGAAGGTTAAATTCCTTCAAAATTCTTGGAGGTTACTAAACACCACAATAATAGAAGCTCGGCTACAATATATACCACAGGTTACGAACGGTAGTGCCAAATCCAAGAAGTCACCAGCATGGTTAACAAGCAGTGCCAAGAAGCTATTAGAAATAAGGCTTTCTACAGAAAATAGCAATCTTGTCCAAATTAAGAGAACAACAGGGAGCACGAACTTGCACAAAGGAGATGCAAGCAGACAATAAAAGATGCAAGAAAGAATTTTGAGGAAAGTATCACTAACAATATCAAGGCCAACAATAAAGAATTCTTTAAATATATCAGAAGTAGGAAACTAGCTAGGTAGACAGTTGCACCACTGAATGACAACAGTGTTAAAGGAGGATAAGGAGATTGCAAAGAAGCTAAATGGATTCTTTTCATCTGTCTTCACTGCAGAGCTCCATCACACCAGTGATTTAGTGCACTCTCGCCATGCCTGGTGAGCAGATTTGCAGCACGGTACTCACATGATGCCGTGCTTATCCTGCTGACAGCCCGCCTCTTCCCCAGCCTTTTCTATTTTTTCCTAGTATGCCTAAAGTCTGGATTATTCCCTAAGCACGTTTAATGCATCCATTAAACCTCCATGTAGTTTTAAAGGAATTGGGTGTGTGTGCTATGATGGGAGTCTTGCTGTTGGCTTGAATGGATTGCATCAGGTCCTGGCAGGAAAAAGCAATCTCTCCCAGCAACCGGCTCCAAGCCTTAATATAAAACCCAAACCTTGCATCCCAGGCTTGAAAGCGTTTTTAAAAAAAATCATACAATGGCTGAATCTCTGCAGAGACAGGATTATACTCCCTCGATGCCCCCAAACAGCCAGACTAAAGGGTTGTTCCATTTTTGCCCGGCAGAAAAGCAGTCTGGTTGAAGTGCTCACCTGACAGGACCTGACTGGAGGGAGAAAGAGAAGGGGCACAGTGGAGTGGAAGAGCAAACGAGTGAAGGAGCGAAAGAGCAACTATTCAGGTGAAAGGGATCATAAGCTTGACGCGTTTCTGCATCAGAGGTAAAAAAACGCAGAGGCAAACCGGGGGGAGGGGGGAATTAGGTGTGATGGAGCTCATAGAGTCTGAGTAACTGAGGCAAATACTGGTGACAAAATATGAAGTTCTCAACCATATTGACAAATGGAAAGTTAATAAATCACCCGGCCCAGATGATATTCATCTTAGAGTTCTTAATTGCAGATCTTCTAACAAAAATATGTAACATGTCACTAAGATTGGCCACTGTACCAGAGGACTGGAGAATGTCCAATGTTACACCAATTTTTAAAATAGAATCTGGGGGGGAATCTGGGAAATTACAAGCTAGTTAGCTTAATATTTGTTCTGGGTGAATTGGTTGAAAGCATTATTAAAGATAAAAGTAATAGGCATATGAAAGGACAAGCCCTGCTGAAAAAGTATCAACATGGCTTCTATAAAGGTAAGTCACATCTCACTAATCTTTCAGAGTTCTTTTAGAGTTTCAATAAAATACTGCAAGCAATTACGGCTCAGGCATTTTAGTTCTCATCTTTGATCCCATGCAGTGTTTCAGAGCCTCTCAAACATCAACTGAAGTCCTCACATTTTTTGAAGAGAAGCTTTCACTAAAAAAGGATCTCTTCAAAGTGCGAGAATGGGCATCAAAATGGCAAATGCCTTTCAATGTATGCAAGTGTGAAGTGATGCATGTTGGGGCAAAAACTCCCAGCTTCATTTATATGCTGATAGAATCTGAGCTCACAGTGATGCTCCAAGAAAGATCTTGGGGTTGTTGTCAATAGCTAGATGAAAATGTTGACCCAGTGTCTGGCTGCTGTGAAAAAGGAAAATTCTATGTTAGGTATAATTAGAAAAGGACTTGAAAATAAAACCACCAGTATCATACCGCCCACATAAAAATCAATGCTGCAACCACACCGGTATACTGTGTACTGCATACTGGACCTCAAAAAGATATTGTAGATCAAGGGGGCTGGAGCAACTCCCCTGTAAGGAAAGGTTGCAACATCTTGGACTGTTTTGCTTAGAAAGAAGGCGAATAAGGAGAGACATGACAGAGGCGTACAGAGGTATGCATGGTGTGGAGAAGGTGGATAAAGAGACATTTTTCTTCTTTTCTCATAATACTAGAACTCGGCCTCACCCCATGAAGCTGGTTGGTTGAAAATTCAGGACAGATGAAAGGAAGTACTTCTTCACACAGCCCATAGTTAAACTATGGAATTCACTTCCACAAGAGGTAGCAATGGCTATCAGTTTGGATGGCTTTAAAAGGGGATTGGACAAATTCAACAAAGACTAGGCTATCAATGGCTACTAGTCCTGATGGCTCTATGCTACCTCCAGTATCAGAGGCACTATGCCTATGTATGCCAGTTGCTGGGGAACATTGGTGGGAGTGTGCTGTTGTACCCATGTTCTGCTTGTGGGTTTCTGGTCAACAGCTGGTTAGCCACTGTGTGAATAGAATGCTGCACTAGATGGACCCTTGGTCTGATCCAGCATGACTCTTCCTACGTTCTTATGTTCATTAAGTGCATGAATAACACTCACCATTTTTTCCCTGCAAAATATATGCAAGTAGTCTTGTCCTACACATATTTTGCAGTTGAAAGCTGTGCTATTTGCATATGGGCACACTTCCTATGTGATGTAGTGCACGTGTACACCGTACCTAGGAATTGGTTCAAATGATTTCTTTCTATATTTTCATATCACCACACTAATAGTGTGTGTGTGTGTGTGTGTATTGTCCATTGCATTAAGACAAACATAGTTTTAATAGCAAACATAACGTAAGTATATGGCCATTGCCTGGTAGATTTTTATTCCCCCCCTTAGGTTCTAGGAACAAATGTAACTATAGGTGTTGCAGTAAATGGTGCTTAACAGTACATTGTATATAGAAGAGAGTATCACAAGACACCACAAGCAGGGGTTTTTTAAACTGTACTTATATGTGGAGACACACTTATATAAACGTACATATTCTAGCCCTTCTTGAAGACGCAGCATACAATGCTGGCTAATTAACGGAATGCAAATTGCTAAACCATCCTAGGCTATCATTTAGACTAGATTAATTAATCCAAAATAGAGCGCAACAAACATGTTTAGACACCGTAGTCACTTTGTACACAGCCTGAGGCAATGAGCTGATGTCTGGTAAGATCTTCAAGAGCTGATTCCAATATAACTGCATGTGTGTTGGAGAGGGGAATGTGGCAGGGTCTCCCTCACAACTGTGCCACCTCAAAATGCATGTATGGGTTTGCTCAATTAAAAACGCCCTTAATCACATTCGAGAGAAGGAAAAACCTCACTGCAAAAACAATCCTCCACATGCATTCTGAGGCAAAAAAAGTCATGTGGAGCCCTATGCCATAATATGCCCCCAAAAGCTGGAGTGACCCCCCCCCACCCCCACCCACTGTGTGCCACTTTGCTGACCCGCATTCCTCTTCAAGGCACACAGAATTTACACTCCTCCATATTAAAGAAAATATTGCATTCAGAATCCCTTTTCTACAGACCAAAATACTGCAAGCAATTACAGCTCAGGCACTGTAGTTCTTGTCTTTGGCCCCCTGCAGTGTTTCAGAGCCTCTCAAACATCAACTGAAGCCCTCACATTTCTTGAAGAGAAGCTTTCACTAAAAACTCTTCACTGTCATGAATTTTCAAAAGGGCCCTTTCCCTTTGGTTTGATGTCCTTAGCCCCTTGTGTTTCCTTTCTCTTTTGACGTCTCTGAAGCCTTCCCACACAGATGTTCAGTAGCATAGGCTATTCTCTGAGCCCTGCAGTTAAGGCTATCTAGCAAAAACAGGGCTAAAGAAAGTGTGATGCAATGGTGCTACCAGCCATAAAAATATGAGGAGCGATAATTTGTTTCTGTTAGTTTTAAATGAAAGAAACGTTGACATAATCACTGCAATGAACTGCTTTATGTTAAATAGAAAAGATGACCAAAAAGTACCTTGGAGCTTAACAGGATCTTCTGTTGGGAGGTGGGATGGTAGCATATCATTTTGTAGGCAGCAGTCTACTTTATGCAATGGAATTAGAAAGAGTAATGGCCCTATGAAGGGGGGGGGAAGGTGGAGTGACCAAATGCTTGGCTTTGGCAAGGTTCACATTCTTGGTGGTTGAAGTGTGGAGTCGGAGAAGGAAGCTGGCTAGCAGTTCAATTGGGTCAGAAACACATGTGTTGTTCACAACAGGAAAGGGGTCAGGTTCTAGAGCAGAAAACCAAGCAGAGATCAAGAAGTTCCAAGACAGCAAGGGGTAGCTTCTCACTCACCCCACAATCCCTACTGCAAATTGTGCGTTGTAGCCACTCGCGCCACGCCATGCACAAGGTTAGGATGACCTGGCAACCCACAATGCATTGTGGGTATTTATGTAAATCACAGTCGTGCAACCGGGATTGGGGGTGGGGAAAGAACCGACAATGGGTTCTTTTGCCCCTGCAACCATCTGAACCTGGTCATTGTGGAGTTATTCCATCTTTCCCTCCTTAATGGGTTTTCTCTGGAAAGAAAAGAGATGGAGGAAGTAGTGGGAAAATAGCCTCTTTCAGCAATGTAGAAAGATGGCAGACCAAGCGAGAGCTGAAGTCTCTAGCACATATGGGCTGAGGAAATGGAAGGAGGCTGAATGCTTTCATCTAAACTTCAGAAAGCCTCATTCAGGCATATCCCACATTCCCCTTATTGATTTCGGATAGTTACGAGCAATGTGTACTGAATCTTTTCTCACATTCTAAAATTTCACTGATATGTAGCAACTGTAGCCACTTTTCCTCCCCCACCCTCCCCGACAGCTATAGATTTATGGACTGTTTAGCAATTCAGCCCCTGAAAAGCATGATTCTTTCAAATGATCTCACTGATATATTTCTGCTATCCAAAAAGAGCCAGCAGACGGAAACTCGTCTGCCAGATTGATAGTTTCCTCTCATTTCACTAATCAGGGAGAATTATGCAAAAGCCCAATTGTGTTATCAAATGCAAAGTCATAGCAATCTAATTCCACTTGATAATTCTGTTGGGCACATTGTTTTTACAGTATGCCTAGACACAGATACCGATGGTGTAATTGCTGTGGAAAATCAGATGAATAGGAGAAAAATTCCTGGAGGTCAGTACTGGTCATCAAAGCTCCAAGCTGAGTTTACAAATATTAAATGGATGAATAATGAGCTTGTAGTAGAGAAAAGATCCAGCTCATGACAAGGGCAAGAGTCAATAAAAAAATGCAAAGAGGCAATAAAAACCTATTTTTCTACCTTCTTTTTTCTGAAATACAAATTTGACAGTTCTAGCTCTTATTCATATTGGTATAATACACTTCTTTATTTTACAAAAGAAGCAAGTGAAGCTGGAAGAGAAATATCAGCATGTAAAATCATGCATCTGAAAAGGGTCAATTTTAGAGCCTCTTCTGCAAAACTATGGGCATTTGGTTCCCCCTCACACACACCCTGATAATCCTCACTAACATTAATTTCTAGCCCTCGTAGTTGCAGTAGAAAGCGTAAAAACACAACCGCAGTGCGTATAAAATGATCCTGCAGCATATGGTAAAAGAAATGCATATGCGTGCCCACACACACACGCACACACAAAGATATAGGTACTTGTATCATTTCACCTGAAAGGTGAAAGGCAGTGTGATGTTTAGTAAAACAAGCAAGACAGAAGGCAAAAGAGTTTAGAAACCCCTCTTTCCTGAACCTCTCCTCTCCTGCATTTTGGAAAAGAAAAGCACCCCCCCCCCTACACACAAAGGATTCACCCGACTAAGTGGCTGCTCATCACTTCCTAGTAGGGTTCCTCCCAACTAATGAACTGCATATGGAATATGAGTATCCCCCTTCTTGCAATTATCACTTATCAATGTTCCATCCCTTTAGAATAACTTTACAAGTTGTTTTCAATTCTCTGTGTGTGTGTGTGTGTGTGTGAGAGAGAGAGAGAGAGAGAGGAGGGGGCTCGGAGGGAGTTTGACATCTGATGTTACACTCACTAACTTCAATTCATTAATTTCTTCCAAACTTTGTCCCTGTGGTACTGGGGTTGCTGTCAAAATCCCAGATTCAATTACAACACAAATAGTGGTTAATAATGGCCCAAACATATTCAATAAAAGCTTATTGAATCTGACTTCTAAAAAAAAAGCTTCTCCACCATCTATGACATGATTTGTGTTTTGGGGGGGAAATACTTACTAACCAAAGACAAATTATCTACCGGTTTCTTGCATTTGCAGCCAGAGACTTAGTGTTACCTATGGATGCTGTAAAATTTAAATCAACACCCTACGGAGTTTTTTAAAAATTATAATTAATTGACAAAAATGCTCTTCTTCTCTGTTCCTCAAGGTCATTTAGTAAGAAGCTCCATCAGACGAGCGTATTATTGCATGCTCATTACTGGGCACTCACGGATTTTCGCGGGTCCGTCTCACGATGTTGTCTGCTTCCTGTGTGCCTCCAGCTCTTCTAGCCTTCTTCACGCAACAAAAAAACACCCAGAAAGTCCAACTTATTTTTAAAGACAGAAGTTGCCGCTAGCTCCTGCTGTGTGCAGGAGAAGCAGCGGGATCAAAACTGCCCACTGAATGGGCCACTTGCACGTTGTTACTTCCTCTTTCAAAAGAGGAAGTAATGAGGGACAAACACGCGGGCGGAGAAGCGACAGTAAGGAAATGCAATTTTCCCCTGTGTGATGACGCCCTTGAAATCTATAGACCAGTTCTATGAAGGGGTTTCATGATGTTCCTAAAACATTTCCAGACTGTTGGTTTTTGGTTTTGTTTGTTTAACCTCCACTGGGAATCTCTTTTCAAGAGCATTCCTATCAAGTAAGCTTTTTGCATTCTTGTTAAAACTGGAACAAAAAAATCAAAAAATTCTATAATATTATAATCTCTCTACGGCTGACAGGCTATGCCAATATAGTATTAACAAGCAAATATACAGTGTACACCTACTCAGTAAGAAGCCTTATTTAAAATGCAAAATTCATCAGGATGGCATGCTCAGAAGCATCCAAGGGGGACCAGGCCTTTGCAGTTGCTGAAACCCTCCACATCAGCTCCCCCTGCTGTTGTCATCACCCTCTCCCCAATTGTCAGGGTAAATTTTGGGGAAGAGGAAGACCAGCAGAGAGGGAAGGGGGCAAGCTGCCCTGGGCTTGGTCTTTTCAAGTTCTATCAGGAAGCTGAGGTTTTCCCAAAAATTATCCAAGGAAGTGGGGGTTGGGGGTTGGGATGGGATAGAAATAAGCTTTTTATGAGGCAAGCCAAGAAAGTGGTGGGGTAAAAGTTGCCTTTCACTAAGTGCCATAAAGGACGCTTCTGAACACACCTGACACCTGAAAGAACACCTCTTACAAATGCTTCAACAAATGAAAGACAAGGCTGAAGAAAGGCATGACTGCTCAAGATCTATTCATTCTGCTCAAGATTGATTCATTCTTTTCCTAAATCTGGAAGTGGAAAATATTGTCTAAGTATTAAAATATTAATATACTAATATTAAATGAATATTAAATAGACAATATTAATTTAACATTTTGTGATGGGGGATTTCAATCCTAGAATTTATGTACTTATTTACTACATTTCTCTACCACCCATCAGTTGAAGCTTTCTGGGCATTTCACAAAACAAATTTTAAAGCATAAAACACAATAACAACATAATACAAAATATTTAAAATGTAGGTTTAAAATGGAATAAAACCAAACTAAGGACAAATGTAAATGCCAGTAGCAGAGCTAAAAAAAAACCCACTAGTTAGATTTTTAAATCTAGAGAGCTAAAAAGCCTGGGAAAATAAAAAGGTCTTCACCTGGTGCCAAAGAGACCACAATGCAGGTGCCAGGTGAGCCTCACTCTAGTAACAAAACCATAAGGTTGGAGGGGGCTTGTAGACCATCTAGTCCAAAATCCTGCTCCATGCAGGAAATCCAGAGCTAGAATAACTGCAATAGATCCCTGCTGATGAGGCTGGCCGAATCTTGGGACTATGTCTTTCACCACACTGCCAAGCCTCTATTTGAAGACCTCAAGCACGGAAAAGCCTATCCTCCCCGCAATAGGTAACTGGCTCTATTGCTCTTATGGTTAAGAAATGTCTCCTAATGTTTAACCAAAGTTTATCCCCCTATAATGTAAGCCCATCAGATCTGGCTACCATTGGGGTGTTTGACAGATGCTATATGGCTCTGCTTAGACTGTCAGACTTTCTTCATAGGATTCCATAGCAATTTTTGTTGCTCTTAATAAAGGTATCATCGAACAATGGATTTGGGATTTCACAGGACTTGTTTTCTATAGTGCTAACCATCTTCATTGCCCTCTTTTCAACCTGTTCCAGTTTGTCCATATTCTTCTGAAAGTGTGGAACTCAGAACACGAAATAATAACTCAAATGAGGTCTGACTAATGCAGGATTAAATGGAATTATTACTTTCCGTTACTTGGAAACTATGGTTCTATCAGTGCATCTTAACAGCTCAATAGCCCTTTTTGCATCATGTTGACTCATATTCAGCTTGTAACTTGCTACAATCCTGAAATATTTTTCATGTGTACTATTGTCAAGCTAGCTATCCCCCATCCAATACATGTGCATTTGATTGCTTTCCAAAATACAGAAGTTTTTTTTCTTGACAGAATTTCATTTTGTTATTTTTAGATCAGTTTTCCATTCTGTCAAGGTCAATTTGAATTTTATTTCTGTCTTCTGAGGCTTTAGCTATCCCCTCCCAGCATTGTGTCACCTGCAAATGTGATAAGGATACCCTCTATCCTTTCATCTAAGTCACTGACAAAAATGTTGAAGAGTATCGCTGGGCACAGAATAAAGCCCTGTGCAACCCACTTGAAATAACTCTCCAGTTTCATCATGAACCATTAATGAACACTCTTCAAGTATGATTTTCCAACCAGCCATGAAACCACATGGCTTATTATAATCCAATCCACATTTAACCATCTTAATAACTCAATATATCACAGGAACGTTGTTAAATGCGTTCCTGAAATCAAGATAAATTATGTCCCCAGCATCCCCACAATCCATTACATCAGTAACCCGATTTAAAAAAGAGATATAAGGTTAGCCTGGCAGGATTTATTCTTGACAAATCCATAGCAAGCCGTCCTACCAACCATTGCATGGTTATCAAGACCCTAAAATTGATTGATTTATAATCTGATCTAGTATCTTCCATGGTATCAAAGTCAGACTGGCAAGCCTACAGTTTCCCAGCTCTTCATATTTTCCTTTTTGAAGACTGGGAGAACATTTGCTTTTCTCCAGTACTGTGGAATCAGTACTGTGTTCCCCAGGATATCTAAAAAATGAAAGACAGGTTCTGAGAGTACATCAGCAAGTTCCTTTAGTACTCAAAGAGTGTTTTCACACAAACAGCTCCAAGTGCTACTATTCAAGGCATTGTGCAACTATTCTGTCTCTCTCATCTTAACAGATTGCGGGGGGGGGGGTAAGAAAAAGATTGCAATTAGAAGAGGGAGAACAAAGGAGAGTTACAAATGGATGATGACATCTGGATCTTTCATAAAATTCCACGTTGAGGCAGGGAGATTGCACAATAAAAAAACTTGTCTGGAAGAACCTTAGCATGCAATTCATCTGGTCCTGAAGCCTTGAATTAAGGTACCTAAGTATTTCCTGACCAAGATAATCAACTTCAATATTGAATGAACTTTACTACTGTCTGCATGTGGGAAACGAGGATATTTATCAACCTCCTATGCTTGCACACTCAGTGGGTTTTCCAGTTGCCACCAACACCAAATGGGCCTACTTTTCTCTTAACTTCCTAGGCATTACTTCCTTTGCAATTTTTCATATTAAAACAACGTAACAGTAGCAGATAGCACAACAGGCCATTTAAGGGTAGGTTGAAACAGAGAGTCTGGCCAACTGTTATCCAGGGCAGGATCTACACTACTGCTTTATAAGGGTTTATAATGTTTTTGACAACTGTTTGGGTCCAGGACACATTGCATATACCATTTTCAAACCGTTTTCAAAATGTTATATCCTGCTTGGTGTAGACCTGGCCCATGTGACGGAAAATAAAAACACATAGAACTGGTAGCTTTGCTGACTTCTAAAATTAATTTTTGAGATACGTCAAGTGGGCCAGAATCATCACATAGACTACAGATTTGCATGAATCTGATATAGACCAGAAAATATATCTCCAGAGACTGAATTTTTAGATGAAATCAGTTGAGCATACAAATGGTGCCCACTGAACACTTTTAGAACCATTTTAAGTGCTTGCTGCAAATGGAGGAACCCTTTTTTTCTTTTTAATTACTTTTGTTGCAGTGGTTTGATGATGATCTGATCATTCAAAATTGATTAGTTCTGCCACATGGGTTTTATGGCACTTCATTTTTTTTAAAAAGCCAAATGTTTCAAATTACTCTAACTGTCATTAAAATGATAATGTTACTGAGAATATGGGGAGGGGGAGATACATTTCTGTGCTGCAGAACAAATGCTCGTCTGAAAAAAAAAAAGACAAAGCCGTATTTCTTGCAACATGACCATTTTTAGTCATAGCATCCTTTGTAAGAGTGTGAACAAAATCTGGTGGGGAGTGTGCATGAGTTTCTAAAATGTGCAACAAACAGTGGATGATCTAAGTTGTTTTTATGTGGTTGTGTGAGTGGAGGGTACACCTATTCATTCTAGGAGAAATGCATGCTTGGGCAAGAAGGGATCTACAGACAAGAGAAAGAGACTGTAGGACAGATACTACAGGTCTAAGAGGACCAAGTGTCAGTTTCCAATCAAACATTCTCACTACAACAGACAGTAAGATGCTCCAAGGAATGGGAAACTATTGCATATGTGTCATGTACCTGACTCATCTTAGCCAAATTGCTAAAGGCTGGCCCAGCCAGCAACAGGTTTTGACAGGCCCAAATTTGCTAGACCTAATTAGAAGGTGTGTATATTCCATTTCCTATGTATGAATTCTCTCACTCAAGATGCAAGATGTAGTTTCTGTCTGTATACTTGCTATCATGGGGTACATCTCAATGAAGGGTTTGCCCCAGGGTGGCTTCGGAGTGGTGGCAGGTGATCTATATGACGCAGCCGCCATCCAGGTGCAATCCCCCAAACTCTGCTTTAAAAAAGTCGGGCACTTACCCTGACTTTTTTTGCTGCAGAGGCGGGCCACAGCCGATGGCGACCCCTGATTGGCCACTATCGGCTGGACAGAGAAGGGAGCAGACCTCCGGGAGGTCCAAGGCAGGAGCGCCGAGTCTGGATGACTTGCGTCCCTCTCTTCCTCTCCCTTCGGCTGCCCCGTTCCTTTCTTCTGGGATTTATTGGTTTATTTTTATTTGTTTTTTTTAATTGAATTTGTTTAATAATAAAAAACAGACGGGTGGGGGAAGAGGAAAGGGGCAACAGAGGGAGGTCAGAGGGAGGAGAGCTGGTTCGGGCTCCACGCGTCCCTCTCCTCCTTCCCCTCTGGCTGCCCCGTTCCTCTCCCCCACCATTTTTATTTTTAATTTTTTTTTAAATCTGTAAATGCGAACCTTTGCATGTATAGATTAAAAACTAATAAAAAAATAAAATGGGGGGTGGGGAGAAGAGGAACGGGGCAGCCAGAAGGGGAGGAAGCTCCCCATTCTCATGCCCTGCAATTATGAATTCCCCAAGAGGACCCCAGACAGCACTGGTGATTTTGGACTCACTGCAGGGAATCTTCATGTACGGCTCATTGACCTCAATCTGGCTGGGGTCACTCAAAGAAGTTCACAAAATACAGGTAGACCATTTGCTTAACCGTGGAGAGGGAGGAGAGCCAGTTCGGGCGCCACACATCCCTCTTTTCCTCCATCTCTGGCTGCTGTGTTCCTCCCCCCCCCCCCCAGTGCTTGGCACGGCGGCGGCGGCAACTCTGCAATCGCGCTCCTTCCCATGCAGATACTGGGAAGGAGCGCAACCGCGGAAGCCCGAAGCCTTGCCTCACCGCCGCACTGCCATCAAGATGGGGCCACAGTTATGTTAATCTGGTGTTACTAGACAGACGGAAGTTGTTTTACCATGACTAGTTCTTCATAAACCTTTCCATTCAGAAGACCTGTCAACCATTAATTGGTCCACATTATTAGGACAGTGGATACCCTTCCCAACTGTGAAGGTTTCGCTGACAAACATGGGACTCAAGCTCCTTAAAATTCAAAGTTTTTCTCTCTCTAGTTAGTCTCTTTCTGATGCCAAGATAAAGTGTATTGGTTTGCCTGGGGTTATCCAGAACCCAGGAAATATGCAGTAGACTGTAGCCTGGTTCACACGATCGTGAGGTGGTTAATAAGCCTACAACAGCCCATGGATTCTGGGTGACTTGATACCCAGAGTAACAAGCCACCTTGGCCAGGTTCACATGACACGACAAGCCACACTACCGAGAGTAATGATGCTAATTGCACACACTCCTGGTATGAATGGCAGGAGAAATAAGCCACAGCGGCTTACTGCCTCAGCCACGATCATGTGAACAGAGCTCTTATTTTGAAAACACATGAAATGATTTGATTAACAGGAAAAGACTACTGGGAATGATTTTAAAAGGTTTGCTTCCCATCACCTGTGCAAAACTATAATATTTTAAAGGTTTAATATTAACTTTTATGAAATATCCTAGTTTAAACCATTACGAAAACAACGAGGAAAAGCTTGGCTGTTTTCTGTACTCTTTTCCATTCAATCCTGACCAGTTTCCAAAGAAAAATATGTCCATATCTAATTGTGTGAAAGATGCATCCTTGGCAGAAAAAAAAGGAACTGGTTAATGCCAGACTTTCCTAAGAGCTCAGCTCACAGAAGCTACATGTAGATCAGCCTTCCCCAACATGGTACCATCCTGAGTCCATAATTCCCAGCCTGCATGGCATTGGAGTTGCAGTCAAACACATCTGGAGGATGCCAGGTTGGGGAAGGCTGATGCAGACTCTACCAGGTCATATAGATCAAGCTTGGCTGCCATGTTAAGCATGCAATCATAATGGGGGAAGGTGGGTTAATCCCCATTGTAACTGCAAATGCTTCTCTAAGGCTGCAACCTGATACACAATTCCATGGGAGTGAGTCTCAGGCCAGATCTACACCAAGCAGGATATAGCAGTATGAAAGCAGTCTATAAAAGGTAGGAGCCACGCTACTGCTTTATAGAGGTACTGAAGTGCACTGACAACTGTTGGGGCCCATAGACACATACCATATACTGCTATACCCTGCTTGGTGTGGCTCCTGCCTTTTATATACCACTTTCATACCACTTTCATACCGCTATGTCCTGCTTGGTGTAGATTTAGCCTCACTAAACTCAGCGGGGCTTATTTCTAACTAGGACTGTATAGGATCACACTGCACATCTCATTCAAATAAAGCAAGTCATGAATTTGGTTCAGCTGGGATGGTCTAAACAGTTTCACTCTGGAAGGAGAAAGGGAAAGAACTTTCTTAAATGGCAGGGCATTGCTGAGAAGGAGCCTTGAGCCTCTCTTTATTCACTCTCTCTTTAAAGGTCTGTACATATGGGTGGGTCTGTACATACGGGTATGCAGATATGTCACTGAGAACTCATTCTTTTATGCACTTTTTAAAAAGTAAAAATCTTTTTAAACTCCTCTCCCCATGGGGGAAGGCTGATTCTGCATCATAAGCCTGCCTCATTGAATTTCCTACTATGATTAATATTTCTTACTTGCTTTCTTTAACACATAGTTATAAATTGGGTTACACAAAAGATGAAACAAAGCCAGTATCAATACAATAATAACAGTAACACTAACATAAAAGACTATACAATTTTAAAACATTGTACATTCCAAAACAAGAAAAATTTTACCATCTTTCAGAGGGTAATCAAGGATTATGCCAAGGAAAGAGTTTCACAGCACGGCTCCATCCACACACGTACTAAATGGGCCTGCAAGTTATGTCCCTGGAAATGACGCTACATGATTACATGCTGTTGTTTCCAGGGTCAGTGTACTGAAAAGGGATGGATGCCCCCACATCCCAAAGTTAAATATCTTCCTCCCTTCCTGACACACACACATAGACACATTGCAAAATTGTCTCCCCTCACATTTGTGGAAACAAAGGCCATATCTACACAATGTTTTTTTCCCCTGGGCCGTCCAGGGAAAACCCTCCATTTCCCCACAGTCCTGGGTCTATCCCGAGGATCATGGGTGGTGTGGGCACCAGTCCCAGCTTCTTCCGTCTTCCCTGCGAGTAGCAGGGGTCAGCAAGAGGGAAGGAGCTGATCGGGGGGGGGGGGGATCCAGGGACATCGGGGGTGGGGGCGGGTTTTTTTTTTTTTAAATAACTTACAATTTTTGTGTTGTTGTTGTTCTAAAAAATGGCACCTGTGACATCCCTGCTTGTTTCTGGGACGTTGAGGGATCATCCCCCCTCACTCCCCGAAGGCCCTTAGGTGTTGAAAGGACCAAAGAAAGGCAGGGCCCAGGGGAAAACTTTGAAAAGCTCTAGTCCCAGTTCCCATCCCTGACATCTCTTGGTAGGGCTGGAAAAGACTCCTGCCTGAATCCTTGGACAGCCTCTCCCAGTTTATATAGAAGAGACAATACTGAGCTAGATGCACCAATGATCTGACTCAGTATAAAGCAGCTCCCTCTGTTGCTACCATGAAAAAAACAAGAAAAGTTTGTACTAGGCAATTATGCTTCTACAATACTAACTCCACTGCTTTGTTGTGTGTACTCTGCCTGAGAAAACCTGAGCTCTTCTGAAAGTACAGACTGGATGTTGAGCTGGTTTGAAAAGAAAATTTATGGGCTGTGAAGAGGAATTCTTCACTGTCTGTCCTATCCTAGGGCAACTGCTGACAAAAGCAGGGGAATAAACACTACACTCTTACTTATATTTTGTTACTTGGGAGTAAGCTCCATTGGACACATTGCAACATATTTCTCAGTAAACATGCATAGGTTTGCAGTGCATAAGTGAGATTTGGAAATCACTTCTCCTATTGGCAAGGGAATACCCATCTCTTGTACTTAGGCAGAGCAGACAATATTTCTGTTCTATTGCAAAGAAAATCTATTACTTGCTCACTCATCTGATATGCCTCTCCAGATTATGCGGTGTCGTATTTTCACTGCATTACTATAACCTACTTTTCATTTCTTCCTTCCGTCCCAGAGGATTCCACTGGCACCAGGATGAGTTTCCGAGATATTTTAAGGCAAGGAGAGCAAATGCAATGACAAGGAGAATAAAAGCACAAGCTCCCTTCATGGGCCCTCCTTTGTATGGCAGCCAGGTTGGTCACCAGTACACCTAGGGGTGACCATATCACACCAGCTTTAAAATCACTTCACTGGCTGCCAATTACTTTCCAGGCAAAGTACAAAGTGTTGGTCATCACCTTTAAGCCCTACATGGTTTGGGTACAGGTTACCTGCGGGATTGCCTTCTCCCATACAATCCGCCCCGCACACTCAGGTCTTCTGGGAAGAATTTGCTACAGTCAGCCAAAACTAGGCTGACAACCGTTACCCAGAGGACCTTCTCTTCTGCCGCTTCCAGACTGTGGAATGGCCCGCCAGGACAGATTCGTCAACTTAATAGTCTCTTTGACTTTAAGTAAGCCATAAAGGCCGATCTCTTCCGGCAGGCCTACGCAGTTGAATTTTAACAGTTTTATTGGTATTTTAATAATGTATTAGTTTTATGTGCTTTTAATCAATTTTATGCATTTTATATTTCATGTTGTTCCCCGCCTCGATCCAGAGGGAGAGGCGGGTAAGAAATAAATATAATATTATTGTTGTTGTTGTTATTGTTATTATTATAGCTGCACTGGCATGGTGATTTGCTAGGGAGCCATTGCTTGGCACAAGGAAAAGTGGAGAGGATGAATTTACTCTCCTTTCTCCTAGAGCCATCAACCTAAATGAAAACTGATACATCAAAGCTTGGTGAATCATAATCATTGCAGTCACTGCTGAGACAGAAGCAATGCAAGGCCTTTCTAGTGGAGACTAAGGAAAGAAAAAAACTCATTGGTCTCGGTGGAAGGAAGAATTTAGTGGGGGAGAGGCTGGGTGGGAAGGTTTAAACCTCCCCCACCCATGCAGATTGGTCCTGATCCAGATTGGGCATCTGCATGCTTACTCAGAGGTAAAGAAAAAGGTGAGGATCAGCTGTGCGCTATGTACTTAATGTAGCATGTAGTTTAGCCCTTAAGTGAGGAAGGACAACAAGGAAGGATGCATCCACAGCTTCCACTCCAATGTCCCAAAGTTCGACATATGGGTTTTTATTGCTCTCTTTTGTAACCCAGTCCCAATGAATACCAATATGAGACGAATGCACAATAGGGGGCAGATGCAATGCACTCCGACCATATCTCCATAGCCAACCCCTACTAAAACGCATGAAATGTATGTACAAACTGGGGCAAGAAATGGGCTTCATGTTGTTGTCGTTTTGAAACTCACTTTGCTACTGTACTTCTATGTGTCCTTCTGAAACTGTAAATGAATTGAGCAAAGCCATTACAATCACCATGAGATTGCAACCAGTTACAACTCTGAAACACTGTCACCCAGCATTTACCTATTATTCTATCTTCTCTGTTCCTATAAGCTTCCCATGAGAAGACAGTCTTTAGATAATAAAACCACTCTTGAGAGCCCCTCTCATTTTAATAGTGATCTGTTTACAGTAACAAAAACCTTCTCTGTGACAAATCATGAAAGTGCTTTTTGGCTGGCCAATCAGCTTATAAATCCAGGGTTCTACTGTTGCGATCAGAACCCAGAACAGCTGTTGACAAGGCAGGGGCAAGGAATTAAACCTGGAAATATTCTGTACAAGGCCAGTGCCAGCACCTTGAGCAGCTGCCTGGGTGCTGACATCTGTCTGCCCCTTTTCCTGCCCCCACCCCAGTAGAATGCTGGGCAGCTACCTGACATATTAATTTCCCACAACGCCTGTGATACAGCATCACTTTGGGACATTAAAATCCATTGAGTCACTTGGTGCTCAGAGTGTGGCTACCTATCACTGCCAAGAAAGCCCAAGGGGATCCTTCCTCTTCAAACACACACACCAACACCAATGCCCCCACCATATTGAATTTCCACAGTACAAACTATAGCACATCCAGTGCTGGGAATATCCCCACAACAGAAGTTCAATCTTGAGGAAAACATGTGCAACTAATGAAATATTTACTGTACAAAAAGTTGCCTTGCTGAAAAGAAGGTTTGCTGTATTTTTGGGACCTTTTTAGGGACATTACTGAACCAAGAATTAGAAAAATACTATGTGGCACTGCCTCTTTGTTTGCTATTGTGATGGTTTAGCTGTTGCTGGACAGTCATTCGCATCCAACACTGGCTGTTAGCAAATGTCACAAAAACAAAC
Organism: Anniella stebbinsi; assembly: GCA_029215795.1. Classification (NCBI taxonomy): domain Eukaryota; kingdom Metazoa; phylum Chordata; class Lepidosauria; order Squamata; family Anniellidae; genus Anniella; species Anniella stebbinsi. Next base: position 81,144,529 of record JARDYH010000005.1, on the reverse strand, counting down.
AACTCAGAAAACAAACCAATGGACATTCATCTCTGTCTTCCTACAGGCAGCAAACTCTATTCCTCCTTGCTTCAATAATGGATAAACCCTCGGTTTAAAAGGGAAACTGAAGACTTTTTAATAAGGTTACCCACTACCAGTCAACCTCAGAAATGTCTCTTTTTTCATTTTCTTTTTCTTTTCTTTTTTGGTCTGAGTGTATGACATTGCACAGAAAATTGAGATGATGATTTATATGTTGCAGGCCTTTTTGACACGCATGTTGCATCTTGAGCTTCGGTGAGGCTCACGAACTAATCGGAAGCTTATCTCTCCCTTTGTGTAATGGCCAGCTGTCAGCTTCCAAGGCCCTTCAAACAATTCAATAAGTGACACCAAAGTTCACCTCAGAACCCTGGGCGTCTTGATGTTTCACATGCTCAGACAAGGCCAGGAGCCTACCAGAACAGTGACATGAGACTGATAGGTACGCTTGTTCAGCTGATTGGATGACATTTGTTTCATTAAATTAAAAGGCTGCCTGCAACTTTACAGTGTGCCCTACCTGGCTGGGTTGTAGGTGTTCAGGAACAGAAGGGAGATTTTTTTCTGAAGGAAGTATAAGGAAAATCCTTTTTATTATCAGAAGGAATGGAAATTACTGGCACCTTGGTGCCCTAGACCAGCTTTCTGCAACCTGACACCCTCTAGATATTTTGCACTACAACTCCCAGCATTCCTGACCCATTTGCCATCCTGACTGGGGCTGATGGGAGTTGTAATGTTAAACATCTGGATGATTCACATTGAGGAAGTCTGCCTTAGATGACTGAAACATTATTCTGTTCTCCTTGGGACCAGAACCTAACAATGTGCACCATTTATCTAGCCCTGTTGATCAAAATCAAAGCAATTAGTTAGACCATGTCCTAACAGATCACCTTTGATTCATGATGTGATCTCAAGGTCTGTTTCCCCCCACACCGCACCATTAATATCTCATGCACATCTGTAGCTAGATCTCATGTGTTATGCTTTTGTTATGATCAGGATTTTCATTAAAAGATCTGTGATTCAGAAAACATTTTTCCACAGATGCTCCAGTGAGAGTATAATGGAACTACCACAACTAATATCCTGTCTCTGCTTTTAGCCAGTACTACATATTCCAATTTTAAAAAGATCAGCCTTGCTGATAGCAAGGCTCACAATGAGACATAGCATAAAATATTCAGAAGAAGCTATCGCTTTCTTAAAAAACTGTAATAAAAAAACATGCCCAGAACTACTGTTACTGTTAAGGCTCAGTAGAGAGAGCCAGTCTGCCAAAGTATGGGAGAGGGGACATGCTTTAGTGGCAGAGCACATGCTTTCCATGCAGAAGGTACCAGGTTCAATTCCTCCCTTCCTCAGTTCCTCTTCAATTAAAAAGGATCTCAGATAAGAAGGCAGAGAATCTCCTCTACAGAGATCTCGGTGAGTTGATGCAAGTGGTGCTGTTCTAAACATAATTGTTTCCACATGCCTTTTTTTAATTAATGGAGGTATTTCAATTCACTGTCTCTTCCTCCATTGTCTTCCCTGACCTTCATTCCTCCTGTTCCTTATGTGTTTGTTTATTTAGATTGTAAGCCTGCAGGAAGGCTTTTATTTATCCCACATAATTATAAGTTTATATATAGCATATACGTTATATGTTGATATAACAGGCTCTTGTTTTTAAAGGTGCTTAAGAAATTATCATCATCACTGTTTTATTGACATGACTAATATTCTGATCCAGTAGAAGGCAGTTTCATATGTCTTAGATAGTCCTACTCCAGCATTCACTAGTACATGACATATGAACTCCATTCAAATTCCTTGGTATGGTTTTCCTTCTGCTGTACCAAACTGGAGAACAGGCAGAAGGGGGATGGAAGCATATAGGCCAGACTTTTAAGCCATAGCCAGAACCACAAGTTCTCGTAACCCTGGCAGGAGAGACACAAACCACCACTATCTGTTACATTCGCGGCATCCATGGCACAAATTGCCTAACCATCCTCTAGCTGTACTTGATGGCTCTGGACGTGAACATGGGGTAGAGTTGACATCAGGAGGAGTGGTGGAGGGAAGAAATGTAAGATTGACTATAAGCCATTTTTACATCTCTTGTTTTGCCATTTTCTCCAAGATTTGTCCAAATATCTTAGTTTCAAAAGCAATATGTAAGGGGGTTCGATTTTCTGCATCAACTGCACATATATACAGAAGGGTTTTAGTTGTCTAGTTCAGGATCAGAGTGTGTGAACTTCAAAACAATTAGCCCTTTGTAGTATTAAGGCATTTTATATACACACATAAATACATTCAGTCAACTGTCACTTTTAGAAAATACAACTTGCCATCAAAATAAAAGAAAATATAGAAAATAAAACTTGCTTTCTTGTCATTATTTTCAAAATCAGTTGTGCTACTATTACTTTATTCATCAAAGTAAACAGAAAGTACCTTGCTGTGCAAAGCACCCCAGGGGGACATTTACAAATCTTCTCTTCTAACTGGAAGGGTAGTTAAAAGTGAGGGGGAAATACTTCTATCAGTGCTTCAGTGGAACCTTGATTTGCAGAGTGCAAGGATCAAAGCCAAAACATTTCTTCTTTAAAGAGATTTAAATCCTAGATGTTATTTGTGCTAATTATTCCTTGCAAACATCCCTTAGTATAGATGAAACCACATGCAGGCTTTAGAGACTCCCAACTATGCTAAACCGAGTTCTGGCATAATCCAATAGCAAAGATTTTAGGGCTGCTTCTACAGAGGGAAAATGCAAGTAGCCATGGTGGTTCATATCTTTATAGCACAGGCCAAGCCATCCTTTCAGTGAAGTCTTTGGCAGAAACCCTCTAATTCCTATGCCCTACTGTAAATTAACTCCCTGTAGTAGCATCATATTACTCCCCTGTTTACTCCTAGCTCCATTTTGCCTCTCTTCTGTTATTTCCTGTGTTCCCTCTCCCCCTTTATGAAGGGCTAAGAATGAGGGACAGAACTTTTTTCATTTGGTCCCTAGATGCTGCTGAGGAAAGATGTCTGCCTGTCCCCCATTACCTGCCTTCCAAAGGGCAGATGAGACATACATTTCTTCACTGGGAATTCCTGGTTGTTGCCTTTTAAAATGAGGCTTGTTTACTGCTGTTTTGAAAAAAAAAATGTTTAAATATTTTGGATGGAACTGCTTTTAATCTCTGTATGGTTTGTATTATTGTTGTTATTGCCATCTTGCATATTTTCACAGAAAGCATACGCGTGCACAAGGGGTGTGCCCGGTATGCCCAGGCACACCATAATATCTTCAGGGGAGGGTGCTCCACTTTCCTCCCCACCCCCACTGCTCCAACTGGTGCGTTTTCCGGGGCCAGCCTTACCAAGCGGGCTCCACACTTTGCCTCCCTCCGGAATTTGCATGCTGTGTGACGCTGCCCCCTTCCTCATGCACCCTGATTGGCCACCTCCATCCCCTTCCCCCTCCCTGCTGATGGCCGAGAATTGCTACTAAAGCTCAAGCTTTGAACTTTTTCAAATTTCCAAAATTTTCTGCACATCTGCATAGTTCAAGCGTCAGTTTAAAACAAAAGCAGGCAAAATTTGTCTGGTAGCTCTCAAGTAATAAGCCTTACAGTACTGTATTCTTGTATAAGAAATGCAAACTAAGTACATAAGCAGAGTCGTGCAGGAACAGATCAAACATCCATCTAACTCAGCATCCTGCTTCTAACAGTGGGAAATTTAATGCCTGTGGGAAGCTTACAAGCTCTGAGATATACTGCCTCTAAACCTGGATGATCCATTTACCTAATGGCTAATAGCCATTGGTTGATAGCCTGCATCCATAAATTTATCTAATACTTTAAAAAGAAAAATCCACCAAAGTTAGTGGTCATCACCATATCTTGTGGCAGAGAATTCCGTAAGTTAATTATGCATTCATTCTGTGAATTACTTAAATCTGTCCTGAACCCAATGACAATTAATTTCACAGGATAAAGCCAAGCTAAAGGTTATAAAGAGGGTAAAATACTTATCTCTATTCACTTTTCCCACACCATTCATAATGGTATAAACCTTTATCATGTCCCTCACACACCCTTAGTCATGTTTCCCTAGGCTTGTCTACTTGGAGGTAAGTCTCCCTGAGTTCAATGGGACTTTCTCTCAGCTAACAGAGCAATCCTAACCTCCAGATCCACTAACTAGCAGGGGTTAGGATGGGGCAGACAATTTACTCTGCTGGTGAGGGTTGTGCTATAAATTAATATAAAAGCATTATGCTATTGACTGCTTTATTTTGAATCCCTTTCCTTACATAAACTTTAACACAGAATTTCCCCTTTTCACTGCTGCACATAAAGAGTTGCCATTTTCAGTGAGTTATCTCAGTGTTTACCACAAGTATATGGTCATGAAACTGCTGTACACATTGGTTTCCCAATCTGTATACAGCAGATAAACACTTATTATTTTCCATGAGGTAACACACACATTTTTCCTACACTGAATTATCTCCATATAGCAGGGAGAGACTTTGCTATTGATAACAAAAAGCCACTAAAATACTCAAACTTTGCTGAAACCTTTATTTACATTTAAGCCTTTGGAGAAAACAGAGCTTTGCAAATTAATGGGGATCCTTGGAAAGAACAGGTAAAAGCCTGCTGCACGGAATTGAGAGGTTTGTTTTAAAAAGCTCTCATGCTGTTGTTGATCTCTGTGGAAGACCAGTTCCCTGAAAGGCACTTCCATATGAAAAGGCAACAACAGTGAAGTAGCTAAATAGGCTTAAATATCTATTGTTTTCTGTAAGCCACAGAACAAGAAAGTAGGGTTTGCTTAAAAAGATCCTGATCTTTTACTTGAACAGATTGATGACACATAATAAGCACTGTCAGACTTAGGATTTAGAAAGCACACTGCTCCTTGAAAGTGCTTTAATGTAGGGGTTTATGCATTCCCTTAGGGTTGGCTGCTACAAATATCAGGAAATTACAGGAACCTGCTATACAATATATGTTAGGAGGCGGAAATATAGACAGTAAATGTGAGTCTGATCATGTTGGGATTGTGTTATGTGTAAAATGCATTAAATGCATTATTAAAGCTTTAAATTTTTAGAAAGGTGGTTGTTTGAGTCTGTTGCAGCAAAAACAATATCTTAAAAATGACAAATTGATTATGGCATTAGCTTTCATAGACTATTGTCCACTACATGCAATGCATGAAGCACGACCCTCAGTTAGCAGGTAGCAACAATTCAATTCTGTCACCTATGGCCTGAATCGTGATAATGATTAATTCTCCTACTTAGCAATACTAGGAAGTTTTCTTATCATCAATTACTCCTGTCATTAGCAGTTACTGTACTTATTTTGCATACATTTCTGTTTTAATGCAAATGTCACAGACTGTATTTCTACATTTAATTTTTATCTGACTTTACAGTTTACATTTCCCCCCTAAACACCCATATATACTTGCCACCTGAAGTTTAAGACTTCATGCATCTGTTTGTTTTTAAACCTTTAAAATGTCATTCCAACAATAAAAATGCATATATACATCTTCTCAAAACAAGATTTGGCATTAAACTATTAGACACATAAGAACAGCCTTTCTGAATTAGAATAACAGCCCCTCCAGTCTATTTTTTTGAGAAGAAGTGTTTCCACCTCCTCTAGAACTGATAGAATCTAATGAGGGGAGGAAAAATGGCAGTATGCATCTTTAGGCCCTAATTCCCTCCCTGCCCCATACCTGGATTCTTTGAGCTGTTAGGGCAGGGATTGTTGGCCTCCAGATTGTTGGCCTACAACTCCCATCAGCCCTAACCAGCATAGCCAATGAAGAGGAATCATGGGAATTGTAGGCCAAAACACATGGAGGACCACAAGCTGCCCACTCCTGTACTAGGAGGCCTGTCCAACATTTCCTTTCCCCTACCTGAAAATATTTTCACACACATGCACGCAAAAACATCCATGACCAACGTAGCAGCAAAGTGCTCTGGTTTGGGACTGAAACAACCATAGTGAACCTTCCAATATAGCATAGGATGGGGTTCTTTTTAACAGTTGCACATCTATTTCACAATAAGCCACAACATGCAATTCAGAACATCCACTCATATCAATTATAATTCCATCAGAACTATACATACCAAGTATGTATAAGTTTGTGCCAAGCATAGCTGAGGTCACTGAGGTCATTGGAGGGCATGCTCCTGGTGGTTCCACATTGGAGTCCACCAGGGGAAGAGCCTTTAGTGTGGTGGCCCCTTCTCTTTGGGACTCCCTGCCCCTAGAGCTCAGGCAGGGAGTCTCTTCCAGGAAGCATTCCTCAATCGACCAGTCACTGCTTTTATTGGTCCTTTGTTTTAAATTGAACAATTTTAATTTGCTGCTTTTAATCTTCTTTCTTTTTTCTGTTTCATTCCTATGTGCCCCACTCCAGAATCTATTTTAGATATGGAGCAGTATATAAATATTGTAAATAAAGAAATGACAACAGGATCCATAGAGGGTCCACAGGAATCTATGGATTTTTACTCCATTTCTGGATTGTGCTTTGTGACATGCCATGCCTTTCCATGGAACACTAATGATACCTCACATGTCATAAAGCTGCCCTGGTCCAGCAGACAGCTTGCTCCTTATTTGCCGGTTTAACAGGCAAAAAGACTGAGCTGTGAGAACTTTTCATTCGTTATTCAGGGAAAGTTCACCTTGGTCAGTGGGAGAGATCTTTTTGACAGTGATAAATCACCGAACTTGCAGGCATGAAAAATCCCTGTACTCTACTATGCAGTTTCTCTTCCAACTCTTTGACCTTCACAGGTCCCAAACCTCCAGATAATTTAATGGCTGTTAAAAAAAAGGGTTAAGGAAAAGTAAAGGTCATATAAAAAGAACCTAAAAGTATACCATGATATTGGGGTGGGAGGGAGGGGTTCTACTAACTGAAATCACGTGTGTGTGTGTGTGTGTGTGTGAGTATTTTGCCTATTTATTGAACAAGCTCACATCAAAATCTGCTTTTGTTACAGATTTCAAAGCTCAGTCCACAACTATTAAAAGCAAAAAGCTAGTGATGTCTGTCTAATCTTGGGAAAATGTGAAAGACTTCATATCCTCATATTCTTCTCCTTTGCTAACATTAAGCCTCACATGCTAGAACCTAAAAACTATTTGCAGACATGAAATGTTTAAGTATCATAGATAAGAATAGATGTATGAGTGGTGATGCAGTGCAGTTTGGGGCCTCATGAGCAGCTGCCAAATAGGAAATTCTCAAAACTACTCTTGTACATGTACATATTATGGCCCGTTTCACACATAATAACAACCTATGGATTGTTTTGGGGGCTGTGCAGGAGCGAGCATGCGTGCTGTCTGCTAACCTCTTCTGCTTTAATCCATGGTTTGCTGTTGAATTAAACCAAGCATCCAGAGTTCCATCACACCAAATAACCCAGGAATAGGTTGTTTTCTAAACTGGAAGCAAAGCAGAAGCAGCAAGTGGGCAGGAGGCCGTGCATTTGCCGCTCCCAGATGGGCCTGTTATGCATGAGCCAGGTCATTTGAATACAACTGGCCTATGTTCATTCCTAAACTTGCTGTAGCCACAGTGAATCTTACTAGACAACACCTATTTTGTGTCCCAAATGAAATCAGAATAAAAAGCAGACAAAAAGTAGAGGAGGAGGAGGAGGAGGAGGAGGAAGAACGGAAGAGTAGATTAGGTTGGCCTAGAGCAACCTAAGGACTATTTGAAAACACAACAGGCAAATACACAATGACATCAATAGCAAAGGTAAGCATTATTATATTACTGTTTATTTATTTGTTTAAAATACGATATAGTAGGTTCATTTAATTGAGGCTTCATAACCTTCATTAGATTGTGTCCCATAAGATTCTTCCGCTCCACCACCTTTAATGGCATCCAAAGTCTGCTGCCAAGGCAGTCCCCTCACCCTACCCTATGGTACAGCAACCTCTCTCTATATATAATTTTATCCTGAAAGACTGGGCTTCTAACTTGCAAATATGTGACACTGTGAAGGCTGTCAAAATGCCCATCTATCCAATACCATCCCAACAGTATAATGAAATTCTCTTATTTAGACGTGTAACACACCTCCCCATGATCAGCACATAGGCTGCCTGTCACATCAACTTACAAACTTTTAAAAATTCAATTAAAATGAACATTCAAAACGATAAACAGAATGGAGTACAGTCAGCCCACTGCATGCTGTGTACAAATATAAAAGTGTGTGTGATTTCCTTCACATTCAATCAGGTCTCTTGCAGCACAAGCCTACAAATGTTTACTCTGGAGTAAATCCCACTCTATTCAGTGGGAATTACTGCCATCTCAGTATGCCTTAAAGTTTAAACAATTAACTGAAGTTGTCTAGGAAGAGTTCACTTCTTGGCATTGTGGGACTGGGTCAATACAACAGTTATCACCCAGGCTCAAACAGGCACCTCTGCAATATGGAGAATATCCACTTGGATTTAGACAAAGCAAACGTACCAGTTCGGTACCACTGTGCTGTGACCTTGCCTTTTACACACTAGATTCATTTTCTCTAATGCACTAAAACATAGAGGAAGGCAGCCTTTGAGAAATATCCTTTTGATAGAGCTTTTAAGAGACACAAAACAAGCTAATAGCAATAGCTGGCCCAACATACAGAATCTTTGATAAATTCTTTTAATGGGCTCTATGAATGATAGCAAGGACGCCATAGTAAAGCAAAACCATTTTCTCAGCCTTGTACAATGTACCTACTAGCAAAAGGGAAAGCATTTGTTTCTTAGTGGGAATTAATTAGATGTCTGAGGTTATTAAATGTCCTTGCTGGCCTGCTAGCCGATGAAACCAGAAACTAAAAAGATGAGACAGAATAATCATAGCACCACATATAAAACTGTTTGCTAGACTATGTCCAATACTAAACCAACCATTTGTACAATATGAGGTAATGGGACTAAGAGACATATCTCACACTAGTCTGAAAAATGGAACTACATTCTTTAAATGCCATGGCACAGAGGGCCCAACTTAAGCCAGTATTGATAGCTTTGGGCACAGTAATCTGTCCCTGAATTGAAACTAAAAGGTCATGTCACTCCTAACGTGCACTTATATGTATTCTCAGTAGTCATCTATCTGCAACTGCAATAATGGACAAAACTGGTAAAGAGAAACTGAACAGGCATCCATGTCAAAATGTTAAGCCAGCTGTTTCAGCTGGTCCCAAACGAATTCCTGTCGCCCAGAATTGGACACCGCAGCGTGTTCTGACTACTTCAAGTGTTCCTCAGCGAGTGCCTATTAAGTTCCAGGCACAGAAACCTGCTATTACCACTCCAAAACAGTTAACTCAGCAGCAATCAACATCTCTTGTTCAGCCAACATCTAGGAGTTGAGGTCCCCCCCAAAAAACTGGAACAGAAGGTGCATCAAACCAGACTGAGATAAAAGGAGCATCGAATTCAAAGACTGAGAATAAAGACGAATCAAATTCAAAAAGCAAGACCAAAAAGCATCCGAATATTTTCCATTTATATGGCTACTTCAATGATGCTACAAGAGTCTACCTAATGCTAGAGCATGCACCACATGGAGACGTGTACAAAGCGCTTCAAATATTTACCAAATTTGATGAGCAACGAACTGCTACCTATATGACTGAACTGGCAGATGCTTTATCATATTGTCACTCAAAAAGAGTAATTCATAGAGACACAAAGCCTGAAAACTTGCTGCTGGGATCAAAAAGAGAGCTAAACATTGCTGACCCTGGATGGTCTGTGCATACTCTATCTAAGAGGTCGACTTTTTGTGGTACCCTTGATTACTTGCTGCCTGAAATGACTGAAGGAAGAACACATGATGAAAAGGTGCACCTGTGGAGCCTTGGTGTCCTGTGTTATGAATTTCTAGTGGGAACGCCTCCTTTTGAAACAGAAACATACCAGAAAACATATAGAACCATTTCAAAGGTAAAGCACAAATTTCCTCCTTTTGTAACACAGGGAGCCCGAGATCTGATTTCAAAGCTACTGAAGCATAGTCCATGCCACAGGCTGCCACTGGAAGATGTGCTCAAACATCCGTGGGTTACAGCGAACTCTACAAAATCTCCCAAGCATAGAATTGCTGGTGCCGCTGCAGCTGCTGCAACCACCGCTGCAACCACTACTACCGCCAAAATCCAGCCATAGCATGGTGAACACTGTAGCATTGCAGTTTGCAGCAACAAAATGGTTGTCTGTTGTAATGCAGTCAATAATAACTGCATAAAATTAGACAAAAAAAGCAGAGAAAAGTATACTGCATTTTGAGCTGTTGACTTATGGACCTTATGGAAGTTCAGCTGCATAATTACAGCACTTCCATGTGGGTGGAGTTTCAAGTCATAATATAGTTCATGAATATCTTTACTTGAAGTCCTCTTGCACATGATCCAAATACCCTGAGCCATCGAGGGCTTCTCAACAATATGGCTGTTATTCCTGTGTTGGTCCTTTGAGCTGCTTGCTATCAACATGGAACTGAGTCACAGCATATTGGAACAGTGCAATAACATCCATGAACTGCATGGCATTGCAGACTGAAGTTAAACGTGCAGTAATGTTGAAATGGATGGAACCTGTGTCTGTAAATGTGTGCTAACTACAGTCTGTAATCTGTCTGTCCCCCTTTAGTTATGTGGCATTTTTGAGTTGTTCTTCTATATAAAGACTTTATAAGCCATGGCACACTTTCTCGTTCAAAGCTTCTTCTGCCAGTTAGACAAAGTACAAAGGTTCTTCTGTGTGGAATATGTGGTTTGTGAACACTGACACCCAAACCACGACTGATTAAGCTTCAGATCCTAATCAAACAAGTGCCCAGACCCAGCAAATATACTTCACTATTCTTTAACTATCGTTCTTCCACAGAAAAACAAAGCAATAGCTCCACTGACTGACACTGAAAGGAGGTCATATAATACACAACAGTGTTATTCAGTTAACTCTAATGCACTTTGAATAAAGCAACAAAAGCAACCATGTGCTATCTTAATTACTTGGAATGAAGTGTAAATTGCTGCTAAAATGTCCTGAAGGGGCTCTTACCACTATATTGTCACATTATGCCAGGAGTTGGCAACCCAAACCAGCCACCTAACTCTCATGAGAGGTTCTAGTACCATAGCAACCAGATGCTCCATCCCATTAATACTGACATACCTTCTGTCTTGCTGAGCCAAGAACTACTATTCCTTATGCAGAACCTTTCCTCTGCTATGCATAGCAAAACCTTTCTACAGCCAGAGTTGGAAGAGGTTATATACTTTGCACATTTTGCTGTACCTATAAAATATCCATGCTGGAAAATATGAGTGCGTGAACTGCAAATGCAAGTGTTTTTCACACCATCAGTGCTCCAATCAGGGAGCCATTTCACGGAGATAATCTCCATGTAAGAAAACGGTTGTGTATGAAACTACCTTTACTCTACCAGTCAGGAATGGTGGACATTGATGTTTCACTAATTTCTATTGAGTTGAGCAACAACTCGAAAGAGAAATAACCCGACAGCTAGAACATGAGACCGAAGCTAGCAGAGGCACATGCTTATGGCTTTAAACCTCACTGTGATTGCTAAATTTACCACAATCTAAAGAATTCACAAATGGTTTTGGAGGACTGCCTCATGGTGTCATCAAACACTATTTTATGACTATGACGTAGGCAATTCACAATTTGTTCATGCTACATATATGTAATACGTAAAGAAACAGAGTAGTTCAGACAGGAGTGCTGTTTTGTTTTTGTTTGTTTTGTTTTGCAAGGAGTTAAAGTGTGACGGTATCTGCTGCTAGAAACAAAGAATTCTATCTTTTTCTGGAGAAAAAAACAGGAAAGTCTTATTTGCTCTACCCGTAGTGTGTTAATTGTGGAGGGGTCTCGGAGCCGTCCATCTTCATCTTTAAGATTGTAGCCTTCTGGTCTTTTGTCTCGTTCACTGACTTTCCATAGTTTCACAGTTTTATCTGGAAGAGAACAGAAAAACAGACTAAGAGAAATTGAACACTATCGAATAATAATCAATTTATTATTAAATTTGTTTTAGGTACACAGCTTATTATATGTACACATCTTTTTGTTATCATGTAACTTTATCACCGATATTTTATAGATGGGAAATTGTGGCTAAAGGATAGTGGCTTGTCCAGGGCCACCAAGAGGATCTACGGCTAAAGAAAAATAAAATCTTATAAAAGGTGTATATCCAAAATGTTGCCTACTGGACTACATTATCAGACCCAGCTTCCATAGAGTTGAAGCCAGGGGCTCTGTGGGGAGGAAGGAGCAGATCACCTTCTTGCTTAGACCTCACCCAAAACCTTTCATGGGTCAAAGAGTATCAATTTGATATTCTACCCTCAACGTGTCCCTTCAAGGTGTCCAGCTAGTTGGGGAAGACAGATTTCCTTCCATATTTAGAGAATGAGGGGCTTCTCCCCTTTAGCAGGGATTCCAGTCTTTCCATGAGCTCAAACCCAAAAGAATAAAACCCCAAAAGAATATAGCAGCACAAACACATACAGAGGAGATTGAAGAGGTATTCCTTAGCTGGGCTATGCCTGGCTGAGCTTTACCTCAGCTGTCCAGCAGAGGTGAAAGAGGTGTCCTTTAGGGTTTCCTCCCCGCCCCCCACATCCACCACTAGGCAACCCCAGTGGACAGCCCATACATGTGTTTGAGTTGCATCTGCACAATACCACAAAGAAAACGGAAAGAGAAAAGGATTCAGCCACCTTCCCTCCAGTCACTCACACCAAGGCAAGCAACTGAGATGGATTCCTCCAACATTGCTGAGGTTAAAGGAGGAGCTCAGACAATTATCTACTTCCATGGAAGGCAAAAGCATCCACCCCTCTCTTGAGAGGTGATGCAAAGCTACATTTGAACACAGATTTGTCAAGGATCAATTTCCTTGTGGTCTCATGAGAAGTTTTATCCCCATAAGGATACCTTTCTTCCTTCAGAGACTCCAGATGTCACTCTCCCCCACCACATTACTCTAAAAACAGACACAAGCATTCCTGCCCTTGCCACAGGTATAGGGAATACAGCAGATCCAGAGATTGCTGCTACTTGTGCAGCCTTCCAAGTCCAAATACTGTTGAAGCAAACATACACTGTCAAGGGAGTCCAAGCTCTACACTGCTCATGGAGAATCCCATAAATAACTTAATCTTCCCATCCCTCTTTCCCACCTTCCCTCTAGTCCTTCACATAGCTCTAAGAGCTCCAGATCTCTCTCCTTGATTAGACCTGATGCTTCTCTGGGAAAAAAGAGACATGTGTAAAGAGGAGAACGTGAAGGACAAACCTGCACAGGGAAGACACTTCCCCCAGGAGTGTTTTCTCAAGTTGATGGCCAGAGCTGTGAAGATCCTCTACCTTGAGCCAACAGAAGAACCTCCAAAGCCACCAGCCCTTTGGTCTAAAGGAAGGCTTGGAAGGCTTTGGTCCTCCTTGCCTCTCCTCCTTCAGCTCCACCTATCCTGGTTCCAGCCAGTTTTGATGATATTCGCCACAATGAATGGCAAAGGCACTCTAAATAATGCTCCATGACAGGTTTTGTGGTAAGTTCTGTTTCCTACTACTCCTAACGTGGATGATCTGGGGACTGCTCTGACATCAAAAGTACTTATTTCCCTCAGAATCAGATAAACTTCCCATAGATTAGCTCAACAGAAAGGCTGAGGCATCATTTCCACATAGGGTGTTTGATGCTTTTGTGTTCAAGAGCACCCTCCTCAGCCTCAGAGCATCCTATTGTAAGAAAAAATGAAGCTTTCCAAAGTGATTCCTTATGTATGTATTACTCACAGGGGCAAAGGAATCCTTCACCCTGACTCTGGTTTCAAACAAAAATAAATTCAACCTTGCACAAGAGCTGATCCTACCTTCATTTTGCACCTATTCAATTTCTTACCTAGAAAGAGAATGGCACATACTTGGTACACACAGGCACACAAGGTCTACGGTGACAGAATGAAATCAATTCAGCAGCATAATCTGTTTGCTTTATATATTAAAAAATAGCCCTGGCTAGGAAAGTCTCTGCAGCTCTTTGGCTAGACAGCTGCAAGAATGCATAGTTCAGGCCTACATGTCCAGCAACCTTCCTGTTCCTAAGGGGCGTCTTGTTCCAGGACCACTCAGTTAGAGGTAAAGCTGCCACAGTGGTTTTTGCGGAAAGGGCCCCACTAGAGGAAATTTGCTGAGCAGCCATATAATCATGTGTTTCAGCAAGTACTACAAAATAGATGTTCCCTTAGAGACAACCAGTGATGAGATCTCCAATAGGAGCTACAAACATAGGAGGAGCCATCATTTTGATAAGTTGTTGGCTTTGAATTCCTACCCAGGAGTGTATGGCTGGCCTCCTCCTCCTCCTCTTTTGGAGAAGAAGTTGAGATTCTGCTCTTACCTGTGAATTTCTCTTCTTCTCAAGGGAAGAAGGACAGCTAGGCCGGATCTATATTGTTTTGGCTCCTCCTTTACCTGCTTATTGTCAGTGAATTCAGGAGGGTGTTATGTGTTAAGGTTGAAGTTCAAGGAGCAGCCACAACTTGTCCTAGGCCTTGCTCATCCATTCTGGTGTTTTTGCTATTTTGGGATGAGATGTTACATCTGTGGACTAAGAGGAGATGCCCCTCTTACTCTGGATATGAAATTCGAAGTCTACTTTTTCCAAGCCCCAAGCTAGCTGTCTTCTTTCCCTCACAAACAACTGCAAATCACAAGTTAAAAGAGAATTTCCACTTCTGGCTCTGGCCTGTTGGTGAAAGGAGACTTCCTTGTATAGTGCACCTGGTGTCCCGTAGTGAGAGCTGAGTGGTGGCACACAGACTGAATCCCTGCCTGACATCCCTCAGGACATGGGTTCAAGACCTGGGAAGAAGTCCTGACACACATCTGAAGACTGAAGTGACCTTTCTGTCAAATGGAAAGAATGATAATGGTATTAATGATGGCTTAAGTGAAAGATTTTTGAACCTGTGTGTGATGAGCGATTAGAATATTCTAAACTCCTTAGAGATGTGGAAAGCCTTAAAATGAGAACCTTCTACTTCTTAAGAAAAAATAACCAATTGTGGGCATTTTTCTCACCTTTGTCCCTTTCTATCTTTCTTTCCACCATTAAAATAATTCATACAAAGGTTCATGTAGAATTTTACTTCCTATATATTTAAATATATCTACTTCTCCAGGAAACTTTGCAGACTTTTTAGACTAATTAAAAACTTCCAAATGGAAGTTTGTAAGTGCTTACAATTTGCTCCAACACTGGTGATGTGAACTCACTGCACATGCAATTCTCTAGGTAGAGGGTCTTAGTGGGATGAAACATTTAATCTTATTTAAGCATAGGCATAAAAGTACTCTTGTGTAAAATTAAAAGGAACAATTACAAGAAACTCATCTCTGGTTTCCTACATACCCACATACCAGTTATTCTTGCCATTTGGCAAAAGGAAGAACAACATTCATGCTTGCTCAGTCTACTTATGTCTCTGAATATTTCAAATAGATTTTGAAACAGTAAACCACATTCCAGTGTCTGTCTGCAAAAGGCTGCTTATTGTAATCTGGACTCTAAAACTGAACAACTTGTACATTGCATATGTCAAGCTAAATTAATTCTGCTTTGGTCCAGGAAGAGGGAACAGCTTAGACAAGAAAACTAGCATGCACAATATCCCATGAAAGCAATTTAAGAGTTACATGAGTGCTAACTGCTTTCGCTGAGCTTTGATTGCGACAGATTACATTGCAAGTGCAAAGGGTGACAAAGTACGACCCAGAAAGGAGCCCAATCATGTCCGTAATTTACTCAAAAGTCAGTTTCAACTGCCTCCTTCCAATGAAAGGAATAAAACCTGACATTTTATCATTGACCGTGAATCCATGCTAAATTCCACAATTGCCAGCTTGCCTGGCAGGTGGATATTTCCATTGGCTTCATCATTTTGCTGTCATCCCATTTATTGTGTGTCATGAAGTCCTTTAGGGAAAGAGCCTCAGGAATATGTGGCTTTTATTCTGAATAATGGTGTTTTCTTTTCCCCCTCCTGGCAGGTGTTCTATCAGCAGTTTGTCATTGTTCCCACCAGCCTTTAAAGACAATCTTATTCATCTTCATTCCACACACACACACATATTTCTGGGAATTCCAGTTGACTCCCGTTAATTTTGTTGGATTAAGCCATTTTGATTTAAGCGGCCTTCCACATATTTTTTTATTTTTGAAATTATGTAGGAATATTTGGAGGCAAATGGTAGGAGGAGAAAATCTGAATCATTTTGGGTCTTTCTAGCATATGAAAACACTTTCCGGAATAGAAAGATAATACCCCAGTTAATCAAAAAACTATTTAAAAACTCAATTAACAGAACATTAGGCTACATAATCAATCTTCATTGTATTTCAGTGACTCTTCCCCTTAAATGAGTTTAATAACTCTCAGAATTTTATTACAATGATCAATAGGGTAAAATTCTGTAACACAAAGTAAGTTGACTATGAAAGATAATTAGACCCTCCTTTTCCCCCTGTAGTAATTAAGTCACATCCATCTTAAGGCTTCATTCATCCTAGTCACATCACTGGATCCTCATGATATTTATCTGAACATAACATGAAGCATAAGCTTAACAAAACTGAAAACCGAAACAAATTAGGAATACTTCTGCCCGCTCCATTATACCAGATGAGTGTAATTCGGTCATAGTCTCTCCCTAGCACAGTCATGAAGTCAAAGAACCTTTACTGATGTTATCACTAGATTAGCATCACTGCATTATGTGTTTAAATCTAATGTCATATTAGAAAATATATGGACAAAATAGGAGTATGTGGGTCATTTCCTTACATCTGTTGTTGTAATAGAACAGGTTGGACATCTACTAAAGAGCTAAGAAAAGTGCAGGGCCAGCTCTCTCAAGAAGCAAGGTGAAGCCCTTACATCAAGTGGTGGATTGGGGGAGAGTGGCAAGTTTGGTGGGACTGGGGGGAAAGAGCTCACTGCTTCCCCCAGCCGCTTGACGCTCACCTGTTGTCAAAAAGGAAAACTAGTGTCTGTCTGCTGCTCCGCATCTGCTGGCAGCTTGCTCTCCTTATATTAAAGTGTGGCAGTTGCCAGCCAGCCAGGGTCACGTACATTTCAATGTAAGAGAGCACCGGGTGCCTCCTTTTCCAGTTGTTAGCTGTTGCATTGCTCTACTTGCTACAAGTTCAAGGAGAAGCCTGCTGTCAGGCTTCATTTGCAAAAACAGCTGCCTGCCAGGTTCTAGAAGCTACTACCATTGGTATTGCTCCTTGATTTCTGAAGCAAAGAAGGGGAGATGACCCAGAGCTTCCCTCTTTCCCCCATCCATGGGCTCATACTGGCTGCTGTGTAGGTCTGCCCTCCACCCTCTCCTTCTACTTGGTCTGGTAGGAAAGGAAGGGGTGGGGGAACAGCTTACTGGCGGTAAAGTATTGAGCTAGAGCAGGATGTGGGATGAATAGTTTTGCTGCAAGCACCTGACTTGCAGCAGGTAAAAAGTTGTTTCAAAGTTGTGTAGACCCACAGACTCTGTCTTCCAAACAAACCTATGTTTCATTTAAATAAAGCCTTTCCATTGAGCTCTCTTGGGCAGTAGCCTCTCTCTCCTCACACCAGAAGCAGTGGAAGTTGCCCTCAACCACTTCCTGGTTCCTCCCAGGAAGCTCAACCCATTCAAGCAAAATCCAGTACGTCCTTCACATGGTTACACAAGTTCTGCTTTTGTTTTCCCAGGGCTATTTTCCAAACTTCTTTGGGGGAAAGGAGATTAGTTAGCAGCCTGCAACTTATTTGCCTGTGCCTTTAACATAACCCCAATGGCAGCTGATAAGGAGGAGCTGCACTCTGTCCTGAGTCCGTCTGTGTGTTTTTAAAACTTTGTTGAAAAAGAAAATGGAAAAGTTCCTTAAAAGCAGCCACTGCTAATAACGTTCAGCCACCCTTTCTCTGTTCTCTTCCCCATTCACTAAAGGGATTCTCCAAATCCCTTGGAATTCTGTTGAGATGGTGGGCTTACTGTCTGCCAGGGGTATGTATTTGTGCCTCCCGCAATCCTACACCTTAATTTCAACTATGTTGAATTTCACAGTATGAAGCTAAAAAATTAAGTAGGGTCTAGGCATGCTCTGTTCCTTCTCCCACATATAAAACGACTTCCCCTACCTCACAAACACAGCTCCTAAAAACTAAAACCCCAGAACTTGTTGCTCTGTAGGTAGCAGCCAAAAGTTTATTTCTCAGGTTTGTTTCTTTCAGAAACAACGTTCGAGTCCCTTCATGCCTGTATAATTGAAATATACCCATTAAAATGTACCTGTGTGTGTATGTTTGTTTTTTACATAGAGTAATAATGCCAAGGTATAGCCTGGAATTTTGTTCTCACTGCCAAGTCTTAATGTTTGCTCATCTGAAGTAATTGGGGATGTTAAATAAATGTTGGTGTTTCAAGCTGAATGCCTCTGAGCTTGTACAGAGACCCCTTCTTTCAAGGACAACTTTTCATTATTTTAAAGGGCCCAAGGGCCAACTGTCACTCAGAGCTGTTTAAAAGAGCTGTTTAAAAGAAATTAGAGTAAGGAGAGAGTCCCCTTACCCTTTAGAAAGGAAATTATAAAGATTTTTTTTTCTATCAGCTCCTAGGGATGATAAAATTCTGAGCTGTCCAGTCAAATTTTGCTGGTTGGGAACCCTAGAAATAAATTCTGAAGGCGAAAAATGCACTTCTGAGCATAAGCAGAGTGCATTTTGCTGATCACTAAGATATGGAAATCTCATGACACATTCTCCTCCTTCTGTAAGGTGTCCTAAAATATATCATGCATGTACACACTGTATCTCATCCCTGTCTCTACTTCACATCATTGGCTGTTACTTGTGGGATGAAGGAAGTCACAATTAGATGACATTAGGCCACAGAATACATGTTACAGAGGGTAAGAACTACTCAGCATTTCCGAGTGAGATCTGATACCAATTGTCTGTGAACTTATATCATTAAAAATACTTTATTTCAGCTACTGCTGCTGTCTTGTGTTCTTATAAACCCTCACCTGCGCTATTGTACAACAGATAGAGCAAAACTTACCTGTCCTTGCAGTGGGATTACAAATGTGAATGATTGCAAGCCAGAAAAGAATTGTAGGATATTTGGCTGGAAAGCAAAGAATTACTTGTCATTATCACAACATACCATTGGTGGAGAGAAGAAAGTAGGCTGCATTTTGCTGTGGGAGCCATCGTATTTTATTGATCTTCTCCTCTATCTCCAAGCTCTTCAGGTAATCGAACTCAGGTTCATGGCTCTGGAATGTGCTGTAAACATTGTATTCTCCCCTGCGATGAGGCTGATTTTTGCTCTGCAGGAGCAGGAAAGAAACAATAAAGGGATTCATAAAAGAGCCAGAGCTAGCAAATTTTCAATTGATTCTTTTGTTCTCTGAGGATTGTTAAAAGACAGGGAAATGTCTGATTATGGTGACACATTACAGTTTAGATATCAAAGCAGACACAAGAGATCTTCCCTGCACAATGCATTCTCCTCGTGTGTCAGTTTCTCTGCACGCTGGTGATAGGAAGCAGGAAGAGCACCTTTGTTTTATTTTGTTTCAAGAATGAATGAAGGCCTCCCTATCATTTATCTCCGAGAAAAATTGGCAAGATGCGATAATGGCACAAATCAAGGCACAAATCCTACTTGGCTTACATACAGAATCAGCTCCATGCAGACCAATACAAAGTGAACAGGTTTTGACTACAAATGTTTAGCAAAATTATTTATTTTATTATTATTATTATTATTATTATTATTAATAATAATAATAATAATAATAATAATAATACTCTTTTCTCGTTCGTGGCAGTTTTTCTAGATGGACATGACGGGCTTTGCCAAGTCTTGTTGTCTTTTACTGATTCAGGAATTTCCTGACTATCAAGCATTTATTAAGTATGATGTTGGTGTGGATGTATTTTGGTAGGCCCAATTTCTGAAGGTTTCTGTTAAAAAATATATATTATGTGATGCTGGTAACTAAAATGACTAACAGAATAATTGTAAACTTTTCCTGTTGCCATAGTTCTTTAACTTCCATGGCCAGTAGCGTATATTTTTCTCTCTTTTCCTCTTCCTTTACTACCACATTTTTGTCATTAGGTACTGCTATGTCAATGAGATACATGTGTTTTTCTTTTTTGTCTATAACTGTTATGGCTGGTCGGTTGCAAGTTATTGTCTTGTCGGTATGAATTGTTCTGTCCCAGTATATTTTATGATCTGCATTTTCCAAGACTGCTTCGAGTGAGTATGTATAGTATGGTGTAGGTTGTTTGATAAGATTGAATTTGATGGCCAGTTGTTGGTGAATTATTTTTGCAGCTGTATTGTGTCTGGCTGTATAGTCCATTCCTGCCAGAATTTTACATCCTCCTTTTATGTGGTCTATTGTTTCTTGGAGTTGAAGCCATTTCCTGCATAGGTCTGTTGTTACACTGTTATCTTTTATGATATATTTTTGGCAGTTCTTGTTGGTTATAATTTGATCCTGTATAGCTATTAGGATCCTTCTGTTTCTGGAGATATTATTATTATTATTATTATTATTATTATTATTATTATTATTACCACAATGCCTAAATTGAAAGTGCAAAATGGCTCAGAGATGCCTTTATCCTCAAAAGGGCTGTTGAACAGTATTGCAAAGCACTTCCAAATGGTAGAACCTGGCATGCCCCCCTCAGAGGGCCAGTTCACGCATGCAAGCCAGCTGTTTATTTCTTCCATGTATGGAATTCCATAAACACTCCTCAGTGTGAACTGGGCTGAACACTGTTTCCCAGCCCTTGAAAGCACAACAATGGCCACTAATTACTGTAAGCTGTGTTGGACACAGCCTGGTTCCAACAGAGGTTTCTCCAATGTGATCCCACCCTACCTACCCCAAACACAGGTGGGAACATATGGAGAAAACAGAAGCCAGCTTCCCTGTTTTCAACACACACATCCACACACATATAAATGGAAGTGTGTTTTGCTTTGTACTATGGGATTTTGGATTCAAGCCTTTGTAAAATCCCTGCCTTTTTGATCTAGTGATGACTTTTCATAAACCAGTATCTCCTCAGACTGGGACAGATTAGAATAAGATTTACTTGAAGCCATATCCTGGGAACTGCCCCACGGAGCCCAACTGAAATAATAATAATAATAAACTGAAACTCAATCCAGACAAGACTGAGACGCTGTTAGTGGGTGGTTCCGCTGACCGGATGGAGGGTGTTCAACCTGTTCTGGATGGGGTTGCACTCCCCTTGAAGGAGCGAGTTCGTAGCTTGGGGGTTCTCCTAGAACCATCTTTGTCACTTGAGGCATAGGTGGCCTCAGTGGCACCGAGTGCCATCTACCAACTTCGGTTGGTGGCCTAGCTAAGTCCCTATCTGGACAGGGATAACCTGGCTTCAGTTGTCCATGATCTGGTAACCTCCAAGTTAGATTACTGCAATGCATTCTACGTGGGGCTGCCTTTGAAGGTGGTTCGGAAGCTGCAGCTTGTGCAAAATGCAGTGTCCAGATTGATAACTGGAACCAGTAGGTTAGAGCATATAAGACCTACTCTGGCCTGCTTGCATTGGCTGCCTGTATGTTTCCGAGCCCGGTTCAAATTCCTTTGCTTTTTGTATTTGAATTAAAATTCTTCTCTGAAGGGTGATTGATCTACCTGATGACATTTCTCTTATCCACTGGGCTTTCTACCTGCTACAGCAAATATTTACAGAAAGCTTTTTCTTTTTTCTTTAATAGATCGTTCATTTTATGTTAAACAAATATAATTTAATAATTAACCGCTAATATTGTCAGGGCCCAGCTTCAGCACTGCAGTGGGCCTTGTAGATTTGATTGGAAATAATTTGGAAGGGCTTGGGCCTATTCAGCCTGCGGAATGTCAAATTCTGTGCGCGTTTATCTCTGTCAGCATTCTCAGAGTGGGGTGGGTGGGTGGGTTTGCTCTATTCCCCGTGTCCACCTGCAGAGTCAGCTTTGACAAGGAGTGAGGCTGGAAACTTTCTGTGAGAACCTGACAGAAATGGGGTGGGATTTGCAGAAGAGTCACCCAAGTTTAAGTTTCAGCACTAGTGGGATGAGCAGTGATGGCCTGTTTGGATAGGAGCCTCACTGAAAGGCAAAAAGCCCTTGTCTGTCAAGTGGTTCAGAGGAAGTGTCTTCAGTCACGGTTTCCCTTTTTAAGCAAATGCAAAGGCAAGGAGCCTTGGCTAAGAACATCTCGTCTGCGTTGCCCAAAGCCCTCTCTATTTGGATCCATCATCATTTAGTCCTCTTGAGGCACTCTGCACATGGACTCTCCCAACTGGAACTTTAGATGGCTAAGAACTTGCCATGAGAAGTGCTGTAATGTTTTCCATAAACTTTAAACTCTCATTTTGCTGTAGATTGTGTGTCTTCCTTGTTGTCAAGCTGGGTTTGATCTTGACTCTTGGACTTTTCCCTATCTGGACTCAAGGCGAAAGCTATGGCGCAGAAATGTCTGCAAGTGTGGACTTACTTTTAGACTTAATAGGCCTCCCCCATGTAGCACAGAAATACCAATGAAGGTTCAAGGTTGGATAAAGTCTCTGTGTGTGGATTTGTTTGGGCCTTTTCTAAAACCCTTGCCTCTGTTTTTTGTGCTGTTTGTGGAGATTAATGTCTTTGATTGCCTGAGAAAGACAACCCCAGGAATTAGTCTAGTTACTGACTGTTGTCCTCCAGGAACCTTGAGCCTCTTCTCCTGTGTTTTGAGACTTGGGAGATTTCAATGGGGAAACCTGTTGTGTGGAAATCTGTCATGGTTGTAGTTTTTAGTTTTTGACTGTTCTGGAATCATATGGTGCCTATAGCTACTGGCCACCAGCTATACAATTTCTGAAGAGTGTAACCATTACGTTTTTGCCATGGGGTTTCCTGAAATAAAGACGTCTTACTGATTTTGGTGTTCTCTGTTAGTTTACCAGAGTGGGTGTGCTGGAAGGATCAGGAGCGATGACAGATATATCCCGTGATGCGATTCTAAATAAAAAGCTCAGCCTCCTTCATGTACTAGTTTGATCATTTGGTAAACTACTAAAAAGGGGCACAATCCAAGCACAATAAGGGCTTTCAAGTCCTATCGATTACAATGGGAAATATTTAAGCACATGCTTAACAAACATGTATAAATCAGTGAGTTTTAAAAGTATATAATTCTACCTGGATCATGCCCATAGTACTATAATGGATAATGTAGGTCGATATTGGAAAGCCCAAGGAGTTTGAGATCATCTAGACTTCTGATTCAATAACTGTATCCATTGATAATATATTTTATGGTATAACATTAGTCCTGAAATAATCAATTCTTACTTGGTTTACCTGCGACTCCTGGGGTGTCAGGGTAAGGATTCTCCAAAACAATCACACATATAACTATTCTTAGTTTTGTAATATATCGACCTAGAATTCACATAATTTTTGAATTCTTTTCAACTGTTAAATAAAGCTGTAAGCATTGTGATCTATGGCCAATTTTCCCATAACTAATGATGATTTAAATACATCCTACAACCATTACGTCCACTATTAAGGGTC
This sequence comes from Anniella stebbinsi, assembly GCA_029215795.1. NCBI lineage: Eukaryota > Metazoa > Chordata > Lepidosauria > Squamata > Anniellidae > Anniella > Anniella stebbinsi. The sequence continues at coordinate 81,120,767 of JARDYH010000005.1, read as the reverse complement.
AGTTCACACTCAGCCTGGCCATGCAGATTGGACTTTCAGGCTCATGTGTCATCTTCCATTGTGTTCAGTGAGAACCTGAGTACATGACTTCCCCAACTGGCTTTGCTCACTATCCATCAACATGTTGTTTGCAGTGGATACATTGTATGGTGGGGCCTGCACACATATGCTCCACCTCTTATTAAAGACATACACATAGCGGGGGAAGACGCATGAGCATACTACCTACAAGCCCAAGCTGTGTACCAGGCTGTGTGTGATCCAGTAAATATGAGGCAATTTCTTTCACACCTGCACACGGATATGCCAAAAAAACGAGGAACACGTATCTTTTCAGTGAGCAATTATACAAACAAAATAATAATTGGCACTGCTGTGCTCCCACTGTGGTATTTAGTTATATATAAAAGCTTTGCATACTTTTTCCTGTTTTCTTTTTTATATATACTGGCATAAATCAAGAGCATCACCACTGGTGTTTAGGGCTCTGCATCAGCGTATACTGTAACGGAAGAATGCATACCTATGCAAAGTAAAGCGAGTTGTGTATGTTGGGGGTGGGGAGTCCTGCTGATGATTAAACAAACCAGACTTTAAAAGCATTACTTCACTGGGCAAATAAAGCGGTTGGGTCCCTCTGAATTTATGATGTTTCAGCACTCTTCATTTTACATTAGATTCTCAGCCTGCCATGACTTTTAATGGAAGCAAAGGGATGCAGAAGGGGGGGAAGCAGCATTTGCAGGGTGCTTTTTGAGACAGAAACTGGCCTATTGATGTTAATGGCCTTTTTTGCAATTTTTAGTTTGCTAGAAGAGAAGCAGGGTGAAGAGTGACACACAAAGATTAGGCAGCAGCAGGAAGCTTCTTTTAAAAGGATAAAAATTGGCATTTTTGCATTCACCAGCACTTACCTCCTGCTCACGCTGAAATATTACAACGCGACCCCCCTTGTCCCCTGTCGCTAGTAATTCTCCTGTGTGGTTGAATTCTACTGTAGAGATAATGTCAGCTGAAAAGAAAAAGACAAAGGCAATTTAAGTTAACCGCAGACTGGCTTTGCACAGGCATCTAAAGGCCTCACTGCCTACATGGTTACAGGAACAGCTACTGCCAGGGCTTTGCCTCCCCAGTGGAATTTCTATGGAGCACTTAGATCTTCTATTGTACTTGAATATCATTAAGGGAATTCATAGACATCATCATTAGCAAAGAATTGTCAAGATTTAAAACTCCACATGAACCCCTGCGATAGTCGGACATCACGTTCCCTCTTTTGTCACCAGTTTGGAGTGTTAATGTTGGCTGAGGGCCTGGTGGGAGGGAAAAATGTGGGTTTTTACAGCAGGGATGGGAAATGTATGGTCCTCCAGATGTTGCTCGACTGCCACCCCCCATCAGCTCTAGGCAGCGTAGCCAAAGGTGACATGTGATGGGAGGGCTACACGTTCCCCATCCCCGCTTTACAGACAGCACTGGACTAGTGATAGCCAGTGGTGCAATATCCCATCCCATTGGAGGAGTAGCCTTACTATAGGCGGATGGAAGATACATTTGCTGCAAATGGATTGTCTGTTCTTCACTTTTAAAAAAATCTAGGGAAGAATGTATTCTGGTGCTGGACAGGAGGAGCGTACAGCCATGAAATACTGTTATCATTTTAAAGAGAGAGAGAGAGAGAGAGAGAGAGAGAGAGAGTGAGAGAGAGAGAGAGAAAGGGGGCGGGGTGAAGCATCACTAACTTAGCAGGGTATTGCAGAAAATGAAGGAGAATCCTTGCTGATGTTTTAGCACTTTAATCGCTTCTTCTAATGGCTACGTCAGTGCTCCTGCAATCCCAGCGACAGAATTATAGAAGACATTTAAGTGTTGATAAAATGGTGTCAAGAAAGAGCAGACCATCTCACAGCTACTAACCAACGTGGCAACTGAGATTTGTGCAGCTACATTTCGTACTGCAATTACAATCACAACCAACGTTTTCCTGTGTCTTGAAAGGCTATTGTTTGGCAGAATGCAATGCCTTTGCAACGGAAGTGCTTTCTAGGGAAAGGACACCTGCAATCCTTAGAATAACTGAGTAAAAACTGTACCTTTCTTGTGCTAAAAAAAAAAATCTATAGGAAGACTTTATGTCTCCCGCAGCAAATATCTGTCCTTCCTCAGACTTAACCATGAAGCAAAATGGAATGCTGTGTCAGTTATCCCTGCCTTTCATTTAGATTCTCAGGAATCATCAACAGGTAAATGCAGCCTTAGACAATATTAATTAATGCTTTCTGATATCACTGTATTCCACCACCTGGCTTCAAAAATCAAGCTGTTCAATATAATGGACACACTGAAAAGCAAAAGGGGGTGTACATGGCTATTTAATATTTTAATTAAAATGTATTATTAATGGGAACAGTACAGACAGGTCCACATTATCATTTTTTCTCATTCAAATACTGAACAAAGAACCTTTTTGGCAATTCTGCGGGGACATCTTGGTTGATCTCCTGTTTCCAGTGGAAAGGGCGTCTGGTGTCAGCAGAGAGAGTGGGGCATGACTCTTGTTCCTTTTGGTCTTGCTAGCGCCTGTTTCTTGTTTCAAACAAAGTAAGCACTGGTAGGGCCAAAAAGAGAGCAAGAATGCTGCACTCCAAGTTTTCCTTTCCATCCACCACCATTGTTACTGCATCCTTGGCTTCAGCCTGGAAGCATAGGGATGAAAAGGTGGAATGAGCAGAAGTTCCTACGCTCTAGCACCAGAGGGCTGCCTATATGGCACTGGGTTGCTGCCATGTTAAACAAAACCTCACGCCTTCTCTGCTGAGGGATGGCAGTGGCTAATCCCGATGTAGAGTGAGGACACAGGGTTGCTGGTGGCCTTTTGGCTCGCTGAGCATGCCCCCTGCCCTGGAGGATGGCAACCAATTAGGGGTCATCATCTGCCCAGGGAACGCCTCCGCCGTGATGCTGGAGTAAGGACAGACAGCGGATGCGCTGTATTCACTTTGCTCTGTTAATAATAATAACAATAAAATAATGTGGTAAAGTGACAAACTGTGTGGGTATGGAGCCCTACAGAGGAAGGTTGACCCAACAAAGATTTCCCACCTGAGGCGCCCCGCAAATTTGGACCCAGTCATGAACCTCATACCAGGTTTCTAGCATATCTTCCATGCAGCACAAAACAAAACATGCTTAAGTCCAATGAGTTAAATGGGATTTACTTCCTAGTGCAGCGGGGTCTTCATTATTTTTCAAGTGAGAGCTGCTTTGGGGAGGGGGAAATCAGTGTGAGAGCCACATTAACACAACTAAAATTAACACAGATTCATCAAACGGAAAATGTACTTTAACTAGATGTGTGAAATTGTGCCTGTTGCTCCTTGACAACTTTGCAGCCACCTTTTTTCTCCACACCCCTACCCAAGTCGGTCAATCACAAGTGAGCCACTAGGACTGCAATCGTATGCACACTTACTTGGGAGTAAGACTCATGGAACTCAGCATGATTAACTTCTGAGTAGACATGCATAGGATTGTGCTGTAAGAGTTTTAAGGCAGAGGGGGGAGGGGAGGTTGGGAAGATACTAAGCTTGGATCTTTCACACCATGCAGCTTGGGGCAAGAATGTGCATGCATACACACATGCTCAGTGGCAATAATAATAACAACAACAGCCACAGCAGCAGCAGAAACAGCAGCAGGAACAACAACAAATTGTAGGTGCACCATATTGGCAACAGCTTTAAAGTAAGATCCTCCCCATACCAACGCTGCCTCCCCCACCCCACTTTTTAATTCAACATGTTTCTCTCTTTCTTTCTCTTCCCCCCCAACCCTCTCTCTCTCTCTCTCTCTCTCTCTCTCTCTCTGTGCAACATCAGGACTGAATTTGGCTACTTTAAGCCTACTTGATGAGAGAGAGAGAGAGACCATGCTATTCTGAGAAAAGGTGGATGGTGAAAAAGGATGCTATCCTTTCAGAGACATACATGGAAAAGAGCTAAAGAGGGGATTAATAATGCCTTGGTTTCTGATTTGACTGTAATTTCTGTGATCAGAAACTAAATTTAAGTCAAATTAAACTCAACGGCCAGTTCACACAATTGCCAGCATGGTTAAGAAGCCACAGTGGCCTGTGCATGCGCTGATTAATTTGCTAATTACCCTCGCAAACTGTGTCCACCAAACCCAGTGAGAGTGGGCTGCTGCTGTGGTTAACAAACTACCCCAGGGTCATAAAACAGCCCATGCATTCTGGGTGGTTTGTTAACCATGGCAGCAACCCACTACTGCTGGGTTCGGACAGTAAGCCACGCTGGCAAGAGTGATTCAGTAGATCGGGCTGGCATGTAACTGCCATGCACAGCATGGTTAACAAACCACCCTGGTGATTGTGTCAACCCAGTCACTGTCTCCATCCAGACTCAAGTATGCTGCAGGCGAGATCCTCTCCGTGCTGGACTCATGGATATGAAGGGGGGAAACAATGGTGACCCAGGCCTTGGATATGGACGCACCACTTCACCTTGCAATGGCTTTCTTTCAAGAGCAGGGCAGACAGCAGCAGAGGCCTGAGTAGCTGGCCTGAGGCACAGGAGAAGGTGGGTGGTGAAACAAAGGGGCAGCAAAGGATTAGCAGCAGCAAAATCCTGGGAGCACTGTAGCTGCTGGGACAGGAAGGCTGCAGCAGAGAAGCTGGTGCTGCTTCTGTCAAATCGAGCAGAGAGAGGGATGGAGAGACAGAGGGGCCACACTTGGGCATGTTTGCAAGTCACCAGTTTGCATGTGAGGACCAGAGACCTAGTGCTTAGAATTACTGCCCAGATCCTACACATTTATTTATTTATTTATTTAATTACTTTTCTATATCATCCAACAGCTGAAGCTCTCTGGGTGGTTCACAAAAATTTAAACTAGCATAAAAACAATGTAACATATAAAAGCTTAAAACTACAGTATAAAAGTAAAAGCTAGCAGTAAGGCAGAGATTTAAAATAGAGTAACAAACTTAGCACAGCAGAGCTAAGAGACTAGAATGCTAAAATTCCTGGGAAAATAAAAAGGTCTTCACATAGCACTGAAAGGAATACAACATAGGCACCAAGAGAACCTCTCTAAGGAGCTCATTCCATGGCCAGGGTGCCACAGCAGAAAAGGCCCTCTTCCTGGTAGTCACCCGCCTCACTTCCTTTGGCAGGGGCTCCCAAAGAAGGACCCCTGAAGATGATCTTGGCCCCAAACTGTTTTGGGTTTTGAATGTTAATACCAGCACTTTGAATTGGGTCTGAAAATGTACTGGCAGACAATGCAGCTGGAAATGTACTGGCACAGTATGATCATGCTGACCAGTCCACTATGTCTTTGCTTTTTCTTGTAATCCACAGGAATATGTTTTAAAAACATTTCAATATTTAAAGTTCTACGACTGCCACTCAATTTTATCCACATCCCAAATCTAATTTCCTACTGCAGTGACTAGAAACATTATATTATTATTATTTAAAATTAATAACTCTAAAACAAAAATATAATGGATTATACAAATATATTTACTAAGAAAGACAGATCCTTCTGCAGAGAATGGTTAGCTTACAAATGCCGCACTTTAAATAGGTAGAATAAAAAAGGGTTTGCATCAAGGTAAGCAGGTAACCTGCTGACGAGTGAATTATCAGGGCTATTTTTAGACACAAATGTCATAGGTTAATTCCATTGCAATTACCCCCTCGCTGTCTTCAGCAATTGCATCTGAATGCAGTTAGCAGTGAATGCAAAGAACAACTAGGAAGGAAAAATGGCTTCCAACACAGCAGCTAAGGGTTTCCTTTTAAAAAGGAAAGCTTTTACACATTTTTAGCTTTTACCATCCATTCCCCTTGTGTTATAGACTAGGTTTAATGGTGTTATAGTTTATTTTCAGTCCCTGATTTTCATAAGCTTTCTCAGGCCCTTTCCACACCAGTCGTTTTTCGAGGGGCTGCCCCTGCCTGCTCACGGTGGGTCCACATGACGCATAGAGCATCCTGCAAACAGGCAGGGGCCAGACCTCCATTTTCCCGGGAGTTCAGGGAACACTATTATCCAGGTTCGTTCCCTACTCCCGGGAGGGAAGCGAGATGGGAGTCTGGTGTGGCCATCAGGATGGGGGGACAGCGAAATCACCATCTCCAGGATGGCGGGGGGGATGGGGGTGCGATCGTCTGCAGTTTTTTTTTTTTTTTAAAAAAGTAACCTTTTGCGCACAAGCACTCATGCACACCTCTGTGTACGACTTGCGGCAGCCCAGGAGAAGCTCGGGCCGCTGCATTGTGGTGCGGCCTCATTGCGCTGAACCCGGAAATGGCTACTTCCGGGTTTCCCCGCTTCCCGCCCTCCCCGCCCCTATGGTGCGGAAAGGGCCTTTCTTTCTTCACAAGTTTACTGTATTGTTGTTAAAAAGAATGTAGGAATACACACAACGACTTGTATATTCAGGCCTAATAGAAAAACATGAGTAGATGCTGAATGATTGCCCTGTAAGGGAGTACATTTCCTGACTCTGAACCTTTTGGGAGGGTGGGAATGAAACAGAAGCCCTCCCCAACAAACATTTCAGACTATGGGCTATTTCAGATGCAAGGCCAAACAAACTACGATTTACATCAGGGATGGGGAAGGTGTGGCCTTCCAAATATGGTTGGACTGCAACTCCCATCATCCCTGACCACTGACCATGCTGATAGGAGTTGCAGTCCAACAACATCTGGAAGATGACATGTTCTGCTCCAGTGGTTTATTTGAAAAAGTCAGTACACGCCTTGGACCCAAGTGCTGTGCCCTCCTCACCTGATTTCCTCTGGTGTGGTGTGGCCACAGGGAGATAGGAAGCAGGTGCTTCTGATTTTAAACTAACCACAGCTCCCCATTACATCCAAACTCAAAGAACTGTGGTTAGTTTAAAGCTTAAACCAAGTGTAGGCAACATAATGCCCATGTGCACCAGTGAGACCGGGAGCACCTTTCTTGGTACCCAACTCTTCCCACTATTTCTTTTAATTAACAGGTTTTCTTACTGGCAGCTGGAATTGTTTTAAAGAAAAGTGAGGGCCTCCAATCACAAGCTTATGTGTGCTTGTGCGTGCGGGTGCATGTGTAAAAGAGAAGGGAGGCATGTCTACACCCTGGTTGATTATTATCATGTTGTGTGGGGAGTATCGTCTAGATAAACAACTGCTGAGTTGATTATTACCCACTGTTGAGACTATTGTGTGGTCTGAACACAGCCACTGTGTGATATGGCATCCTCACATTGTACAATGCCCCACTCCGGTCTCATATAATAAGTGATGAAGGCAATGCTGAAGAACACAATGAATTCATTCTTCTCCAGCTCTTAATGCTGCTTTGTGTGATATTTTAAAGTTTTTAAATTGTTTTAAAAGTTTAAAATTGTAAGTTGGCTGAGGGTCCTTTTTGAGTCAAAGAGCAACTCAGAAACTATTTCATAAATCAATCAATCAAATTTCACTCACTGAAATGAGACGTTACATAAAAGAAATATGAAGCAATGGCACATCAGTGTACTTTATAATAGGTACAGGCAAGCAAATGATTTTCATGATTGCTAAGACTTTCCTAACGCCACCCCAAGCTTACCTGCCTTTGTTTTCTGTCTTCAATTGTGCTCTTTTTTTGTTGTTTCTTTGAGTGGGGAAATTTTTTCCACCATAAAGTATGAAAATGCACATTTTTGCAAAAATGTTCATTTTAAAGTGCACATTTTTTGAATCTGAAAACAAGTTCAGGAATTTGCAAATATTTTCAGAGAACATGCTCTCCTGCTTACATTCAGCATTGCGGATGGGAGATGTTTTGCAAGATTTGCAATCATAAATGAAATCCTAATACATCCCTACTTAATAATATCTAGTTCTGCCCTCAGAAATATGGGGAAACAGAGAGGTGATACACTTCTGCTCCACTAGTGGGACATTACAGATGACTGGCTCCCCACATGGTTACATGTTACTGCCGCAAGTTACTCTTGGCTAATGATAACCCATGTTCATCTCTAGCATGACTTCCATTTACATCTATTGTTTTGTGTTTTTAAGATTACATTTCAATTCACTGTTTCTATGATCCACTTTGCATGGATCCATCCACTCTCTATGCAAGAAGCCCACTCCCCACTTTCTTCCCCCCTCCCAATGTTTGCTGGGCCATGAACATCCAGATGGCATCAGGCAGGTGAATAATGAGCTCCATGCTGCCTCTATTAATATTTGCCCTGTCTCTTCAGCACTAAGCATATTTACCAAGACATGAATGCTTTCTGAAGTTTGTCTTAACTAATTTACAACATTTGCTTGCTGTGAATAGATTTAGGAAGACAATTTCATTGTAGACTGGGCTATGACAACAGCTGAGACACCCATGAGGGTTGCAGTAGAATTTATACACATCTATCTGAACAAACAAATATGTAAATGCATAGGAACACGACCTGTTGGACTGAAACGTGTTTTTTTTTATGAAATACTTTAGTTGCATTGCACTGAACGTCTCTGTTTCATCAGGGCCATGCAAAGCAAGATCTGCTACATTTTAACCATCTGCCACTATATCTGGTAAAAGAGATTAACTGAATGGCCACATTCCACAATAGTTTGCACCAGCTGTGCACTAAACTTCATTGGAATCAACTATACTGATGATTACAAAATACAGATGTGGCCCATAGTGTCCTTTTTAGAGAGCATTTAGGTAGCATAGTCATTATCATGAAATTAGTATCTTTTGCCCAGTCAGATGGAAGACAACTGAAATCCGAAATATTTGCAGAGCATTAGCCCTGTGATGCAAATGGGAAACCAAGGACCAGTGATGTGAAATGGATTACCAACTTTCAAAGGAACAAATATTAGACAACCCATATTTTATGTCCAGTCAATTATCAACAAAATTAGTGCTTTCCGGATATGATCCTTATATGAACACACTCGCCAGCATCCTTCAGGCCCCACCAAAACTTGTTTAAATGAAACTCAGGGCTCCTCTATCGATTTAAGCCTCCTTTACGGCACATTGCTGGTTTTACCTCTTTACGAATGAAGCTTAAATCAGGCATGCAGGTGATTTTTATCCTTGTTAATGCGCATTTTCGATTTCGCATTAAATAGCGACTTTTAGTTTCCTCCGAAGTTACAGAGCCTTATCATAGTGGAAACAACTTCTGATCATTCGCATTAACGGTGATAGTGGGCGGACTTTGGTGGTGATGGCATGCATGAATAACTGCCCCTTTGCAGGGAACACCTCCCAGTTGTTCTGTCTCCTCCCTCCCACTTCCTTCTTCCTTGTCGTCCCTCAGAATGGAATCTGCAGGAATGGCTGACCTAACCTGTACTGAAAATAAAGTTTCTTTTAAATCCCCTACTGGAATATTTCTTTCATCGATACACGGGGCCAGATGGAGGTGGTTTCACAGGAAGCAAGGCGGTTGGAGTAAGGATGTGTGCATGATTAGCGATCCGCTAAATCGTCCCCTCTTTTGGGTTCCTGACATTGAGCTGCGTGTGTGTGCGTGCGTGTGTATGTTGTAGATCACCAAAAAGACAAGTTATTACTGAGATATGACTGGAATATCTTTATTCTACAAATGCTGTTTAAAGGAGAGTGTTTAAAGCACGGGGGGTGGAATGTTCCTCGGAGGGTTTCTCCCCTCCCATCCCGTAAGAGCCTGTCCAAAGCCATAGACTTGCATTTCCATTTACTCCTGAGCAGTTGGGGGGCACTCCTACAAATGGCGATCAAGCACAAAGGAAGAGGTAACTCAGGTGACCAAAGGCGGGAGATTCAGTTGGGCAGGGTTAACAAATGGCGAGAAAATGAGGGGGCAGTTCCACCAGGAAACAGGGCAGTGTTTTCGTCAACATTTCCTCGTTCGAGCCTCTATCTATGCTTAATTTATAATGCAATTCTCCGCATATAAACAACTTTAAAGCATATTGCATAGAGCCCATCATTCGCTTCCACACCTCTCGTCTATAGGTATTAGGCGTAAACTCGACTGTAGGCTAATGCGCCTTTTCGGAGAATCAGGCGTAAAAGCAACCTCTTCTTGAGGGGACCTCAGACTCATTTCAAACATTCAGCAAAAGCATATGGAAAAGTCCTTCTGGGGCTGCTGGATAGGAATGTTTTTCTTCACTGAATGTTTATCATAACGTTGAAAAACCTGACAATTCTGTAAGAAGATCTTACAGAAATTTGCCAACTGCCATAAATGTAACAACTAGATGCTACAGAGAAAACGAAGTGTAATGTGTAAACGGGCCCTCCAAAATAGGATATGCCTTATTTTTATCTAGACACATAGGCCTTTGAAGTACTTTCTTTGTAAATGGTTTAGCACTGTTTGCACAGGTCTGGAAGACTGGAGAAGGATGCAGCTAGAAAAATGCAGCTAAGGAGACATGCTGTTGCTTGGACCTGCAGGTACCAACATAGCTTTTAAATAGAAGAACTACCACAGGAGGGTGAGGTGTGGCTGGGAATTCCCAGTTGTAGTAGGGCAATCAGCAATCCTTGCACAATGCACGAAGAGGAAGAGAGGAAACTCCTATACTGGTCTACCCCAGTTCCTCTTTGGCTACATCTTTCCTGGTACGCTGGGAAAGAGCAGTGACGGAGACCAAGCAACTGATGTTTTACTAGTCTTTGAGAGACGTCCATGGCAGTGCACAACCCCCAGAGGGGCAGAGGTGGTCTTTTTGCCATTTACAATTTCCTCCCCTGCTTCTTTTAGAAAGTATTCTCTATTCTTCTAAGTCAGCCTTTTCCAACCTGGCACCTTCCAGATGTGTTGGACCACAACTCATGTTCAGTCCAACACATCTGGAGGGCACCAAGTTGAGAAAGGCTGTTATAAGTGATATAGCTGCAAATCATTAAAATGAACACAAGCTACTGCCAAGGCATTACTATTTTTCAGGTTAACTTTATAGTATAATCCTGCTTTTCGCCTGCTCCTTCAAACCCACCCCCATTAAAAGCCAATGCAGTGTAATATTAATTTGAATTCGTACACGTTTTATATAATTGCATTATCTATAATTAATGATTCTGCTTCATAAGGCTCCGATAGCTGTTTTGTGGCAACAGAGGGCGGGGGGGGGGGGACCACAAGAAATTTCCTTCTTTCCTCTATCCCCCTCCCCTTTTTACTTGCTTTCCTCCACATTCAGTGCCTGGAGTGCATGGCTTTCAATGAAAACAGTTTCCATGGTGATCCTTCCTTCTCCAAGTGGCAGATGATACCAACCCACAGTTCACTCCTTTCTGAAGTGCATTAATGTTCTTTATTGCTTTCATGCTAAATATATTGAAGATTGGATTTGATTTCCTCTGGAGCAATACATTTTTATCAGGGGGGAAAATGGAAAGTAAAAAGTAGACTTAGAACTCAGCATGAAAAATCTCATTTTATTTCAGACAGAAAATACAGCAAGGGTGACCCATCCTATGCCCTTAGGTGGGAATGTGGACAGGGCTACATTTGGGCTGCCATGGAGAGGTCTTGAATGTGAAAAACTGCCCATTCATTTTTGTTTACCTGCAAACAGAGCTGAACTGAAATAAGGGTTGCAGTCTATGAATATTTTCACCAATTTTTCTAGGGAATCTTGAAAGGGTGCTAAAGGAGAGATGGTGTACCCCTCTTACAAAGGGTTGCCATATTCCAGTCCCCCAAATTTGTATGCTATGCAAATTATTTGGTAATTATGCGAATCATGTGATGGATTGGGTTAAGCAACCTCCTTGCTGATTTCCCACTCCAAATCACCTCTTTCAAAATTGCTTTATACTATAAAAGAGGGAAACAGATGGTCGGATTTTCTTAGATACTTTTGCATGTAACGTCTGTTTGAACCCTCAAAGGCTAAAGAAAAACTACAACAATTATGCATTGTAAGAAATCTAAGGTGGCTATCCTTAGAGTAAGCCTCACTAAACATAGTTTTCAGTGACTGTGTATAAGCACTTGCCAAGGCTGCAATATCCTTCATGCCTGGTCTTTTAATTTTGTTATGCTTGCAGCTTTCTTACAATGTGTAGTTTGGTATTTTGTCAGTTTTAACACTTTTAGATGACATTTTTATCTTTGAGTCCGATACTGATACCACAATTAGAAAAAATAAGTTACTAAGCTTTATGCAATCTTTTTGAATATAAACTATTATTCTTCAATCTATACTGTACTTTAGGGTTGGAGGTTAGGAACAGCATGGAAAGCGATGTAGATCTGGGATTAAGAGAGAGGGGAAAAGATTAGGATCATGGGGAGAATGGGATCTGGGGTTAAGAGGAGTGAGGTGGAATGTATGGATATGGGCAGAAATAATTTAGAGACTCACAAGAGGGTTTCTCTCCCTGCTTCCCTTGCACAAGATGCAGCATGAAATTCAAAAAGGAATCCTAACTTTTTCTAAATTCAAGAGAAAACCTCTATTAAAAGACAAGTTTGCATATTCATGGGACCCTTCTGGCAAAACTGAGATAGGATAAACCAAAGTTCAACCACTAACAAGCACGATGCACTTTTTGCCCTAGAAAGGCAGGTTGGGTGTATGCGTGACACGAAGGTCAGACATAGACTTTCAGACTATGAACAGTTTCTTATTTATTTATGTAAAAGTTTCTACAATTTAACCTGTTGCATCCTAGCTCTCTGTGGCAAAAACAACGCAGATAATCATCATAGTGACTGACAGGAACAAGTAAGTGTGAGACATTTAGTTTAGGTGTTGATGTGGTATGGTCATGTGATGCTTTGCTGAGTAGTCGCCACATACCTTTGCTTTGATCTGAGGGCTGGAAAACCAAACCAACCATTTGCAGATAGTGATTAGATGGGGATACAGCAGTGGTGATAATAACATATACTGCAGCATTTTTAGTTCAATGCAACAATGAGGCTCAAAATACAGCTATTGCATTTCTGCAAACAATATTAATGGTCATAAATGCACACATACCCTGATATTCAGGGTGTTCTTTTGCTCTTATGAACTTTGTTGGCCTTTTGTTCACTATTACAATAGCATGTGGTTTTAGTCACCATTAGAAGGAGAAACCTGGGCTTTGAAGATTCTCAATAATAACATATATCTTGCTAGTAGTGCCTGGTGCTTTCCAGCTAAGTGAAACCTCTGAGTTCATAGCCAGAGTACTTCTAATTACTAGATGTTGAAGGCAAACAACAAGATGGCTGGCACCACATTTAAAAAAATCTTTAAGGGATGGAATGGCTATCAGCAATCCTCCTTCTCCTATCGTTATTGCAAATAGCCCTAATGGAATGTAATCCTGACTTCATGACAACTTATCAAAATGTACCTTGCTTGCATTAGGACTGTACAGTACAAGCTAAGTATATTCTTAAGATGCCTAGATATCTACTTCCATGAGGATGAAGGAATTATTATTATTATATCTCTTTCTTGCTCATGGCGGTTTTTCTAGACGGACATGATGGGCTTTGCCAAGTCATGCTGTCTTTTGTTGATTCAGGAATTTCCTGACGATTGAGCATGTTTTAATTATGACTGCTTTCTGGATGTTGGTGTGGATGTATTCTGGTAGGCCCAGTTCCTGGAGGTTTTCTGTATACTTTTTTGATGTAATGCCAGTGACTATTGTGACTAATGGAATAATTGTGACCCTTTCCTGTTGCCACTGACTTCCATGGCCAGTGATGTATATTTGTCCCTTTTTTCTTCTTCCTTTTCAACAACATTTTTGTCATTCGGTATTGCTACGTTGATGAGGTATGTGTGTTTTCCTTTTTTGTCTATGACCGTTATGTCTGGTTGGTTGCAAGGTTTATTTTGTCTGTATGAATTGTTCTGTCCCATTATTATTATTATTATTATTATTATTATTATATTTATTTATATCCCGCCTTTTTCCCAATACTGGGACTCAAGGCGGCTTACAAATTAAAACATGTACAGTTAAAACAAATATTATTATTATTTCTAACCAGCTCTTCTTCTAACATAAGAGTGGCTCACAACACAGATAAAACCAGTAATAGTAACATTCAATACAAATAAGCAATCAACTAAAACAACATCAATAGAAAGCAACACATTAGGTATCACAGTAAAATCAAGCAGCAGAAAAATATTTAAAATTACATGCTAAAAGCCCATTAAAATCAAAATGCCTTGAGTGTCGGATCAGAAAGGCTCAAAGATGGAGGACTGAAAGATCTTAATTGTGAGAGTATTCCAGAGCTGAGACTGATCGTAATGCCCAAGCAGGCTTCTATAGGAGTAGGGGGTACTTAAGGTAACCTGGTCATTCAGCATTTACAGCTTTAAAGCCCCAAACCAGTTCTTTGAATCAGGCCAAGAATCAAATAAGAAGCCAATGGAGCTGACAAAGGATGAGATATATATTCCATTTTGTGGCTGCCAGACAAAAGGCTGCAGCCAATGTTAATAAACATGCTGGGAAAGTAATGGATCCAGAAGCACCCCCCTAACTACACTTTCAGGGGGAGGTCAATCCCATCAAGAACAGGTTTAACAATTCTTGGCTAGTAGCACCTCCATCTTATCCAGATTGTGTTTAAGCTTGTTAGCCTCCATTCATTCCTATACAGTTGGACTTGCACGTTGGAATTTGTTCTGGTACTGCAAACATTTCAAAAGCAACAGGAATAATAGATAAGTGCAAACATACAGAGGGGGGGAGGGGAAAGGGCATTAATAAGAACATAAGAGCCCTGCTGGATCAAACCAAGGGTCCATCTTGCCCAGCACTCTGTTCACACAGTAGCCAAACAGCTGTCGACTGGAAAACCACAAGCAAGACACAGGTGCAACAGCACCTAGGCTGGCCATATGAAAAGGAGGACAGGGCTCCTTAACAACCCTTAACAGTTGCATGGAAAAGGGAATTTCAGCAGGTGTCATTTGTATAGGGTGACCAGATAAAATCCAGGTCAGGGCTCATGTAACTTTCACAGTTGTAGAGAAAAGGGAATTTCAGCCAGTGTCATTTGTATGCAATTAGTTCCTGGTGAAATTCCCTCTTCGTCACAACAGTTAAAGTTGCAGGGGCCTGCCTTCTTTGTATATGGTCACCCTAGTATAATGCCTGCAACTTTAACTGTTGTGATGAAGAGGGAATTTCACCAGGAACTAACTGCATACAAATGTAGGCTGACCATATGAAAAGGAGGACAGGGCTTCTATATCTTTAACAGTTGTATTGAAAGGGGAACTTCAGCAGGTGTCATTTGTATGCATTCAGCACCTGGTGAAATTCCATCTTCATCACAACAGTTAAAGCTGCAGGAACCCTGCCTGCTTTTGTATCTAGTCACTCTACTATAGCTCCTGCAGCTTTAACTGTTGTGATGAAGAGGGAATTTCACCAGGTGCTGAATGCATACAAATGACCCCTGCTGAAATTCCCCTTTCAATACAACTGTTAAAGCTATAGGAGCCCTGTCCTCCTTTTCAAATGACACTGGCTGAAATTCCCTTTTCTCTACAACTGTTAAAGTTACATGAGCCCTGACCTGGATTTTATCTGGTCACCCTACATTTGTAGGCATGCAGCACCTGGTGAAATTCCCCCCTTCATCACAACAATTAAAGCTGCAGGAGCCCTGCCCTCCTGACCAGATACAAAAGAGGTGAAATTCCCTCTTCACCACAACCATTAAAGCTGCAGGAGCTATGCTATTGTGACCAGATACAAAAGAGGGCAGGGCTCCTGCAGCTTTAACTGTCATGATGAAGAGGGAATTTCACCAGGTGCTGCATGCATGCAAATGACAACTGCTGAAATTCCTTTTTCTTTGCAACTGTTAAAGATACAGGAGCCCTGTCCTCCTTTTCATATGGTCACCCTAACAGCAGCCTCCCGCCCATGATCCGAGCAACTGGTGTACATAGGCATACTGCCTCTGATACTGGAGGTAGCACCTAGCCATCAGGACTAGCAGTCATTGATAGCCTTCTCCAGGAATCTGTCTAGCCCCCTTTTAAAACCATCCAAATTAGTGGCCATCAAAGCCAAACAGCAGAAAAGTTGCTAATGAACATTTTCATTTCAAATGGCATCTGGGTCAACTGTCAACCTCACAATTATTAAGTAGTCCAATAACCATATTTTGTTAATCTACTCATTAACAAAAAGTGAACAGTTGTGTAAACAACAACAATACACACACACACACACACACACACACACACACACCTCTGGTAATTGGCACCATGACAAAATTAGGGCAGGTTGGAGACAAGAACGAACACAAGGAACTGGAAACAGGATTATTGCCCATTAACAGTCTAATCCTATGCATGTTTACTCAGAAATTAGTCCTGCTTTGTTCAACGAGAGAGACTTTAACGCAAGTGTGTATAGAGTTGCAGTCTTAGGCTTCAATTCTATACATACTTACTTGATACCACATGCCATTCAACTCAATGGGGTTTACTTTTGAGTTGACATTTATAGTATTGCATTGCCAGTGTTACAATGTATGGTGGAATCACCAGAATTGCACATTGCACAATCCCTGCCCCTTTTATGAAGGACCACAGATGTCTGGACATCATAGATTTTCAAGGCATTGCCATGCGTATTTCAATGCCATCAGTTTGATGTTACAGCTATACCCCTATTTTAATTATCAGCTAGCCCACATCAATAAATAAAAACCAGGGCTTCAAGTTTAAATTTACCTGCCACAGCACAGAACCCCAAATATATTATGAATATGTTTACTGTAGATTAATAAGGTTGCCCACACACACACACTCATAATTCCTAGCATTTCTATACTGCCTTCCCTGCCACCAAAGCAGCACCCAAATCAGTGTACAAGATGTTAAAATACCAATCAAGTCACAACAATAAAATCATTTAAAATTTCAAATGGTAGTCCCTTTGCAAAAAAATAAATGAAAAAACCCTATATTTCATTTGTAACATTGCCAGCTAAATGAAGTAAATTACATCAACCTCCATAACAAAGAGTTACACCCAACTCATGATTTAGGGAAAGATTTAAATGTATCTACAAGGGAAGAGGACATGAACCACTGTTTTGCACTAGGAGTCTTCTGGGCTTAGTGAAATCTTAGGAAAACTACTTAAGCCTAAGATTTCAAGCTTGTATACTTGGAAATAGGTATAAAAACAAGTGAACAATAGAAAAAGCTATCTAAAGTAGAGTTACGAGTATTTCTAAAATTGGTTTCAGATGCTATGGAGAAGCAAAGAGAATTGAAAGATCCATACTTCCACTTCCCACACATGGCAGTAGCCAAAGAATAAGAACTTCTACTTCTCTCCCTGGAGAAGCAAGCAGTGCCGTTGCAGCTGGAGTTCTGAGGTTTCACTATGAGGAAAAGATGTGGGAGTTCTGCTCTGGGGGTTAAATAGGAAGCGTGATTCGCTCATGTTGAGTCAGCCCCATTTCATAATGTCTGAAGCTGCTCTTTACTATGGACTTGATTGCTGCAGAAAACTAGGAATCTCCCTCTAGATTTCGGCCTTCAAAATCTCCTTCTTTTTTATTATTACAAATGTACAACATAAGTAAGGATTCCGAATCTGCAGATGATAAATTGGGAAGTACCATTTTAAAAAGTCAAATTGGGCTGCCAAATGATGGAGGATTTAAATCATTCAAATCCCAAGATATGAGTTGTCAAATCCAGTTTAATGCTGATAAGTGTGGGATAATAACTCATTGCAAATGGCCACACACACACACACACAAGCTCACCAAATAGAAAAAGGTCAATGACAGATTTATTGTAGAATAGGGATGCTACACTGACCAGGCTGAGTTATTATACTATAACCCCTCCATGTCCCAGGCCTACTCTGTGTTTGTAATAAAGGCAACCAATGAGATGTTGCAGAGTTTCAGCAACTGCAGAAGAGAATTTAAATTAAACACAGCCTTCGTGGCATCATGATAGATAAAACAAACACATGGATGTAAAGGAAAAATTACAGGGACTGAGGAAATGGACAGGAACAACAGTCAGGGCTGCAGGACTCTCGACACAGACCACCGCAAATTCTTAGAATATACCTGTATTCCCTGATGATTTTTACAGAGACTAGGTGACTGGGTTTGGACGACACAATAGTCAACAGTTGATTAAATAGTCTCCCATTGCTTAATTAATCAACTGTTGACTATTGTGTCATCTTTTACACACAATGGTTGGTTATTTCCTTGAAATAACCAATGCAAATAATCAACGGTGTGCAGAGTTGACTATCTGCACAGCCATTGATTATTGTGTCATGTGTTGGGATCTGTGGATTATTTCACATGCCTACAGGGTTGCAAGGCCAGAGCAACAGAAACCACTGCTGCTCTTGTCCAGCAGGGCTCTATAGATTTCCATGTGTGACCCCCAACATGTGTGGACCAAACAGACAGGATATGCTGCTCATCTCATCTCTTTTTGCAGGCACTTTCCTAAATGTTATTTCACTCTTATGAGCAATCATCCTAGTGATACTTGCTATGAGACAGATGAACTTCTTCTTAGGGTGCCTTCTCCTATTGGAGGCTCACTATCATTACAGCTATTTTTGTTTTTGACGCCACCGCTCTAAATAATTGTATAGAAGTAAAACTATACCATTCCCTCAGGTTCTTTAGCCATGATGAACACATGTAAAGTATAACAAAAAAGAATCCTATATCAGCATCCTTAACTGATGAGAGAAGGGTTGGGTCACATAGGCAGCCAAAGGAGATGCAGGTGAACTATCTGTGCATTGCCAGGGAGCTTTCCTGAAGATGTTCAAGGCATTACACAGAAAGGGCAGCACAAAGTTATTTACAGGCCAGGGTCAAAACACAAGAGGAACAAGATACAGAGGGCTGGTACACAGATGGAGATGCAAGACAAAGCCCGCGTTCAGACAACAACTCGACAGTTGTTGATCTAGAGGGTACTCTCCACAAAACACAACAGTAATCAACCATGGTGTGGATTAGGATCAGCGCTGAGGTGACTATTAGTCCATGCTGACTTGACTCACTCATTCCCCATCATCTCTCCCCCCTCAGTCCTCCTGTTAGTATCCCATCAGCCATTGCTGCTGAAAATCTATCCTGCCAGCTGGACTAGAGCAGTAGCCACCACTTTGACCGCTCTTGCCTTACGACTCTGTGGTTGACGAAATAACAAATGGCGGCCAAGAAAATAACCAATGCCCTCCACACAACTCAATAGCCAAGGTTGTTCAAACAGCCAACTCTGCACAGCATTGGTTATTTGTGTTGGTTATTTTGGCCAAATAACCAACAGTTGGTTAAAAAATACTCCCTCCACACAACACGATAACCCATGGTGGGTTAAATAATCAACCATCAATTATTTAAACCACCATTGGTTATCGTGTTGTCTGAACCCAGTCATTGAAAGCCAATCAAGCCAAGACTTCCTGTTGTCCAGGTAAAGACTTCGGTTATGACTTGGAAGCATTGATCCATGCTATGTGAGGGGAAATTAATGGAGTATTTGGAGAGGGGCAGGTAGAACCATGCAGGAACCTGGACAGGATAACACTACTGCTTTCCACTCCACTTAAAGAGCACCCGTATGTAGACTAGAAGGTCCCCACTTCAAATTTCATCAGACCACAACGAACACTGTATTACCAGCATATATATGATTTACATAGTGTATAATGAAGGCACCTCTTGTAGAAACATGAAGGGAAGGGTTAACTTACACTTACAATTTAACAAATTAAAACTATCATACATTTGTAAAATAAAGGATAATTATTATTAATTTTCAATAAATTTGGAAATATATAATATTTCCAATTACAATAATACTTCAGACCCAAACTGTCTTCAAAACAAACACGTTTCAATGTCTGTCAGTGTTATGGAAGATCCAGGTTTATAAAATTTATCTCCGCCCTCCCCCCATGAGCACTGCCGTGTTCAGTCCTCTGCTACTCTTATTAGAGGGAAAGTCATAGACGTAACACTCTGAGAAACAAATTTATCTGATGATTTTTGATAAAACTGAAAGAAAATGTCTCCTTTACTAATTTGTTTTTTAAAAACTACCAAATTTGACTGAGAAAGAAGAGATATTGTATTTCAGTGTGGCCTTCATGGCAACTGGTCCTTTAAAACATCCAACTCCTTGCTAGTCAGAATGATTAATTGCATAAAACTTGCAGCCCTAATTAAAATCACACAGATTATTCTTGGTCATCAAAACTCAAGCCTAATGCAAAAGTCTTAAAATGTTTTTGTAAGGTACTGTTAAGTCCTACAAACCTCACACAGGGATAAGCAACTCAAACTGGTATATAAATTTGAGAAAGCTGTGAGTGTCAGGGTTAGTAAAATTAACTCTTCTTTATCCAACGGTGAATTTCATTTTCAGGGTTAATACACCCTCATTGCCCACTTTGATTTCTGCCCACAATTCCAAGTTACTTAAGAGTAGAAGGGCATCATTGTAGGAGACCAATGTATGAATAACTAGGTTAAAAAGTATTAGGAAAGGACAGAACAACGCCCAATGTTTCAATGGAAGGGTCATGGCCAGATTATCTTAAGCAATCAATCTTCTTTCAAACTGTGTGGTCCACAGTAGGAGAGGGGACTACAGAGGTTAAATCAGGATCTAATGGCATGCAAAATCACACGTGATTGATCTGTATTGATTTCCCCCTGCTGAGGGGAATGATAGGCTAGCAAACAGAAATCAATTCCACTGCATTAAACTCTCTATGCATCTGGTCTCATCAGCAAAAATGGCTCAAAACATCATTGCCCAATCTCAAAGATGTGCAAGTATGTGTATGTACATACCTTTCTGCTTGCTACTGCATCTCCTTATTTGACTTGGTGAACTCTGAAGAATTTTCATTCTAATACCAAATATAACATCACACAACGAAGCATTCAAAATGGTAAATACCTGCAAGCTGTGAAAAAAAGCTTGGATCCTTCGTTAAAAATTCCTGATGATATACAGACAAACAGAAACACATTTTTGGGGGAGGGGGGATATATCTGACAAAATTCACCCGTTCACTTTGAGTTTTCCTAAATGATTTGTCTTCGGTTGTTTTTACTGTAAATGGACAATTGTACAAAAGATAAGATAGAAATATGATGAGGATGGTAAGTGATGATGATTATGACTACTACAGAACTTTGCTCAAATGTTTTCTGTCTCACACAAGGGCAGAGAGGCCCAATCCTCACTCAGTACAAAATACATATCCAAAGATAGAAGGGGTTAACAAAAACTGAGTAGGATATCCAATTTTCCGGGGAAGCGGGGTTTATTGTCGGGCAGAACTCCTTGTACTTCCCTATGACTAGGAGAAGTAGAAAGAATTACGCAAACTAAGGAAACGTGCTTAGCTTAATTTGCACAATTTACTATGGCAAAGTGCCATTCTGTACATTCAGAAGTAGGTCTCCCTGCTTTCAGTGGTGCTTACTCCCAGGAAAGTGTGCATAGGATTGCTGCCTAATTATTATTTTTAATGCATGCGGTTCTGAATAGTGAGGAAATGAAAACAAACCAGGGCCAAAATAAGCAATAGAAAGTGATGGGGGGACAACACCTATTTGATTTTGAAAAGATATATATAAAAAAATTAAATAGTCAGATAATTTGATAATTAAGAGAATCTCAATTATAAATTCCTGTAAAATAGAATGCCCCACACCCCAGAAAAGGAGTCAGTGATCAATCATACTATGAACAGTTTTCTGTCTTTTCTTAGGCTTATGGGCCAGGTTTTCAAAGAGTTCAGCTTTTGGCCCCATGATGGCTGCATGTTCAAGTACATTGAACACCCAGCTGTATCCCTACTGCATGCCTTGAATTTTTTCCATCTCAATTTATTCTCGGATTTCCCTATCCCACCCCTGACTCCACTCCACTGAGTATATGGCCCTTTGGCCCTTTCAAATCTACCAGCCCCCATCAGGATGTAAAGCATGTGTCTCCAGGCTATACATGTGTTCCTTCATTAAACAAACACAAACTGTGCTAAAGAGATCAAGAGGTCAGCAGGCCAAGGGTTGAGACTACAGAATTCATTTTTTATTAAGCCTCTTGTTCTCTTTGCCTCCCTTCCTTCTACTCCCCTTTGTCAGGAAATGATGGAGACCTACAGTTACAAACTGGCAATCTACTGGGCAAAAGGTGGGATATACAATTGAGTTGCCACAGTTGCACACTGCTTTCAGATATGTACTTGTCATGGAGGATTATCTTAACTTTCACAGTTAAAACATGCAACATACTAGCTTTTGGGATAATTGGCTAGGCCATGGATAATGTTATTATCCATCACGTCTATGGTAAGTGAACGTTCTGTTAAACCAAGCGAACTAGAATGGGAACCTGCTGAATCTTCTTTATACTATGAAGAATCCATCTTAGTGGGAGGAATTAATGGCTGCCTCATAGTGTTTTAAATCTCTGTTGGCGTGAAACATGAAATCAGAATGGAATCAAGTGAGACGTACATCTTATGATAGGGAGAAATAATATCTGCTAAAGTATTAGCATCATTTATTTTTTTTATTTTGAATCAATCTTATTCTGTGGAGTCGAGGAAACCATCAAAGGTCCTGATTTGGTACAATAGTTGCCTCATGGCAAGGAAGGAGTGATGGAAGTTTTTAGACCTCTGCAAAGAGATTTCTAAAAGCAAAATGGGCAAAACTCAATCTGGGAAGTATTTTATATTAATCTCAGCACTGTGTTTAGCCAGAGAGAATTTAAACCCATCCAAGAAGGCTGCTAATGACAGCTCAGTTTAATATACCATTTTTTTCAGCTGGTCATTGTAGCATAAAGGTATTAATAATGCCTGGACAAAGCTAAAAATGCACTCAGTTTTGCCCTTAGAATGTTATTTCCTTTTTTTCATGCCATTAATGGATAGGCTTTTACTAGTTTTTATTACATCTTCAAGAAGCAATAAAATTTTTAACAGTATGGTCTAGAGGCAATGACTGCTTCAAACTTCCTACACTGAAAGCAGTTCCATCTAGGAATCATCATGCAATCTACCTGCAGAATGTTTCAGGTGATTATATTACACAAGAAACAACAGTATCCCAGCAAATAGACATCCAACAAAATCAATGCATGTACCATCATCAATCATGATGAGCTTATGGTTGCCACCGTAAAACTGGTCCGGCTTATCTGTCTCAAAAATCAGTCTCAATTAACCCACCACCACCTATTAGCCCTGGTTGGGATGCCTCCATTGGCACCAATGGAAGTTTCCCTTCCAATGTTAATAGCTTGGGTAGACTTTCATTTGGACTGCATTGGGGGGGGGGGGCGGAGGGAAGGAATTGGTTAGATCTCTTCTCCCTACAGAGTGCAGCCCCAACGAAAAATCCCCTCCCCCTCAGTAGATGCAGTTGCCAATTCTTAAATTAAGGTGTTTTACTCTGCAAGATTCTTGTCAGAGGCACAGATAATGACCAGAGAACACATAAACTTAATAGCAAACTTGTTGGATCAGACTAAGGTTCATCTAGTCCAGAATTCAATTTCCAAGAGGTGAGTTTCCTTTCAGAGTTTGCCATCTACATAGAGCTATTAAGTCGTATGCTTCTCTCCCTGTTGCTGGGCTGACCGGTGATGCTGGGGCACAATCGGTTTTGGTACTTTTTCTTATTCCTTTTGGCCAAAAGGGAAGGCCATTTTGCAAGGCCTGATTTAAATCAACTGATATTCTCATAAGGCTATACAATGAAAGTTGGAAATGTCCCTTTTTAAAACACGTACAGTATTACATTTCTGTATTTAACCACGACTACCTACTATTGAGTTATTATTCCCTTGTAGTAGAGAACATGAAGCCTGATTTAAGTATGGAGGAGAAAGAGGTGGTACTGTCCTGTAAGGATAGAAGGAACATACTACTTCAGTTTGCAGGTGGATGGGATTATATTTTTGAATTATTATTATCTTTTAAAACAACACTTTTTGCAAACATTAGCATAGTAGGACGTAGGCTGAACTAGACCTTCTCTCAATGATGTGCTAAGCATTTTGTTTCATTTTTAAATTAACAGGAAGAGTAGTTTTCCTCAAAAGTTCACACCTAGGGTTTGATGTGGTACAATCCATTTTACCACCTTATTTGGCTGCATGTAGATCAGACCTTAGATTCTTTGTCCTACAAACTTAGCAAGTCCAGTGTAGAACTACATAGAATACATTTTTGCAAAGTTTAAAAATATAATGCAAGGCATGGGAAATGATACATCTGATTTACATTGCCAAAGACATCTAATGCTGCACACAAAACTTTAAAAAAATGTGCTGTCCTGATAATGCATAACCGCAGAGACATTCTCATTGTATGTATGCTTAGCGTAATGAGGAAATATGTTCTCTGTAATGCAGTAAATTTGAAACAAATGATTAATTGCACAATTATGAAAATCCATTTTATATCACTTTTATTTTGTAATTTCCACTGTTTCATTCATTCTCTCTTTCATGCATATCCACACAAATTAGAGGAAATCTGTTTGGCAAGTGATGAAGTATCACATTAGTTCTTTGGTATTCAAAGTGGCTCTTATTTATCAGTACATTTTGATTTGCCCCACTGCACCAGTAAGCTGAATGAAGGGTATATTGATCCCTTTCATTTTTGCACCAAATTTTAACTTACTCAGCAACCCCATGCACTGCAAACAGGCAGTAGAGCCTTGCTTTTTGCTTACTGTTTTTTATTTGATTTTACATAGACTTTTAATAGCATTCGATACTTTATGAACATCACTGTCAAGGTAGTCAGAGTACAAGAATCTAACTTCCATTGGGAGGTAGTTCTACAATGGGGGTACCACCAATGAAAAGTCCCTGGGGGAGTCTACACGAGTCGTTTATTGCAGGATTGTACTGAAGTCATCATTTATGAACCACATGATGTTCACCTGCTCCACGGTGATCTCGGCTCCACCTCACAGTTATTCAGGAATATCGCTGACTGCTTTTGTCATTTTTTTTTAGCTCTCTCGCTGCAATCCCATAGTCTGTAGTTGGTGTGCACTCCCCCCCCCCCCTTCGTGAAGCTGTTGCTGTTCGGTGCAAGTTCCTAGCTCAGCGAACAGCCAACCAGCTGCCAGGGGCGTGTCCAGAGGTTTTGGAGGTGTGGGGGAGTGGACCAACCGTCATTATTGCCACATGTTTTGGATGCATATTGGTGTGTTGTGGCGCCGAGAGTGCGTAGGTTTTTTAAATACAATCTGTGCACAGCATCGCATATTCGATGGACTTCCTATCCACCCCATGTGTTGCTGTGTGTTTGCTCATGAGACATGGGGCCATGTCATCTGCACAGCCCGCCCACTTCTGCCGATCCATGTGCAGAAGCGCCATCACGGGGCAGACATCCTCCTGCAAAGGCACTCCTGAAATTGTGGAAAACTTTGCTCACATGTGCCCCATAAATGCCGATCACAGAAGCGGGAAAAGTCGCAATCATCCCCTCCTCCCTTGTGAAAGGGCTACAGGTGTAGATTAGCCCCATGTCTCATGTTCCTGCCAATCACAGCTCACTAGGCAGCAGAAATTACCCTGGTCTCAGGCTCTTTTTAAGGGCATGTTGAATTGGGCCCAGAAACAAACTGGAAGCCAATTAAAAATGCCTGATATACTATGGTCAGAAAAGTGGATACCACAAATTCTGGTATTTTGCACCTGCTGCAGGTTCCAGACACTTTTCAAGAGCAACACCAAATGGAATGCATTTCTGGATATTACTAAGACGTGTGTATAACAGTGGCTAGATGTGCTTTCTCTGGGAAAGGATAGTTACATTTCCCCCCTTCAAATTTCATATCATCAAAATCAGTGAGAAACCCCCTTCAACTTCTATGACATGCTCCTTATATCTGAATTCCCTATAGTTTCTTAGGGCAACACCTTTATAACTTGCAGACTGACATATTATTTCAAAGGAATTATGCTTCTCTTATGAGGCTTTTCATCCCTGATCTCTAAAGGAAAATTTCTGGTTAGTATATTTTTACGCAGGATTGATATAACCGGAAGCTGCCTTATACCAAGTCAGACTATTTGTCCATCTAGTCCAGTATTGGCTACTCTAATGACAGTACCTTTGGGTCCCTTGCACAAATGTTCCACATCCCTGGTTCCTGATCATTTGAACTCGAGACACCAGGGGTTGAACCTAGGACTCTCTCCATGCAAAGCATGTGCTCCACCACTAAGCCTCACGCCTACATTCAAATTGCATTCCTGCAATTTCCATGCTGAACCCCCATTGCACTTTAGCAATTAAGATCATGGGCTGGAAGTTCCCAATTCAAATCTCAACCCTTAGGTAAGCCACTGTTTCTCAACCCCAGTTTTCAGGCACACAACTGAGATAATGGCACTGACTTACCTTTTAGGGTGAGCAATTCAGAAAAGCTCTATATAAAGAAAATCTAGCTCCTTGAGACCCCTTTTTCAGTTTAGCCTTTATGATTACATTAATGTTTGGATATAAAACTACATTTTCATGTAAACTAGTGTCCAATTACTAAAAGTACTGATAGGAGGAGACAGATTCTGGTGTTTCATGGGAAAACAAAGAGAAATGGCTGGATATCCCACTTCTGTTAGTTGCACAGCATCTGCAGTGGATTCTAAAATTTATCTGCTCTATAAAATTGCATCTATATGAGAAGAAATGAAATTGATCCCTAAAGGTCATGTCCTACGAACATAAGGAATTATGTCCTGGCCAGCTATAACTCCTGGTTTATATCACTTTGTTTAGCTACAGCAGGAAAACTTAAGCACATGTACGACAGCATGGGCAATCTATAGCTGTCAAGGTTTTAATATATTGTTCCAGGTTTTAGTGTTTGCCATGGAGGCTGTCTTTTGGCTATCCAAGTGAAGCCATCTGGTAGCTTATCAGGCAAAACCTATTGATTTTCTAAACATTTTAATGAGTCGTACCCGAATGTCAGCTAAGTGAGTGAGTTAAAATTTGGAAGCAGCAAGCTCCCTCTCATACCCAGCAGCTGTTTTTAGCATTTGATTACTATCATTTTACACTGATGCCATCTTCTTTTCAACATTATCCTATTCATTCCACTTTGAAGCACATGGCATGTGGTTTTGAGGATGAATGCGGATATTTATGCAACATTAATATAATAATAATAATAATAATAATTTTAAAAGTTGATAATAATAATAATAATAATAATAATAATAATCTTAAAGGTGTCTGTAGGTGATTCAAGAAAAATGCATACCCATAATTATGATTTAAATTGTATTATGAAATAGTGATTATTATTAGTTCATGCTATTTAATCAACACTATGCCTGTGGTTCATTTATCCTCACAACAAACCTATGAGGAAGGTCTATGTAGCTTTAATGTTACAGACAGCAACAGGGGATTGTACGATAACTTATTGAGGGTCTGAGTTAGCGAGTCCAAGGCTGAGATGGAATTAGAACCAGTTTCCAAAGTTCTATCCAATGGATTAGGATGTCTCTGATAAAATAATCACTAAGACATCATGGTGCAGTAGAGGAGAAGATTCCTTTGCTTCTTCCATCCTATTTTTTTTTTATCCACACCAGGTTTAGGTATTATTTGTTCTGTTAGCATAATTTGATTTCTTCCATCTTCTCCCACCTTTCCCCCAAAATGGTTTGGTAACATTCCCCGCCCCAGTACTTTTGATATCATCCTTTGTGCCTAAATGTGGTAATAAAGTGATCTGAACCCTATGGCTGCAAGCCATAGAGGGCAAGCATATGCATATTTACTCAAACATTAAGTCCCATCCTGTTCAACAGAGCTTACTCCCAGTGAAATGTGCACAGATTAATAGTGCAATTGCAGGGCAGCAGTTTTATAGAGCAATCCCATGCACATTTAACTGGAAGTAAATCCAATTGAACTTAATGGGGCTCACTTTGGAGCAGAAATTTATAGAATTGCACTGTTAATCTGTGTGAAATCAATGAATGTGGTTTCTCTATATTAGGGCCCCATAAGAAGCACAACAACTTTGCCAGAAGAACATATACATTCTCTAAAAGAATCTGAAATTGCTCAGTATGGGGGAGGGCAGAGATGAGAAGCATTTGAGCAACCCCTGGTTGTATGTTTCATATAGCTTTTCTGCAACTTTCAGAAAGCTGAGTAGTTCTGCTTACTTAGAGTGCAAAGCATCATTGTCTCTGTAGCATGTGCCCTGTCTAATGGAAGGTTTAAGAGATTTGCATACTTTGCAGAATTGTCAATACTTGCATAGTGCAAATGGGTAGAATGATCTACTTTGAGGATGGGTTCATATCCCTCTGGCATGGGAAGGAGCACATGCCAGAGGGATATGGCTTCCACACTATTCTTAGGCATTTTAAAACAAATCCTTATATTTAATAAAGTGGATGTTGAGTGCGTAGACATGATTGGAGTCAAAATAGAGGGGGAAAGGCATGGGAGGAGATCTCTACCACCCCTATCCTTGTACAAAACCATTGGGTAGGTCAGAATTACAGACACTTCAAACCACTGGAAGCTGATGGCTGCGCATCTTGCTCTCATACTGCCAGGGAACTATGCTAGCATAGAGAAGTGTGGTGTTGTAGGAAGCCCAGAGCAAGACAGAGCTGGCAGTCAGGCTTGCTGCCTTCAGCCTGGGGCCTCAAAGTCGGGGAAGAATTGGGGTTGGTCCTTGCACTCAATTTCCACCCCCCTCAGGACGATATTTTAAGCTCTGAGGAGAACGTCCCTCTTCCTGCTTCAATGATTTAGGGGAGAACTGAGATCAGAGGATGAACACCAGAGGGTATGCATCCCCTGAGCCTTAATTTCTCTATCTCTCAATAGGTCCTTTAAGCTGCAAGGGGGGAGGGGGTGCCATTTCACAGTTTTTTAAAAGATCATGGGTCATGGAGGTACTGGCCTCAGAATATGCCAGCTGTTCCTCCCCTCCCCACAAGGAAGTTCTTAAGCTGAGGGGAGGGGGAAGATCGCCTTTTTTACAGTTTACAGGATCCATGGGGAACTGGCCTCAACAGAATCTGCACCTGCAAGTATGCAAAGGATGCCTGCAAGTTTTGAAGAAGAATATTCTTCACAATTTAAAAGATAATTTAGCAATTTTACAAGTCCCTCATGTGCTTTTTAAAGTATTTCTATCCCATCCTATCCTGCGGGCCTAGGGTTAACAACAGCACTGCATGGATATTAATGGAATTGCTAAAAGGTTTACAGAAAATCCATCAATACTCCTCTTTGTCCCCATAAGAACATAAGAAGAGCCAAGCTGGATCAAGTCAGGTTTCAGGCTTGGTTTTGGTACAGAAACAGCCTTGGTTGCCCTGTATGATGACCTATGTCGGGAGAAAGACAGGGGGAGTGTGACTCTGTTGATTCTCCTTGATCTCTCAGCAGCTTTCGATACCATCGACCATGGTATCCTTCTGGGACGACTGGCTGAGTTGGGAGTGGGAGACACTGCATTGCAGTGGTTCCGCTCCTACTTGGGGGGTCAGCTCCAGAAGGTGGTGCTTGGGGAACATTGCTCGGCCCCGTGGATTCTACAGTATGGGGTTCCACAGGGGTCAGTTTTGTCCCCCATGCAGTTCAACATCTACATGAAACCGCTGAGTGCAGTCATCCGGAGTTTTGGAATGCGTTGTCATCAGTACGCTGATGACACGCAGCTCAATTTCTCCTTTTCATCTTCATCAGGTGAGGCTGTGGATGTGCTGAACCAGTGCCTGGCTGTGACAATGGACTGGATGAGGGCTAATAAACTGAAACTCAATCCAGACAAGACTGAGACGCTGTTAGTGGGTGGTTCCGCTGACCGGATGGAGGGTGTTCAACCTGTTCTGGATGGGGTTGCACTCCCCTTGAAGGAGCAGGTTCGTAGCTTGGGGGTTCTCCTAGAACCATCTCTGTCACATCAGGCGCAGGTGGCCTCAGTGGCACGGAGTGCCTTCTACCAACTTCAGTTGGTGGCCCAGCTACGTCCCTATCTGGACAGAGATAACCTGGCTTCAGTTGTCCATGCTCTGGTAACCTCCAAGTTAGATTACTGCAATGCACTCTACGTGGGGCTGCCTTTGAAGGTGGTTCGGAAGCTGCAGCTTGTGCAAAATGCAGCGGCCAGATTGATAACTAGAACCAGTAGGTTTGAACATATAAGACCTACTCTGGCCCGCTTGCATTGGCTACCTGTATGTTTCCGAGCCCAGTTCAAGGTGCTGGTTTTAACCTATAAAGCCTTACACGGTTTGGGACCACAATACCTGATGGAACGCCTTTCCCGACATGAACCTACCCGAACACTACGTTCAACATCTAAGGCCCTCCTCCGAGTGCCTCCTCCGAGGGAAGCTCGGAGGTCGGCAACAAGAGAGAGGGCCTTCTCTGTGGTGGCTCCCCAATTGTGGAACGATCTCCCCGACGAGGCCCGCCTGGCACCAACATTGTTATCTTTTCGGCGCCAGGTCAAGACTTTCCTCTTCTCTCAGGCATTTGGCAATATCTGAGGAGCCTGGGTTTGTTTTGTTTTGTTTTTGTAGCTTTTTGAAGTGTTGAAGTGGTTTTAAATGTACAGATTGTGTGTATGTTGTATGTTTTTGCTGTTTTAATTTTTGTATATTGTTTTTAATTGTTTTTAATCCTATGTAAACTGCCCAGAGAGCTTCGGCTGTGGGGCGGTATACAAATGTAATAAATAAATAAATAAATAAATAAAGAGTCCATCAAGTCCAGCATTCTGTGCACACAGTGGCCAAGAACACACAAGCTGGAAACGAGCACAGAAGCACCCTTCTGCCCATGATCCCCAGCAATGGTGTACATAGGCTTACTGCTTCTGGTACTGTAAGTAGCACACAGCTATGAGGACTAGTAGCCATTGATAGCCTCCTCCTTCAGGAATTTATCTAACTCCCTTTTAAAGCCATCCAAATTGGTGGCCATTATATCTTACGATAATGAATTCCATAGTTAACTATGGGCTGTGTGAAGAAGTACTTCCTTTTACCTGTCCTGGATCTTCCCCCATTCAAATTCATGGGATGATCCCGGGTTCTAGCATTTTGAGAGAGGTAGAAAAATGCCTCCTTGTTCACATTCTTCACACCATTAATATTTTTGTAGACCTCTATCATGTGTCCCCTTAGCCTCCTTTTTTTCCCCAAACTAAACAATCCCAGCTGTTGTAACCTTCCCTCATAGGGGAGGTGCTCCAGCCCCTTGATTATTTGAGTTGCCCTTTTCTGCACTTTTTCCAGCTCTACAATATCTTTCTTTAGGTGTTGTGACCAGAACTGTGCACAGTATTCCAAGTGTGGTCGCACCATAGATTTGTATAAGGGCAGAATGATATGGACAGTTTTATTCTCTATTTGTTTTCTAATTATGCCTAACATGGAGTGTGCCTTCTTTATAGTAGCCACACACTGGGTTGACATTTTCATTGATCTGTCCACCACAACCCCAAGATCTCTTTTTTGGTTGGTCACCACTAGCTCAGATCCCATCAGGTTATACTTGGGTTTTTTTGCCTCAATGTGCATCACTTGCTTACACTGAACCACATTTGCCATTTATATGCCCGTTCTCCTAGTTTGGAGAGATCCTTTTGGAGCTCCTCACAATCCCATTTTGGTTTAACCATCCTAAATAATTTGGTGTCATTGGCAAATTTGGACACTTTACTGCTCACTCCTAATTCCAGATCATTTATGAAAAAGTTCAAAAGTATTATTCTTAATACAGATCCCTGTGGGACCCCAGTATTTATTTACTTCCTTCCATTGGGAGAATTTATCGCTACTCTCTGATTTCTGTTCTTTAACCAGTTACTGATCCATAAGAGGACCTCTCCTCTTATTCCATGACTGCTAAATTTACTCAGGAGTCTCTGGTGAGGAACTTTGTCGAAAGCCATTTAGAAGTCCAACTAAACAGTGTCTACCAGATCATCCCAGTCTACATGTTTATTGACACTCTCAAAGAACTCTAAAAGGTTAGTTAGTGAGACAGGAGTCTCTAAGCACAAAAGGATTTCCCCCCTCAGCTATTTATGCAAGAACTACTTTCCCATCCTAAACAAACAAAACAACTATATATATAATGTATTCTAAAAGTCTCAAGAATAACCCAGATTTTAAAAAACCCACAAGGATGAATCTACCACGCTACTGTTATTGTTGATTTAGATAAGAACCTAATACAGTATTTATTGCTATAGGACTTCTATGTTTATCCTGAAAGAATTCGCATTAAAAAACTCTATTCACCCATATTTCAAATAGAGAGATCATGGGTCATGCTGTTATTAGGATCTGCAGACTGTGATAACAGGAATCCATCTTAAGCAACCAAGGAATTCTAGAATAAGTGGACCAAATGTACTCTTCAACATCATCTTAGCGTAGGGAGAACAGAGTCTATTTACTGAGCACAAAATATGGAAAGGTTTGATAACAAACAGAGCACAAGGTTAATCCACTTTATTCCTTCATAAATATCTGCTTAACGATACAATACAGAAGGTGTGGGCTTTAGAGGTTTGGGGTGCTGCATTGGCCACCCCAGAGTCCTGAGGGAGGCCACACTTTTCCCTAATGCTTGTGGCAGAAGTATCCGCCAGTGAGTCTGCTGGGAAATAGGGCACACAAGGTGCACATGCCTTCTTCCTAGCAGAATCACACTCACAATAGCCCACCACTTGGGAACCCCATTCTGCTGGTAAATAACGTGCATGCTAGGCTTTCAGGGGAGGTAACAGGGTCCAGGTGAAGCCTGCACAAATGGCCACCATGATCCACAAGTGGTCCATGGGCAACGTGTTGCCTACCCTGCTTGTACAGGCTTGTAAACAGCCACTCTTCCAACCGCCTATAGCAAGTAAGAGTCACCTCCAGGCAAGCAAGCAAAGATGTTTTTGCTGGAAGAGGGCTGTTTCTTTTTCTGGCCATCACTAGCAATATTTATGGACAGGCAGGCTAGTAAATAAACAGAGTGGCATATCACTTACTTATTTTATATTTACTTATTTATTAGTTGTATTTCTACTCTGCTTCCCAGCCAAAACAACTACTTGGGAGGCTGTGGTAGTCTGGAAGACTTAGATGTCAACCTTGTTGTGAACCCTCAGACAGCTTTAGCTATGGGACAGTATAGAAATGTAATAAAACAAACAAACAAGCAAACATTAAGGTTACTGTTTCAGAGGACTCAAAACCTGGTGAAAGTTTTAAAGATCTGCTGCGATGCCAAGGTATTGAAAAGTGCCCTCTTCCCTTTCTCACTCAGCATCAGCATCACGTAAAACCTGCTTTGGACTTTTCACAGATGGAATAAGGGAGGAAAGCATGAGTTATTAGTGCTTCCTCTCCTCATGCTTCCGACATGGAGGAAGAATATATATCCTCTCCAACACACACACATATACGGAAAGAGGAAGCACAGGTCACTCAAGCTATCTTTGCTGGGAACCTCAGAATCAGCTGAGGATTCTGGGACAGGAAAAAGATTTCTCACAGCCCATTGCAAAGAGTTGGTTGGCAGAAAGCCTTCTATTATTGACCAAGAAGTACAGTAGCAGGTGAAAAGGAATGCATCTCCATTAAAGCTGCTTGCTGTCTGATCTCGCAGGAGTTGTGTCAAACTTGACTCCTGAATTTTAGAGGCGCTTAGGCAATAAATCAATTTTATTTCTAAGATAGGTGAGTATATTATACATCTCACTTTACAATCATGTATCTTCAGACAGGCATTACTTGCCACGCCATTAAATCACGCTGCGCAAAGGGGTTGCAAGTATTTATTAATATCTTGCTCCTTGAGTAACTGCGGAAGGCAAAGTTCTTTTTAATCTTTTTTTCACTGGGCCAGCTGCACGGTGACCTACTTCCCGTATGACTGGAATAAGGGGTTTGCCCCATTTTAAACATACACTGCACGTCAGAAACTCTGAGCTTAAACTGTCAATCCTACAAATCCGAAGGGTTCATTTGCATTCCATTTTTAGCTCATCTCAATGCTATGGATTACATGTGCCTACCCACCCACCCACCCAACAACGCATGGCTTGTTTCTGGATATTTCTTTTCCTTTAAAAGAATTGCACATAAATTGCAGGATAAGGTGGGGGGGGGGGGAGATTGAGCAATGATTTGCCTTACTGAAGAAAGTTATACAATAAAAGTTAGACTATAATGAATTTCCAAATTTAGGCTTTCATATTTATTAGATTACTTTAAAAAATTGGACAGGATTTAATTAAGTTCCCTCTGACAAGGGATTAAAGAGCTTTGCTGGAAGCTTCACTGCTGGTGTTGGGGAATGCAGCTTTGAATCTAAATATAGAGCTTCCTCAGTCACTATTAGTATAAAAGCACTGCGGCAAAGTTGTTAGACCAATGTAAGCATATCCTTGCTCGCTGACCACACATCAGGAATCTCCACTGTCAGTTTGACCTGGTTGCCTCTGGTGACGTCTTATTATTACTGTTCAAACCACCTCAAATTCAATTAGGATACACAAGAAACATGCATTATGTATTCAAAGATTTCCAAATTCCAAGGGGATTATATTATTATTTTGCCCAATACTGGGGCTCAAGGTGGCTTTACAAAATTAAGACATATGCAGTTAAAAGCTATAAACAGAAATATACAAACATTAAAAATATAATTAAATAGGTTATAATATTAAAACATTTCAACATTTAAAATACATATTAAATTTTAAAAATCTTAAACATAGATGAAGGTCCACATTATTCACTAAAGGCCTGCTGGAATAAGAAAGTTTTTGCCTGCCTCCAAAAATAGGGAATGATGCTGTTAAATTGAGTAACTGCAGAGTAGTTACCATGTGTGTTCAATGTAAGCCTGTGGGCAGGTTTTCAATTGCTGCTTTAAAAATAGCAGCAGGTAAAAAAATGTGAGCAATCAGAGATGTATTCTGTGTCTCTAATGAAATGTTCACCTGCAAATTGGCCCCAAAGATTGTTTTCATTCAAGCAAGGTGCAATTATGATTAAAGCAGAAACTTAAAACTTGCTGGTGAGTTTAAAAAGTAGGAAAGGACAAAAGTTCCATTCCCATTACTCGTATCTTTTGCCAGGAATGATGCATGTTGGTCACACCTTCACACTTCCTTTGCTGAGTTACAGTCTTCTCTCAGACATCATGCATTCAGAATGGGATGATGTACGTTCACTAAGTGGAGTCAAAACAGAAAGCATGGTGCACCCACCCAGACCAAGAAAGTTGAAAGCAAGCTTGTGTGCGGGCTGCATCCATACCAACCGACTGGCTTGGTCTCTGGATGGAAGCCCATGGCCAGGAAATGCACCACTAGCTGCTTGGAGGTTTCCCACCTCACCCAGATATACTCTTTGAGACTAGGGGGGGAAAGTATGTAAGGAATGGAGCTAGGAGGTTTTACCATTTCTGCTTCAGAGGCTATAGGAGACACACAATTTGGCCTAATCTACACCTACAGCCCTTTCGCAATGGAGGAGGGATAATTGCAAGGTTTCCTGCTTCTGCGATCGTTGCTCACAGGGAACACGCAAGTGAAGTTTCCCACAACTAAAAGAGAGCCATTGAGGGAAGACGTGTGCCCCGTGACGGCGGATCCGAATGTGAATCGGCAGAAGTGGGCAGGACTGGACACATGGGTACAGGGCATGGGGGGGAGGGGGAGGAATTAATAACTCTTCCAAGATGCGCACCAGTGCAGACACACAGCAACGCAGGGGGGATGGGTACTGTGTAAAAGATGCGCTCCTGCACATCAATATGTTTGTGTTAAAAAAAAAATACACACTGCCAGTGCCAAAATACGCCGATAACCAATAAAAAATGTGCTGCACATGTCCAAAACCACTGCACATGCCCCTGACAGCTCACGCCAAACAGCAACAGCTTTGGGAAGGGGGGGCACACCAGTTGTGGATGTCGGGATTGTAGCAAGAGAGATGGAAAAGCCGTGACAAATCCAGTCAGCGATATTCCTGAATAACTGAGGGGTCGACCCGACACCATGGGAGTAGGTGAACGTCATGTGGCCTGGTAGGGACGACTGAGATATTATTCAGGAGTAAATGGCTGGTGTAGACACTTGGGCTGTGACCGGAGCCGGAGCCGGTTCCAGAATCTGGAGTGGATCGGATCCGCGATCCAGATCCACTCCGGGTCCGTGCAGAGCCTTCCCTCCCTCTCTCCCCCCAATCGCCCTGCTTACCTGCAGCCTCCTCCACCATCGTCCCGCATCGTCCTGCCTCCTCACTGTGGGCCGCCGCATTTCCTGGTTGCGGCAGGTGACATCATCACCCACCACGACCAGGAAATGAGGCGGCCCACAGCGAAGACAGAAGACGACGGCAGGACAATGGCGGAGGAGGCAGCAGGCAAGCAGGGTGATTGGGAGGGAGGGAGCGGGGAGAGCGGGAGGGAGGGCTCTGCACGGACCCGGAGCGGATCTGGATCCAGATCCGACACGGGTCGGATTGGGCCCAATCTGGACCTCCCAGATCGGGATCCAGATCAGATTGGGGGGGTCCGTGCACAGCCCTAGTAGACACGGCCTTTGATTTTGGAAGGCTTCTGAGGCGATAGTATAATATCCATTAGACTCAGTGGAAAATTTCCAGTGGGACTTGGACCTGTTCCCTTGGAGAGTTGCTGTTTGCTTCTCATCTATCAAGATGATAGATTTGGTTGGTTGCTATTGTGGAAAGATTCTCAAAGGACCTGTATTTTCTGTTGATACTTAGAGAACTATCATTTTTCCCTGCTCCCAAGAAAGGCAAATGCCCAAAACATGTTCTGAAGTAATCTCATCTGAATGTCATTCAAAAGTCAAACACTGCAGAGATCAATCTCAAATAGCAGTGGGCCATTCCTGTACATCCTCTCTTCTAACCCTAGTCCTCCAATCATTTTTGGAAAGATTCCCCCCCCCCCCCCCCAGCAGACCACCCAGATTTTTTTTTAATGTTGCACATTTCCTTCTTAAACTAATCTCTTTTTGCTCTCATCTTGTTTGGCACTGTGGAGTCTCCAGTGTCAACAATGGATTTGTTTCTTTTACATTGTACCTGCAAAACCTTGCCAGTCATTTCCCTATGCTTCCTGTTACAAAGGAGATAGTCTGAATAAAATAGAAGCATTGCAGATAACATCAGCTGGTAAAGCAAGTGGCTAAAAGGTTATTCTCTTACATCTCAAACCTTAAAACCCCGTTGCTAATATTCCTGGGGAAAATGCCTAATCCAATAGACCGGGCTTCATCAATGGATAAGAAGATTGGAAACAGCAAGTGAAATGCTTATTTGATACTCATTCATGGCTCTTTGCACCAGCAGAGTGCGAGTGGGCACATCTCAAAGGCTATGATTAAATGCCTTGACAACCTGGAAGTCGATGATAAGGTATTTTCTCTGCTAGTAGAAGCACAAGGCATCCTCTTGAAAGGTGGCAGTAAGTTTCCTACAATATGGAGTTTATTCCTGGCCACGTTTTATGTCAGTTGCATTTTGGCACATTAACCCACTGAGGTTAGTGACCAAGATATTGTTGATCAGATTAAAACATCAGCAATACACCCACACAGCTTCTTGGGGCTGCTGATGGAAGTTGTGCATCAAATGGCGTTTTCCTCCTACATATAGTCAACCAGCTTATAGATTTGAACTTTGAACAACAATTTTCTTTTCTACTTCCTGCGCCAGACCTTTAAAGTAATCCAAAACTAAAAAAAAAAAAAAAAAAAACCCTTACTCTTACTGGAGGCTTCTGAAGGACAAAAATCAATGATATCTTCAGAATAATCTCTATCACACCTTCAGGAACAGAGCCAGCTCTCAACAAAGGACCTTTGTCCATGGAAATGAATTCCATCTTGAATACAGAAAGGCCGGGTTTTTTTATTAATAAGCCTGCCAAAAGTAAAGCATTTTCAAGGAGGCAAAAAAAGGAGAGAGAACTTATCTAGAGCTACTGTGCAATAAATCTAGCAGCAGCCGTACACTATCTGTTTTAACTAAAGCTCATTGCTCTGGAAGAGATGTCAGAATCCACTTTTAATCTCCATTTCAAAGCAGAAAGTGAGAGGTGTCTGTGGTAAGGCAAAAGGTGGTTACAATAAAGCCTGCTGTGCAAGAATCCCCCTCAATGTATCACAACTATCTAACTTTCAATAGTTCCCCTTCTGTTTACTTTGAACTCAATATACAGCACATATAGTGCACCCTTGTCCCTTTCAAGGAATGAAAGAGAATGCAAAATAAGGCTTTCTTTACATGCCGGAGTCAATGGATTTAAAGAGAACTCTTGTATAACCCAACCCCACCTCCATTATGGCCGCCTCCCAAGTAAATTCTGCCAATTTCAAAGTAGCTTAAACACTCAGAAAGTACATGGATAGGAACAGTGATATTGCATAGCTTTTTGGAAGTAAAACTACTGTATAACAATGTGAGTAGAAACAAAGGTCATTTGCCTCTAAACAGAGGTGTTCCTGTATGGATTAGAGATGCTTATAATTTTGGCCATGTCTACACCATGGTTTTTCTCGGGGTCGTCCCTGTGCATCCAAATAATGCACAGGGGATCCCAAGGGCAGGCAGGAATGACCCCTCCATTTTCCCAAGATAACTGATTTTCCAGTTATCCTGATATTCCCCGCAGTCCCAGGACCAGCTTGCCTCCTCACGAGTAGCACGGCCTTCAAAGTGTGGGGTGGTTCCGTGCCTGGGAGGACAATTTCACAATCCCCAGGATGGTAAGGTGGATGGTTTGGGGCACTTTTTTTAACCTTTTCCTGGTGGATCGGGGCTGCACGTGGCTCCTCTTCTGTAAAAAAAAAAAATTGGCAGCAGCAATGTCCCTCTTCGTTTCCAGGACATCGCACTGCTGTCTAGATGCTGGGGGAGGACCGCAGAAGCAGGTAAGTCCACGATCCTTCCCCCTCCCTACACTCTTAGGTATAGATGCATCTTTTGTCCCCAGCTTGCTGCTCATTTCATCAATGTGAACTTTCTATTTACAGTTGCAGTACTACATGGCTGCGCCACCACCTTCCACCATGAGGAGAAGGTGCTGTATCCATGGATTTCCATTTGAACTAAGTTGTGTTACTGCCAGTCTTCTTTGCAAAGCCTTCTCACACAGGTTTTTTTTTAAAAAAAATCTCTACCCCTTGGATTTCCACAAAGCCCTGGTGTTCTATATAGACTTTAGTTACAAAAATTTTTAGGGAAGAGCTGCCAAAACTCCAGAGTGTAGTGTAGAAGATACAACAATCCATTCTAGGAATGCATAGAGCCCTACCAGGGTTCCTGCATAGATTCTAACCAGGGCAGAATTTAGGCCAATTCCCAAACTAGACCCAAACATTTGAAAAGGTTTTTAAAAGATAGGGATGCTTCTGAAATTCTCAGAATTTGAATTACTCCCCGAATTCTGTGCTTCTGAATTCCCTGGTATTGTTTCTGAAGTGGAAACAACGCATTAGGAATTCTCCATTGTTCCATTTTGTGCTGTTTTTTAAAAATTCTGTACCTTTTATTTCCTTCACACACACCCCACGCATTACACTGTGCAGCTTGCAGATTGGTTTTTGGGAGGCAGGTTTTTTGTTTTTTTTTAAGTCCTTTTGTTTTAGCGATATTCATGTGTAGTTGTGAGCATTGATAAAATACTCCAAAAAAAGCAACCTGATGCATGTTTTTGTGTGGTATTCTACTAAGACAAAGGAGTTAGTCTTGGTAAGAAAGGAGCATATGAAGGAAGTAAAGACTGCAGCAAGTGGTGCATGCTTCAGTTCCAGAACTGATATTTTTTAGTACAAGTTAAACCCAGATTCAGAAGGAATGTAAATGCAAGGCAGACTGAATCCACAGAACAATGAAGTAATGGAATGAAGGAAATTGTTTTATCTTTACCAAGAGTATAGTAGCTTTATTAGGCTGCCCATATGAAAAGGAGGTCAGGGCTCATGTAACTTTAACAGTTGTAGAGAAAGGGGAATTTCAGCCAGTGTCATTTGTATGCAATTAGTTTCTGGTGATATTCCCTCTTCATCACAACAGTTAAAGGTGTGGGCACGATACTAGAGTGACCATATACAAAAGAAGGCAGGGCTCCTGCAACTTTAACAGTTGTGATGAAGAGGGAATTTCACCAGGAACTAATTGCATACAAATGACACTGGCTGAAATTCCCTTTTCTCTACAACTGTTAAAGTTACATGAGCCCTGTCCTCCTTTTCATATGGTCAGCCTAAGCTTTATCTCAAGCCAACTTGCAACAGATTGCTGGTGCATCCCTGAGTGTGCCACTGTCATTTGCAAGCTGCCAACTTTTTTTCTTGTTGGAAGGCTCAACTAAGGCCAGATCTACACCAAGTAGGATACAGTGGTATTTAGCATGTGTCAATGGGCCCCAACAGTTGTTAGTGCACTTCAATACCACTATGAGGCAGTAGTGAGGCTCCTGCCTTTTATATACCACTTTCATACCGCTTTCATACTGGTATATTCTGCTTGGTGTAGATCTAGCCTAAGACTGCAGCAGTTTCCTGGGTATCCTTCAGAAATCTTTCTCTCATAAGGAAGCTGGACTGATCCATATATAAGGACAACAACCCAGGGCTTATTTTAAGGCCTGGGATTGTTGTAGACAAGCCAACATGGTAGTACATGCTGCTCAATCACTCCTGCTGCCCGTAGGAGTGGCGAAACAACGTTGTTCTGAATGCAGAACTCTGTCTTGTCTCTTCCTCCTCAAAAATTGATATTATTTCTCTCAAGGGTGGGCAACACACAGCCTGCAGGCTGCATGTAGCTCCCCCACCCCCAATCTCAAATTTCAACAATGGAGCACCAAAAGAGTCAAATTTAGCTTGCAAACATGCTAACCTTTACCCCTTTGGCACTCCATAGTTGCTACAAGTGCCATTTTAAAAAAATGGGTGCAGCCCACAGAGGGAATCCAGGGGGAGAAAATGGCTCCTGGAACCCTCACAGTTGTCCACCCCTGATTTACCACCTACCAACAAAACGCAGAGGCATATGTTTGAACTCAGACCCCTTAATACAGCATTTGGGGGGAATGTCCAGTGTCAGTGGCATGTTTTCCACCTCCAATACAACACCCCCCAAGTGCCGCACTAGCTCCCATCCGTATAAACAAAAGGGCATAACTGGGGATAGCATTGGAGTGAAAGGGGTGGGGGAGGATAAAGCTGTGCGTTGCTCCTGGTCTCAGAGGTGAAAGACAGGGTTTGTGTCTACCTGAACAATGACCCCAGCGACATTGTGTTTCTTTTGTCTCATAGAACAAATGGCGGAAAGTAAACGCACTGCACTGAACTATAACTATAACTGAACTACAACTGGGGACATAGTTCAGATGAGAGCAAAACCTGCCCTATTCCCACCCCAGATGGGAATAGGGCAGATTTTGCACAAGAAGAACCAGGCATGTTTCTTAGCTCAGTTTTGTTCTCAAGCATAAGCCAGACTTGTGATCTCAGATAAAAATGTGTTCTTATTCCTAGTGTTATGTGGACATTGGACAGTATGAGGAACACATTGTGAATATTATTTTATCAGGTATTTTGGATAGAGTTCAGAAAATGGGGTTCTATTCTGTAAACAAACAAAACGGGAAAGTTTTCATGAAAATGTTGGATCTGTCTAGAACATGTTTACAAAGCCACAACATGGGCATAAACTAAACGAATCCAGGTTTATGTATGAATTTATTATAAGCAAAGGAAATTGCTACTAGTTCCTTCCTTTTTTTTCCTCTTCTTTTTTTTTAATAGTAGCCATTCTCTGGAGTACAAATAGGATCTAGGCAAACATTTGAAATTGATTCGAGTAAAGTGCATTTCCCACTGAAAGGCACCCGCAGATATTACCAATTTGGTTGTACTTTTTATGTTATTCAGTTTTCATTTTTAAAAAATAGACTGTGCTACTCCTAAAAGACCCCTGTAATAGCAAAGATAAAGTTAATCCAGTAATGTTTTTACCAGAGTAAACCCCAGAACAGAAACACATTACTTTCCTCTGATGGAATTTTTAAATCAGCATAAGGGATTAAACAGTATTACTGAGCTGATGATAGGGACTTGGAAAGACACAATGGATTGTGGGTAATGACCATTATTTGCTTTGCTATTTGTATTCTAGGAATGGTGCTTAACTCTCAGGTGCCCACATGGGCTGTGCTTATGATTTCAATGGGACTACTAGGAATGGATTGCATTAAGTAAAGGTTAGCAGGGCCAGGCATGGATGGCACTACACATAGCTTGTAATATTCTATTTCACTCTTAATCCCTGTGATCCGTTTAAATGCATGTGCTTGCTGAGCAAGTCTCTATTCTGTTCCTTGAATGATGAATTATTAGAACAGCACGGTAAACAGAATTGGGCCAGGATGGAACAGGTGTGAAATGTCAACATCAGCTTCTCATCTGCGTCAGTTCATCGGTGCTGTGGCCCAGACCTGGCCACACAGACACTAATCAGCAAGGCACTCTTAAAAGGTTTGCTGCACAGTCGCCATGACAGCACCACTGAAAATAAACTAGCAAATTCAGAGCCCCAAGAGGCTAGTGAAATCACACTGAGCATTCAACGCTCCTCTAGGAGGGCACCTTGGAATCTAAAAGACCTTCTCAAGCTTGCTGCTGCATCAGCTGCCAACTCATTATGGGAG
The DNA here is from genome assembly GCA_029215795.1 of Anniella stebbinsi. Classification (NCBI taxonomy): domain Eukaryota; kingdom Metazoa; phylum Chordata; class Lepidosauria; order Squamata; family Anniellidae; genus Anniella; species Anniella stebbinsi. The sequence goes on along the minus strand of JARDYH010000005.1, from coordinate 81,077,942 downwards.
GAGAGTGACAGATGTATTGTAAATTAGCGTGTGGATTTTCTGATCCAATAGTCACTGAGGTGGGCGAGTAACAAGAAAACTGATAGAAAAGATATTGTATTCAATTGGTTTACACACCACTGCTTCCTTCTGCAGAATGGAACGGAAACCATCTTGTGACACAAAGACCTCCTATATGGCTAACTAACAAATTATCCTTTGGCTAAAGAAGTAGGGGCAAAAGGGTACAAATCTAAAAGAGATGCTGTTGGATAGCAATTCCCATTGTCCCCACCCAGCATAGCTAATTCTGAGGGATGATGGGAGTTGCAGTGCATCATCATCTGGAGAGCCACATGTAGCCCACCCCTGGTAAAAAGCAAGGCAACAAATTAGAACACCTGACAAATTCTTGCTGATCAAACAGAACCCTGTGGCTTGTTTGGGCAAGTTTTAGGTACAATGCGACATGCTGTGTCATAGGATGTCACCTACAAGATTATTACTGGCAGCACAATCTGTCCATTCTCATACTGGCATTGAGGAAGGCTTCTGCAAAACTAACCTTTAGTTGACCAACACCACCAAAACACAACTTGATTAGGGGAATTGGATCAGTGGGTCAGAAGCCACGAAGGGGGCCTACTGTATTACTGCTCGACAAGAAGCAGAAGTCACACTTGCCTTTCCAAGTACTTCATTCCTCCATCATATTTACTCACCCAGGATTTTCAGAGTCTGCAGATGTTGGAATGTATCAGCTGCATTTGTGCAGCTTCTTAGGTGACCTAGAAAATGAGATGTTTCTGGCAGTTCCCGTCCATATAACCAATCCCAGGGACAGACACTTGGACATGAATTATGAAGGAGCTATGGAAAGATTCACCATTTCAAGGGTATGCAGCTCTTACCTCATTACTTACAGTGTCTGATTTGAAACGAATGGCCAAGCCTTTTTTGTATTTATTACTATAAGTTATTTATACAGCATGTTTAATGTGCAAATGCATTACTCGATCGTGTGTGTGATTCGTAGTACCTCTCTGAGGGGGCCCTTCCTGTTCTCATTTAACAAATGGGGAACTGAAGCTTAAAATGAAACAAGGAGGGAAGCTTCAGGTGTTTATCTAGTGCTGCAACAACAGGAAGCATGTGAATTGCACTTCCTAGCATGATCCAAGGGGTTACTTAGGCACACGCAAAGAGCTTGCATTAGCCTATTTATTAGTTATATTTATTAAAATATTTTCATAATATGTTTCCAGAAGCTCAAAGCAAGCCCCCATATAGCCACCCCCCCAAAATACAAAAACACATTTAAAACCACATCATCACAGTACAATTCTTTCATTCTTTTCTCTCTGTCTCTCTGCATAACTGACTCAAAATACTTTTGAAGCTCCCCTCAGTTGAAAAATTAGTTTGCCACATAGAATGAAAGGACTGCTGTCTAAGAAAAATAAGTCCTCTTGGGCACACAGAACTATTTATACCGTCCTATGAATTCTTATTTTAGTGTGGCTAGGGTAATGTTTGTAAAGGAATTGGGAGATGGAAGTGCACAAGCTTGAAAACCTGAATGGTGAAGTTGTTAGAGTTTTGCACGGTGGAGATCCAGATTCAAATTCCCACTCAGGCATGAAGCACAGTGGATGACCTTGGGCCAGTCTCTCAGCTTGACCTACCTCACAGGGTTATCATGAGGATGAAGGGGTCAGGAAGAACCATGTATGCCATCCTGAGCTTCTCAGAAGAACAGGATATAAACCTTTTAACATATATAACCTTTTCCCCATCAACTGTGGGAAAACAGAAAGTGTAAATTACACCCCTGTTTTACTAGATCTGGACAAAGTTTGAAACTTACCTAAGCACACATGCCCAAATCTAATGCTCAATTCCATCTTGTGACCCACTAAGTCAAATGCTTCCCACTAGCAATGTATTATGGCCTACCAAACACATGGCAACACATCTGTTTGTTTAGTCTTAAGCAAGCAACAAAACTCAGTAAACCCAGGCAGGTTTATTAAGCCTCTGGGGTGGAGGTGGGGAGGGTGCTGCTATACATAGCTAATTGCCTGCATTGAGATTAATGGATCAAAGTTGTGCAGCCCTGCTCTGTCCAATAGGCAATACTGTGTCAAGTGTTGCTCTAGTGCTTCTAGCAAATAAACCTTCTGAGGAAAGGTTTTGTGGCTATTACTGTTTTCTAATCGAACGTGACTTTTAATCATTCTGTTAGCACGGACATGGGGACCCTCCAGTCCTTCTTCTCCAGGCTCATCCCCTTATCCCCAGGTAAATGGTCTTATCTCCAATCAGCTGCTGATTGAAGATAAGAGCTTTTCCTGCTCAGTGACAACTGGTTAGTTAAAATGGGGCATGGGTAGGACAAGATTTCTAAAAAATCCATTCAAAAAGACATGTAAAAATAACAGTCACACAGCCATTCCTGTTGGTCTACTGATTCTATACAAAAGCACTACATATTGTAGGCGATGCCCTTGATGCTCTCACTGGGAGTTATTTTTTCTTCCTGAAGCTAATTATGGATAAATGTATTAGTTCACATTCTATTGATTCTTAGTTGCCCTCTTTATCCTAAGATCTAAAACCTAAGGGTCTGATGTACAGGGAAGCATTCTATTGTCATTTTCAGACATCTTGATATCTTCCATCAGTGCATTATGATAGCTGTCAAACAAAGGATCATATTAAAAGACTGCTTGGCCTGTGATAAGCACCCAATTATTACTGTGCATAGGTTCCTCATGTCTGAAGATTCATATTGGTGGCACTCAAGCATGTAGGAGAGGAGATAAAATTTAATTAATAATTTTGACAGCTAGGCCAACAGCCTATTAAATGGCTGTTCCTTGCTGTTTTCCACCATGACCTTATGGCTTGTAAACATTACAGACCTTGACTGGTCATGAGCTCATCGTGAGTTTTAATTTATGGCACAGGTTGCAAGTCATAATTAGCTAGACTTAAATGGAAGCTCTTCCAAGGCTTCCACTGAAAGCTTCATATACTTTGCATAAAGAGATTCACTTTTTGCTATGCACTGTGCACAGCATATAAAATGTAATTTCCCAAGGGTTAAAGCCATGTCACAGAAGAAAGGTAGACAAGTATTTTCTCTGTATTTCCAAAGATTATAATTTGTTCCAATAAAACATTGGTCAGTAGCAACTAATGATAGGAATCTACAGTCTCATAATACTTATCCTTTAATTAGTCCTGGTCTTGCACTAAAGGGAAGATAAATTCTGAAAATACAGAATAGTCATGGGAACACAGTAAGACAGCTTCTTTAGATGGCGTCAGAGGTCTGGATAAACCAAGCAACAACTAAAGCAGCAATTCTAAGCACACATCTATAGAAGTGAATTTCACTGAAATACACAGGACTTTTTTCCAAGCCATCCAATTCAGAATGTCAATGTAACTTCCTACAATAGAACCAGAGAAATAAGATGAAACAATTATACAACATCTTAACAGCTTACTAAAATATTTTCAAAAGCAACCCTTCCCCCCCTGATGATTATGATGATGATGATGATATAACAGATTTTCCCAAACTGGTGAAGAATAAGAATTGCAATAAAGCTTAGGAATAAAAATGACTTGGTAAATATACTCTCTGAAACATGCCATCATGAAGTGTTAGAAGCAGAGTGTGGATAAAAAGGGATGAGTGGGGATGAGGAATATCATTATTAGCCTGAGCCTTAGCTTGTATACTTCCTTTAGATAGGACAGGAACACAGGAAGCTACCTTATTCCAAGTCAGACCATTGCTCCATCTAGCCCAGCACTGTTGACACTGACTGGCAGTGGCTCTCCAGGGTTTTTCCAGCCCTACTGGGACATGCCAAAGATCAAACCTGGGACTGAATACAAAACAGGTGCTCTACAGCAAAGCTAGCGGGCCTTCCCGGACTAGGCTGGATAGGATACTAATATGATCCAGGGAGTGTGCATCTACATAAAAATAGACAAGTTTCCAAACCATGTACCATGGAGCTCTGGGGTTCCTCAGTAGCCTCTCAAGGGCTCCTCAATGAAAAGTTCAATAATGGCAGACAATTTTCCCTAAAAGATACCTTGCCCACCAATACTGATATTTTCTTTGCACTGCACAGCTGCAAGGGAGGAATGTTAGGTGTATTCTAGCATGTGTCCAAGTTCAATTGAGGAAGCGGTGATGCTCATCAGCACTAGCTTGTGCTCTGCATGAACTGAGAACACACCATTGTATATTTCCCAGCATCTTCTTCAAGACACTGTAATCATGTCCCCAGGCAGACCCTGCAACCATAAAATCTCCAGTTAAAATGCAGCTAATGCACCTGCCCTAGGAAAGCTACTCATATAGAAATTATAGTTCACTGCAATACAAGTCCGTTCCAGAATTTTCAGATCCCATTTCCTTTCTTTTCTTTCGTGCTTTTTTTAAAAGTATCAACTATGTTATTCCTCTTATCTTTGCTGGATATAAAAATGGCAACAAGTGTCAAGAGCAAAATACTCTAGATTTTCTTTCCTGAGCCAGGAGACAATTTGCTCTGTTCTCACTTTCACATTGGTAACAGACAAGCTAAGAAGGATGCGAGACATCTGGCCCATGTGTGACTAGGCAAGTGATCTCCAGTTACACCGTGTGATCCCTGCTAGAAGGCTGAAATAACCAGGGGTTGCGGTGAATTCTAATGATAAAGATCTTATGAGGATGGCCAGAATAAACAAGCTTCTTAGCTGTGCAGAGACTTGTAATTTTACACATCATTTTACATCATGTAACCAGGGAGTTGGAAATTTATCATGTCAAATAGAAAAGATACAGAGGATTTTCACAAGGGCAAGCTGAAGAAATATTCCTTGATGCCTTTTTTCGAAATATTCCTAGCCTGGCCCACGACATTGCAATGTGATATTTCTAGAGTGAATAAAAGGTAACTATTTTTATTTTTTAAATAGCCTTTATATTGCGGGTACCACATTATTCTGGAACATTAGTGTTTCAAGGACTTAGTCAGCTAGCTAGTTTTATAAAAGTACAAGATGATGGATTCATATGGCATCCATTAAACGCATTAATTGCATTTCGGCTGGGATCCAAATTAGTCATTTACAAGAAAGAGATGTGCATGTAGCCAAAGCTTACTTTGTAGATTTACCTGCATCAGCTCCCTCTCCCAAAGAAACAAGCTTCCATTCAACATTAAAAGTGGAGTGCTCATAAATGATTTCTTTCTATGGTAGCCATGGAGTTTTAGAGCTATTGGCACTTCGTAAGCAGTTGTGGGAATAAAGAAGAACTTTGATTTTTAAATCATCAATATGGCATGTAACTGCTCCAAATCCTTTACAATATTAAGATTGACATCTTATGCAGGCTTACCAATGAATTCAGTAGGATGTATTTCTGAGCAAACTAAAAACTGAGCTGTGAGCCTGCAGTCCTTACGTTTGTGTTTGCTTGTTTAAGGGCACAATCCCATGCACATTTAGACAGAAAAAGGCTCACAATTCCCAACATTCCCTCAGCCAGCATGACTGTCTGAGGATGCTGAGAACTGTAGGATATGTTCCGTCTAAATGTTCATAGGATTCAACCTTAAGTCATTTATCCTCCACTGTTCAAACTGATTTTCCAAATTAGAGAGTATAGCCTGCTGAATTCTTTGCATCTTACATAAGAATAAACAGGAGTGTAAATCATTTCTCCTTATTACAAACTAATTGCATGAGATAATAACTATTATTCCCATTTTACACAAGGGGACCTGGAAGAAAAGGAATGCAATAAAAATTGATGTGTCTTTTTGACAATTTAGACTGAAGAGAAAACCAATGTACTAAGATGGCAGAGGATCCAATTTTTGTCCTATTCTCTCCCCTGATCTGGGTAGAAAATGAGGAGTGAGACAGAACGCAGTTATATATCCAGCTGGCTAGCCAACCTCTCCCATGCCTCTTGTGCCTCAGGCAGTTCTATGAAACGCTGAAGTTGCCTCAGGTGCTGTCAGGTGGGTAATCAGGAGCACTTGGACTTTGGAAAATGGCTGCTTTTCTAAGGAATATAATGGCTATTCTCAAAAGACATTAGTGCTATTAAAAATGTAAAGCCCATCATTCACCATCGGAAAGAGAGAGAGAGAAAAAGAAACCAAATGGTTTGTCAATACAATATCTCAAATGCTTGTATAGTAACTGCAAGAGAAAACTGGGCTCCATTCCATCCCCGTGCACATGAGGGCATTTGGCAGATTTACCCTAAGGAGGAATGAATGGATGTGTGTACACAGAGAGAAATCAAGCTCACACAGAGAGAAAAAGTAAATAACTGACAAGGCCCCAAGCAATGCCTTTGTAAGTCAGCCTGCTGCAGCCAGGTTCCAGGGACTGCAGCCTGAAGTAGAAAATTGGCAGGCATGTGAACAGTTCAGAGTCCAGGAACTCCTCTGACCAATAAGCTAGCTAGAGTTTGCCCATCTAATATAGCAGGCAAAGAAATGTATCAGTGCTCTCTGAAGCTCTCCTTTTTGCACATCTTTTCCACGGACCAAAAGGGAGATAATGACTGATATTCATACAATGCTCTAAGGTTTAGAGTCTAAACTCTTTCAGATACTAACCTATCATAGATCTAGGTGGGAAGGAATAAGCCAAATTCAATTCCTAACACGAGTCAATGCTTTACATTTTTAAGGATTTAAGGGCATTCATGGGAGTGTGAACTGGAGGTATATTAATGGTTTCGCCTCCAATGCAAATCAACATAGTGCTAAATATAGGACCACCATTATACAAGATGGTCTATTTTCAGTACTGTGGAAAGTTCTACCATAGTTCCATATGATGCTTTGCAATCCCATCAGTATGATGCATATACAAGCAGTTACTTCCAGGACAAAATGAAGGAGATGTTGAAAAGGGTACTGGGAATTAGGGTACCCCTAGGAAATGAAGTTCCATTTTGTTACCTCTTACCAAACTGAAGGGATGTTCCAGACATTTACTATAAGACCAGTTTTCTCAAAGGAGAGCACTGATACAGAAGTTCGGAACCATTACTGCATTCACGAAACAAAAACGCTAAGCTTTACACAAATTAAAAGACAGAGATGGACTGAGTAGGAAATGGAAACAAATGTCATTCTCAATGCAGATGGCAAAATCCAACAGAGCTACTTGTTCTGTCTACAGATCCCAACAAATGGCTTTCATTTCATTTCCCCAGAGCATGGCAAATGCATTTTTTTTTCAGGAAGCATTGCACATCCCAGGAGACCAACTAACCAAACAGTGTCCACATATGCTGGATTCACATAACACACAAACCGTGTGTTATTGTTGTTAAACCGTGGGTTATCGTGTAGTCTGAATGCAGAGCTTTTTCTGCAGGGTGGCTTGTAAACCATTCTGAACAACCTAACCACAAGCCATGGGTTCTCAAGATGGCTTGTCCAAGAAAAATTAACCATACTGCATGGCTACCAAGCCACCCTGTGGAAAACAACACATTAACCCATCCTGTGGGAAATGTGCTGCATTCAGACAACACGGGTTAGCGTGGGTTAGCGTGTTGTGCAAACTCAGCCTTAATTTTAATTGCTTGTTCACTGCCACCAACAGAAAGATGGTATTCTGAAGCCCAGCAACATCTCTTTAAAAACAAATAAAGAGGTTAATTTGTTTAATCAAACAACAGAATATCTTTGGAATATTGGAACCTTTGGAACCCCACAGAATCAAAAGCCATACTCAGGATCAGAACACAGGGCACTTACAATTCATGGAATGAATAATTCAAAAAGAATTATCTTGTCTTGGAATGTAACATTTAGAATGACTTGATACACAGATTGTCACCACTCTATACAAATTCCCATGCCACTACCGCCAGCCAGGAACCTGAGTTAGGAGCAGGTTCCTGGCTTTCTGAGCTATTCACACAATGTGAATACCAATATGGGATAGATGCAAAGCACTCACCATAGGGTGGCTATTTTCAGTGCCATCCCATTCAAATGTAACCTGCACTTCATATGTCACTCATAGCATTGTTGCTAGAGGATCCTTTAAACGAAGACTATTTGAACATGTATTTTCCAGAATGTTAGGTCAACGTATATGAAGAGACTGCCAGGCACAACTATAAGACAATTTTTGGAGGAGGGCAGCAGATTCATAGAGAAACCCGCAGAATGTGGCAGGAGAATTACAGAAGTGTATGAAGCAGTGTGTGAAGCTGTAAATAATCTTCATATAATATACCAGACCAGTAACATTCAAGCCAGCTGTAAGTGACATGTTTAAACTTTCCATGAAGATACAGATAAAAGATTTAAATATTCAGTACAGTATCCTCATCAAGTTGTTTCTGGGATGATAGCGATACATATTTGAATTTTAGAAGGGATCATTCTATTGCCATCAAGGTGGAGGAGGGAAGCATATTCCAAAGAAATTTCCATCAAAATAAATAAATGACCTTAAAAATGCTAAGTATTTTAACTTGCCCACCAAACCTAATGCCCTCAAGCTCAAGCAGAGAGCAGCACCCAGTCACCACAAGCGGGAAGCCATTGCAGGCTATAATAGATTGTCAATTCAAAATGGAAAATGCAAGAGGTTCTTTCTGTGGGTGACGACTAGCAGGCTGAGCTTCCCTCAGAAGGGGTAAGAATGAAAATGCTAATTAACCTCAGCTGTTGGAATGACACCCTAAAAGAAACGTGACTCAGAATAGGTTGCAAATCATAAGATAATAATAAAAAAGCCACAGTGCTCTGGGGACATTAAGCGATTACAGAGAGTTGTTATTTGGCTGATTTTCACACTTCATTAGCATATGTATAATTTAACGAGTGAACATGCCAAGGACTGGCAAGACATAAGAGACCCCTTCTTGAAATGCGAACTGTAAATTGAGGTGGCCACACTTAAAGAGATTTTAATCATGGTGGAAAAAGTAAGGAGATCAATTGTACAAAGACATAAGGTGGAAGAAGTGGGGCACTCAGAGAGAAAAAGATAGGATTCCTAACTATTGGTGGGTCTTGGATTGATCAATATAAATCAATAGCACAGAGCACATTTTCATGGCACTTTTATAATGAACAAAAAGCAAGAGGAAGACTTCATGCATACACTAACACTAACTATTCAAGAGAGTTTTAAAATGCTACCATGGGATATGTCATCTAATATAATAAAATCAGTACTTCATATGGATAATTGATTGTCCATGATAGTTGTTTATAATTAGAGAATTATAAGTATAGTCAATTCCAGAAACCAACAAAATTAAAAGATCTCATATCTCACATAACGGTACTGAATTGCTTTGTAGTATCTTGTCTGTCCTCAGGTACTCCAATAATATCCTCAGGTACTCCAATAATATCCAAGTATGTAAGGTGAAATATTTATCAATGTAATTCCTTCTAACCAAACTTAGAGGCTTTTGCCTAATGTAGAACAATGAAGTAAAGGTCACCCACAGACAAGGTAGTGATTTAGCAAAATACAGAACACTAGGGAAAGGGGGAAAAATGGTGGGAAAGGGGAAAAAAGCGTATTTTTCCTTGCTAACATTGGGCTCATCTACACCTAAGGGTGTAGAGGGAGGGAAGGGAAGGGAAGAAGTGTGATGTTCTGGAAGGCAAGAGGGATGTCGCGGGCGCCATTTTAAAAAAAAATAAGAAAAAGAGAAGCCATGTGCAGTGAAATAGTAAGTATAACTCACTGCCAAACTCCATGCCTGCCCAACCCTCCATCTGGGATGGTGAAATTGCTGCCCCCATCCCACCCCTATGGGCCCGGGAGTGCATACCACACCAGGCACAGTCCTCGGAATTGTCCCGGGACTGCAGAAAAACTGGGATATCCCCAGTTTCAGTCAACCCGGGGTTGTCTCTAGGTCGTCCCCGGTTGATCCTGGGATCCCCTGTGCATCATTTGGACGCACAGGGACAATCTAGAGACGACCCCGGGATAAATGGCTGGTGTAGACATAGCCACTGACTCTTCTACCCCTGGAAAGCTCTGAATACCACTATAAGGCTTCCAGGTTGGCTAGAGTTTTGAACAGATGTATTCTTGTAAGAGGTTGGGAATACACTGGACCATTCTGATGTAGGTTTCCACTTGTGTAAAGCAGAGTAAGAACAAAACAGGAAAAGGAGAATCAATCTTTGTAACTGTAGAAATCTGAATTTAGACATAGAAATGAGATTAGCAGCGAGACTCTAATATGGCAAAAAAGGGAAAATAATTATATGCAGTTTTAACTGGATGTTGCCAAAATTCAAAATTAAGTGGTTCACTAGTAGAAGGTTATGTTCGTAATGCCCCTATATGTCCTAAGCTTGGCTAGCTATCCAAATAACTTTAGTATTTTTGTTATTCAAACTGATATTGATTACAAGCGCCTGCACTATTTGCATGACCAAAGGCACAATCTGATTCATGTTTAAACAGCAAAAAGTCCTACAACTCCCAGCATTCCCCAGCCAGTAGGACTTCTTGCATTCTAAAGCATCTAAACTCCACAATTTCTGCAAAATTTAATCCTTTACTTCCCCTAAGGGAAATGAAAATATCCCATTTGCAATGCTCATGCTCATGGCATGAAGTCCCTTTAGTTAGTTTTCCAAACCAACCAGCGTAAAATCTGAAGAAACGATCATGTAGAGGTTGGTATCCACCCTTTGTTCAACATCTCTTTTTGACTCATGTCTTTGTTTCCTTTCTGTACCAGCAAGTTAACAAAGGCCATTTCTCTTTAGTATTGGACAGAATTATTTCTCTTGTTTGGTAAGTAAAAGTTTACTTTAGTTAGACCTGGGTGCTGATAGGTGGCACTGTGAGCAACACTGGAAAGAGGAGGAAGTCAGGAGGAGAGCGGTGCAGCCCTAGGCAACTGGCAGGAGGGGAACTGGGCTTTGGCAGACGGAAGTGGCTTTTTCTCATCTCCTACTCACACCACAGCTGCTCACACCAACTCCATCGATTCCATACTGACTCCAGGCTAAACAGTAGGATACATGATAAGAACCAATCTGAGGGGACAGCATACCATAGTGATGTATGACATCATGGTGAATAGCAGTTCCCAAAACACACTTTGTTGATTGATGCACATGGCCAACAATTCATATATACACCACAAGGTATTGGAATAATGGAGAACTTTTATCTGAGGCTAGTCAGAGGAATTCGTAACTTGATGCTCAAGTTAGAAATTATCTTGGGATAAGTTCGCCCATTACTAGTTTTAACTACTGAGGACTGTTTTGGCCTCCTGCATGTGAACTATCTATCTCATCCCTCTTTTTTCCTATTTAGGGCTCTCTTTTTTCCCCATCTCTTCTCTATTCTGTGCTAGATAAACAACTTTGCAAAAGCCACCATGCCACCATCTGGCAGTTTGGCTGTTGCCAGCGTAACGTTCCAGCAGTGACCCATGCTGCTGCACTGGCACAACATACTGAGGCATTTCACATGATTAGCATGACATTACAGACACCAGGGCTGGTAATCAAAAAAACTTCGAACCAAAAATGTAATATCCGATAATCTGAACCTAAAACTTCTAGGTACACTGCTTTGGAGGTTTGCTATTTGCTGTACATGGGCATAATTACTTCTATTAATTAGCGTGCGTGTTCTTTGGCCTGCCAGCAACCAGAGGCAAAACTTTTGCCATAATCATGTTTGACACCCTTCTGTGCTGCAGTATGGAACACAGCCTACTATCCCCACCTGCCCCGCCACAACCCCAACTCTAAACAAACAAAAAACTTGAAGTTCTTTTAAAGCACAATTACCAGGATGCCAATGATATTTCCTTCTGGCCCTATCAAAGCTGCTGCACTGACTGTTACAATTTTGTGGTCCCCTTGGAGGCAGGGATGTGTTTATGAAGGGCATTTCAGGGATAGTAAAATACCAGAATTCAGCACATAGCTTTATCAATGCCCTTTTACATTAATGCACATCAGTGTGCTATGCTGTGAAAGGTTGGCCAGAACATGGGTCTTGGCAAAGTGCAGGCAGCTGTTAGGTGTTGGCAGTGACCGCATAACCGGTACCACAGATGTTCATTACAGGGGCCTAATCTGAACTGTTACACAGAATACTAGTTGGGTAGGGACCAGGTTCAATGCTTAGCACAAAAAAAAAAAGGAAAAAGCACTAGGGATTGACTGGAAGGATTATTCAGCAGTGACAGAGGGATATGACAGGCTGAAAGGAGATTACTGTAGTCAGGTTTGTTGTGAAGACCAGAGAGGTCACCAGATAGGCAAAGAGTCTTTCCCCACCCTGGCAAATTCTGATATGTGGGTTATCCTGCTTTGTCCCCAATTAACTTAATCCACTTCCTTTCTGTTACCTCTCCCAACCTCTCCCACTTCTCTTCCCATCAAAGCCTGTTTACCTCATTTATACCTTTCTCGTGCCCCAACAGTTCTCCTATCCCCCATGTCCTTTTCCCAACTTCCATCAGCTACCTCTATGCTATTCTTAAGGTCCAGAACATTTGGAAGGCACAAGGTTGGAGAAGGTTCACATAGGGAAAGTTTACCCTCCAATTGGAGTTTCACCATGTAATGATAGTTATGGCCCAAAATTAGGTATAGTTTCAGTGTGTGTTTAATAAATGTTTCTCTCCTCGCCCTGCTCCATTTCCCAAAAACTGTTTCATAGGAATTTATTGTTGTTGTTGTTACGGAATGTATCAAGTGTAGATCTCACCAGCCTTGGAATATGCACAGCAGAAAAGGGAAAAGTCCTCTATTTGAAACCCATCTCATGTTCTTTCCCCTTTATTCTGTCCCTTCCCTTGATCCCTGAAAATTGGGCAGCCTGCCAGAAGTCTATGTTAAACAGCTATAGCCTGAGTAAACCTACTGTGCTAGTAACTCTAGGTTTGCCCAGTGCATAAGCTGTACAGTTACTCACGCCAAGGGATTGGCATGAATATGGATGTCCAGCTGGAACAAGTTCAGTATGTAAGGTTGAAGTGGGATGTACCCAACAACGGATGCTCCTTAATCCAGAAATCCTCTCAGCATTTATTCCATTTTACCGTAAGAAGAGCCCAACCCAATTTTTAACATCACATTTTACACCTGTCCATAACTTCTTCTTTCACCAAATACCATGAGGGGGGGCTTGTTTCCTCTGCCTTTGATCTGTTAATTGGCTTTCACCCTATGATCCTTTTGTGCCTCTTCAACATGCAAATTGGATCTTTCAGGCAGCCTAATTTGCCCAAACTTTTTACACTCTGCTGCCTCATCTCCTACAATCCCCTCCAGTCCCCCTGTGCAGCTCACCCCTCACCTCTTTTAATTTGTCACAGGAACTGAAAAAGCTTCAGGGCACCACTGATTAGTTTGGCCTTGCTGCCTCCCTTTATTTTCAGTAGGTGGGATGTATCCCCTCCAGTGACTCTGAGAATTTTAGTAGCCCTTTCACGGATGGGAGAGAAGAAACTTTGCCCCAAGGCGGGGTGGGGGGGAGAATCATGCCTCTCATTTCCAAAGCTTTCAAGTTCCCAGTTGTGAAAAGGGTTGTAAAGAACCTGCAGTCTTTATCTTCACAGTTCCTACAGCATGGATGGAATTCACAGGACTAATTTAGTGAGAACAGGCATCAGTTCAATTAAGCCCTCCTTGGATGGCTGTGAGAATGGTCATTCAGTAATGCAGGCACACTGCTTAATGTTATTTTGCAGGTAGTAGGCACAGCGACACCAAGTTTTGTAGTTGCAAATTTGTGGGAAATTGGGAAATTTGTCAACGATTCTCCCAAGAGTGGAAGGAGCAATATCATCTGATGGGTTGAGAAAATACTTTGCCAACACTTCTTGCTTTTGTCTTGTAGAGAATACCATCTGCTGTGTACACCAAAACAAGGACATTTAACCCTTAAGCTGAAGGGACCTAAGGTAGTAGAGCAGAGTGTTTGCCCATGTAAAAGACTCCTGGCAAACAGAAAATTAGAATACCTAGGAGAAAGCTTTTAACCTAGTTTGATCCCTCCAGAGCCCATCCTGTACCAGTTTTCTACTTGAAGGGTTCTCTTTAAACAACAAACACAGGCATTACCCTACCTTAAAGTTAGTGATACAATCATTCGTTCGTTCTTTATTTACGGCCAACAGGCCAAACATAGTGATACAATCAATTTTACAACCTCTAGAATGTACCACATAATTCTCACTCTAAGGTGTATATACAGACCGACCTTATTTCGTTATCAGGACCAATCAATTCACTCAAACTCTTCTTAAAAGGGAAAGGAGAAGAATCCTACAGTAACTGTGCACCCAAGCACTGGATTGACCCTTTCAGTTTTCTGGGCATGCAGCCTAATCCATCCTCCCCAAACCAGGTGCCCTCCACTGGCACTGTTGGCTGGGGCTGATGAGAGTTGTAGTCCAAAGCATCTGGAGGGCAACAGGTTAGGGAAGGTTGGCCTAACCTAACCTACTGCAGCTTACAGATGTTACAGAGAGAAATAAATCCCATTTATGCAACTGCATTCCACTGGGAATATTTGTTTTGGTAAGTTAAAAAGCCTACTTTTAAGCAGATGACAGCAGATGTATTTAATTAATTTCATTGTCAGTGCTGGTGACCTTTAAATGTCCATCAATGTGCCTGCAGATCTTTAACATGAATGAGGAAGACACAAGACAAAAGGGAGTTCATTGGTAGGCAAAATAATTCCATCTAAATGAAAAAACAACACATACCAAAGAGAAAAATCAAATCAGCAAAGGTTTACACACCAACAGCATGAACTCCCATAAGATGTTAAACAGGAAGGTTAATTGTACCTGAAGGCTACATGAACATCAACAAAACATAGAATTTCAACTTGGCTAAGTTGCAAAGCCAGTTCATGGTGCATTAGCATCCAAGGTCAATAAAGAAATCTTGCTTCAGGCTACTTAAGGCTGAGCAAGCTGAATACTAGCTTTCAGGCCTCTGGCCAGCAAGCAAGAGGGAAATGAAGCTGGCCTTTTCTCAACTGATTGTGTTCCCATAATTGCAAGATCAGAGTATCTTTTCTGCATTTAAACCTTGGAGATAAAAATATGTCAATGAATGACAAAGGTAGTTCCAAAGATAAACAGAGCATGAATTGGAGGGGTGGGAAAAGGCTACTCCAAAATCAAATGCTAATATGGCAACCTCATCAATCAGCAAGGATTGCATTTGTATCAATAATTTGTAACTGTAGTGTCTCCATGTTTTAACAGCTGTTGTGTTTATAAAACTACAAGATGATCTGGGGCTTACAAATAATGTCTCTCCCCCCACACACGTTTCTTTGTATGATTAACTGACCACAGACCATTTGTTTTACAACAAAGATGGCCAATGATCCACACACACTGATTTATTCAGGCCCTGTGTACCATAATGGTTGACTCTCTCTAGCATTGTTCATTAGCATCCCAAAAGTGATTGGAGGGATGCCGATTAGGAGAGCAGTTCCCCATTGCTCTATATGATAATAGTTCATTATGTCGGGAAGGACTAAGTGGGAAGAAAACTAAGCTCTTGAGAAAAAGGAAAAATATGGAATATTGACAAAATGAGTAAGTCCAATTTCAGGGGTATATAGGTAGCATACTCCCAATTCCAGCATACGTGCTATACTAGCATTGTAACCAATTAATGTGAGGATAATTCAAATGGTAAATATAATTGCTATGAAAATGACTTTTTACTGTACACACATTAAAGGCTGATGAGCACTGTTTCGATTTGCATCTGTGAAGAGGATCGATCATTTTTAGAAATCAGTTAAAAAAAAACTAAGCCTGAACTTTAGAAGCAAGCAAATTTGGGAGCAGATTCTATTATTGACTAGCAATGGGATTAATTGGAATTGATATTAGTATCAGATCCATTTGTTACAAATTGGAATTGAGTTAGAAAGGAGTATGGTTGTGCATGACATAAGGAGTATTTGTTCCTCTTTTCTTCCATTTCTTAATGTCATGAAGTGATGGCATATAAATGTTTATTGGATTGTGTTAGTTGAATCTGTACTGGATTGTGTTAGTTGAATCTGTAATGTTTTGTTGTAAGAAATTATACATTCCAATGCTAACACTCAATTCTGCTAAAATTTCTAATCAATTCTGCCTTTTTAGTTGCATGATGCACCTTGAAATGTCAAGAGCGATATTTGTTTCATGGAAGACTAATCAATGATTCAGATAACAGGGTTATCAACTTGCAATTTTTATGCAAGTCTCACTGTATGTTTTTATTTATTATTATTATTGTTGTTGTTGTTGTTGTTGTTGTTGCATTTATATCATGCCTTTTTTCCTCCAAGGAACCCAAGGAGACGTACATAATCCTCCTCTCCATTTTTATCCTCACAACAACCCTGTGAGGTAGGTTGGGCTGATAGATTGTGACTGGCCCAAAGTCACCCAGTGGGTTTCCATGGCTGAGTGGGGATTAGAACCCAGATCTCCCAACTCCCAGTCCAACACTTTAGCCACTACACCACACTGGCCCTATCCCTAAAACTTAAAAAAAAGAAAAAAAAAGAAGACGTAACAAAAATTATGAGAAACTCACAATTCAAGTTCTAGACTTCTTTGTGGCTCTGCATGTGTGTGGGTGGGTGCAAGTTTGCAGACAAGAAATCTGGAACCATCCATATTGTTAAAAGTATATCAAAAGGAAGTTACAGCACAAGCAAAACTACAGCAAAAGTAATAAATTATGCACAAATCATTGGCACTCAAAAGTTCAAATGCCTCAGATGATGCAAACAGGTGCTTCTGAACCTTTCCTGAAGCTCTGGGACCAAAACATATGGTGGAGACTAGTTACCAAGAGGAAATTTAATTCCAAATGCAACGATGATTTGATCAATGACTTTATGAGCAGGTGTTACATACACATGATCCGGAGGGAGAGGCGGGTAAGAAATAAATATTATTATTATTATTATTATTATTAAGGAAAGTAGAAAGATTTTCTATACTTTCATTCCAAAAATACAATGAATGGGGGAAAAGTGAAACGCTGCCATGTTTGTTGCTCAACAACGCTCTCTGAGCAGGTTTATTTATAGGAAGGCATTATTCACCCTTTCCCCCCCAAATCACTAACGTTCTCTCAAAATGTAATGCTCGTAAAAATGCTGACACACAGCCTAACCTACATCACAGGTTTGTTGTGAGGGTAGAACCATGGGTGTTGCCCTCAGATAAAAGGAAGAGCAGGTTAAAAATGAAATAAATAATAATAAATAGTTCAGATTTTAGCCATACACTCGTTCATCAACTGGCTACTAAATGAGATACAAAACAAGCAGGGTCTATAAAAGTAATTTGGTAAATAATGAATACATTCCTGGAAGAACATAAAAGGAAGAATCTACTGAAATTTGTAGAATATATTAGTCCTTATGAATTATTCAGCAGCCTTTACTGCAGATGCCTTCAGACAGCTCAGCATTAAAATCACATCTGAAACACTGCCAGAGCTGCAGCCCACATCTCCTACCTAGACCATTTCAGCCACTGCGATGGTAAACAGAGGTGTGTGCTGCTGCAGTTGGAGCAGGATTCTGTGCTAATCAAGCAGGGCAGAATCATGACACTTCATCTCACCGGTAGTGAAAAAGAAGTCCTGAAATGGCCCTTACTACAGAAAATTCTTGGCACTGTGTTGAGTCCACTCAGTGAACAAAGGTATGCTGGGACGCACCCTTTGAATCCAATGGCCTACTGCCAAGACACCCCCCACTTCCTGCCCACTCATGCCCCATTCTGCTTCAAGCCTCTGAAGTCTCTGTCCTAGAAAAGTATTTTACAACAAGTTTGGGTTGGAGTGCCAGCAGAAGGGACAAACCGTCCTTGAGTCTTGACACATAGCCTTGGCTATGTTTCACTACGTGCTTGGCTGCATTCCACTAGTTCTGTCCTGAGAACTTTACTGAATGCAGTATCATACAACAAATCACCAACCACTTACTCTGAGCCTGCTGAAAGGATGCAAAAAAAGGGGAAGGGGGAATTGATTGGATATGACAGGATTGTTTAACTATACTACATCATTTTCTTCGTCAACGATTATAAATTATTTGAGGTATAATCGCAGCACGGACCCCACTATCTACCAACTCAACCCCTTTCTTGTAAGTGACAGGGGAAATCAGAAGATTTGCATTATTGGCAAATATGATTGATTCAATCTTAGTTACAGATCTAGGTCTAGTTCACATGATCTGGAAACAAGATGGGATCCATCAGCTTTGCCAGTCGTATCTTCCCATAGTAGATCTTCACCCTGTCACTTGACTGGAAAAAGGGTATAGAGTACGCAACTATAGCAGTCCTGTAGGCAACAGATTCTGCAGCAGATTCAACATCGCAACCTGCTCATACTTGTCTTTAGTTCTGCAGCCCACCATCTTACTTGATTTTTGCTCTAAACAACTTTGCTCTGAAGTAAAATCTCTCAAGGCTCCACCCCTCCCCCCCAAAAAAGAGTAAGCTTTTGAAACACTGGTTGGTACAAGAGGACAGTAGTTTTCAGACTGTCTTTTGCAAAGAAAAAGTAAGAAAGAAAAGGAAAAACAAAAGGGGGGAAAATCAGTTCATCAGTGGTTCCTAAACCAGAATATTAGTAATGCTGTAGACAACCTTCACTGCAGGCAACATGCCTATCAGTACTGATTACCATTACCTAAAATGCAAAGCTGTGTTAAGATTTTATTTGTTTAAATATAAAAGCAAATGTATTTTTTCTGTTACTAAGAAGAAAAGTAAAAGAGAGATGACTTGATATCTCAAGTACTCTGAACAGTTGCCAAATCAAGTGCAGCTGGTAAGCACCTAAAGACCAAGGTCATTTGGTTTCTTCCCTGTGTGCTGTGAGGCATAGCAACACATGGGGAGATATGCAGCCAACGCTGTGATAGGTCCACAGTGCTATAAATGTACAGCATGTGGAGAAACAGTGTGGGTGATGATGATGGTGAATGTTAGTGGTAGGTTATGGTTGGTTGGAAGTATTGCTGAAGATATTAGAGGAATGTTTTGTTCTATGTAAATACTTGTAAGTAAACTTAGTATAGTAGTTTAAAACACTGCTGTGTCTGAGTGTTTACTGATTACCAGGACATCTGTCTGCTACCAGTGAGCTCTGCTGTTATTCCGCTGCTGTGTGCTTGCACTCTGTACATGCTCAGAGAGTGCAGTGCATCACAAACTCTGACAGGTTATGGGCCCAGCCTGCTAGGGCTGCTAGGGCTACTAGAGCTGCAAGGCTACCCAAGGTGTCCAGAGTGTCCAGACAGCCTAGAGGACTCCCTGCGTGGTGGCAGAGCGTTGTGAGAATCCTGGAAGTGAAAAGTGACTTCTCAAATCTGCAGTCCGGTGAGTGTCGTTGCTGAGTGCCTTGGAGGGGCTGAAAGCTGAAAAGCAAGCAAGACATCTGTGTGCAGTAATTTGAGATGGCAGCAAGTATGTCGGCAGCTAATCTACCACTCAATCGTCTAAATGAAAACAATTATCTGGCTTGGAGCATTAAGATGGAACAATATCTAAGGAGAGAAGGTTTATGGACGGTTGTCTGTGACCCTCCAGCTCAGCCAGATGAAGACGAGCAGAGAAACATAGAGAAAGCTTTGGCCAGCATTATCTTGTGTTTAGAAGATAACCAACTTGTTTATGTAAGGAGGCTGGTGTCCGCGCAGGAATGCTGGAAAACTCTCAGAGAGATTTATGTGAGAGAAACGGCAGCCAGCAAAGTTATGCTAACAAGAAAATTGTACAGAGCACAACTTGAACCAGGAGCCAGCATATCTGCACATTTAAGCATGATGAGGCAACTGTTTGCGGATCTGGAGGAGCACGGCATGTCTTTCACTGAGTCCCACAAAGTGTACGTCGTTCTCAGCTCACTGGATGATTCGTGGGACAATCTTGTTTTGAGCCTGGAAGCAATGCAAGAATCCGAGCTCACGCTTCGTTTTCTGACCGGCCAATTGCTGGAAGAAGAAAAGAAGAGGCAAGAGAGGCAGACTGCCAAGCCTAGAGACACCCACGTTAAACAAGCAGCTTGTGAAGATAAGGAGAAAGTGTTTGCAGTTCGGCGCTGTTTTCGTTGTGGTTTGCCCGGGCATCTGCGGAGAGATTGTCCCAACCAAACGAAGGAGAAAGCAGCAACAAGCAAGAAAAAATCTGCTAAACCGAAGGTCTCCGTAGTTAAAGCTGCAGAGAACAACCCAGAATGTACCTGGTTGATGGACAGTGGTTCCAGTCAGCATATTGTGAACAACCAGAGTTTGTTTACAAGTCTACATTCTGCTAGCCGGGACCATGTTACATTAGCAGATGGCAAATCTTCAGCTGTGACTGCAGAAGGTTGTGTATATGTGCCATGTATTGATAAAACTGTAAGCAAGGTTCTGTGTGTGCCAAGTTTGGAACACAATTTGTTAAGTGTATCTTGTTTGGATAAGGAAGGATATTGTGTATCATTCTCAAACAGCAAGTGTGAAGTGAGCAAACAAAACAATGTTGTAGCTTTAGGTGTACTTAGGAACAATCTTTATGAAATGTTGCCTAAAGGTCTAGAAACATCTAGAAATGTAAATTCTGTTATGAATAACACACCTTTGCATAATAATTGTGTGCATTTGCTGCATAGGAGACTTGCACATGTTGGGTTCCAAATACTGAAAAAAATGCCTGAAATGTGTGTAGGACTGAATGTAAAAGCCTGTGACAAATATCTAGACTGTACTGCATGTAAGGTGGCTAAATCCAAGGTTGCTCCAATCTGTAAGAAGAGTAACAGAGTTGCCACGGCAGCATTTGAGATAATACATGCAGATTTAATTGGTCCTATGACTGCAACATTAGGAGGGGCAAAGTACGCTTTAATTCTGGTGGATGACTACACTAGATATGGTTTTTGTTATGTGATGAAAAACAAAAGTGAAACGTTTACTGTTTTCAAAGATTGGCTGAGTTGGGTGGAGCGGAAATTCTCTACCAAAGTAAAGCAATTGCAAACAGACAGAGGGGGGGAGTTTATGGCTGAAACGTTCCAAAAATGGCTTAGGCAGAAAGGAATTTCAGCGAGACGAACTGCTCCACATTCACCATGGCAAAATGGCGTTGCAGAAAGAAGGAATGGGGTTCTGCAAACAATGAAAGATGCCATGTTGACAGACTCTGGGTTGCATGCTCATTTTTGGGGAGAAGCAATGCTAACAGCTAATTATATTGCTAATAGGCTTTGGAGCTCAGCAATAGATAACACTCCATATTTCCTCATGTTTGGGAAGAAGCCATCCCTGGCTCATCTCAAAGTTTTTGGGAGTGATGCCTGGGTGAACATCCCCAAGGTGGCTAGGAGGAAAGGGCAGCCAAAAGCCAGGAAAATGAAATTCCTAGGCTATGCACCTGGTTCAAAAGCATACAGGTTTTATGCTGGTAATGGAAACATAGTAATTTCTAGATCAGCAAGTTTTCAGGAGCAGTGTGACTGGGAATGTTTGCACGGCAGTGAAGTGTGTTTGCCTATACAGGAAAACATAGGCAGATCACCACAGCCAGTAGAGAGACAAACAAACAGTTCCACAACTCTTTCAAGTCCTAAAAAGGAGGAGGAAGAGGAGGAGGAGGGAGAGAACAGAAATGTTTTTATTTCCAGACGTTCAGAAAGGAGTACAAAGGGAATACCTCCTGAAAGATATACGGCCAATGAAGTACGAGTGTGCCAAATATCTTATGAACCAGAGAACTATGCAGATGTTCAAAGATTGCCAAATCCAGAGAAAAATCTATGGTATGAGGCTATGGATGAGGAAATGGAAGCCATGGCAAAATACAATGTGTTTACCCCTACAATGCTACCAAAAGGTAAAAAAGTGGTTGGTTGTAGGTGGGTGTTCAAAAAGAAATTGCTGATGTCAGGAGAGACAATGTATAAGGCTAGACTTGTGGCAAAAGGGTTCACACAGGAAAAGAATGTGCACTATGATGAAACCTTTGCACCTACTGTGAAGGCTGAGTCAATGAGAGTAATGCTAACTCTAGCTGCAAAATATGATTGTCAGGTGAATCATTTTGATATAAAGACAGCATATTTGAATGCACCATTACAGGAAGAGATTTACATGGCTCAAATTCCTGGTTATGAGTCAAATGTGCCAGGCTCTGTGTACAAATTAAACAGAGCTATCTATGGTTTGAAGCAGTCAGCAAGGAATTGGAACCAGTGTTTGCATGAAGCATTGGAGTCAATGGGTTTCAAAAATGGAATGGCTGACCCATGTTTATATACAAAAGGTGTCAACAGTGAACAAATGTGGTTGTTATCTTTTGTGGATGATATATGTTTAATTTCAAAAACAAAAACTCAGGTTAAAGAATTTGCAGAGCAACTGAGTAAATATTTTGAATTAAAGGATTTGGGTCCAATCCATGACTATCTAGGAGTGGAAGTCACAAAGCAAAAAGGGGCTTATGTGTTAAGTCAAAAACAGAAAATCAAAAATCTGCTTGCAAAATTCCACATGGAGGAATGTAAAAGTGTTAAAACTCCCATGGTGGCTGGTTTTCAGTGTAATGACAGTGACACAGAATTTTGTGACAGAGACCTATACCAGTCAGCAATAGGAAGTCTACTCTATTTAGCTCAATGGTCTAGGCCAGATTTGGCTAATGCAGTTGGCATATTGAGCAGATTTGTGTCCAAACCAACGAATAGTGCCTGGCAAGCAGTTAAAAGAGTATTCAGGTACTTAAAAGGGACTATTGATGTGTCTTTAGAATTAAGACCATTGGACACATTATCACTAGAGTGTTACACAGACAGTGACTGGGCTGGTGACAGTCAAGACAGGAAATCCACCTCAGGAATTGTAATAAAACTGGGCAACAGTTTAGTGGGGTGGAAATCCAGAAAACAACGGTTAATTGCCCTGTCTACCTCAGAGGCTGAGTTTTCAGCATTGTCTGAGGCTTGTACAGAAATAATTTGGTTCATCCAGTTGCTGAAAGATATGAAATTGCAAGTGAAAACTCCAATTAAAGTTTTTGAAGACAATCAGACTTGCATTCATATGGCAAAGTCAGAAAGGGTGAACGCAAGGAGTAAACATGTTGATATTCGTTACTGCAACGTAAGACAAGCTGTACATGATGGATTGATTGAACTTGTGTATTGTAACACCGAGGTAAATGTGGCTGATGTATTCACAAAACCTTTGAATGTACAAAGACATGAACAATTGTCAAAACAGCTTGGAATGCTAGAATGTCAGACAGAATGAAAATGTTTGTTAGTTACAGAAAAAAGGAGGGGTGTTAAGATTTTATTTGTTTAAATATAAAAGCAAATGTATTTTTTCTGTTACTAAGAAGAAAAGTAAAAGAGAGATGACTTGATATCTCAAGTACTCTGAACAGTTGCCAAATCAAGTGCAGCTGGTAAGCACCTAAAGACCAAGGTCATTTGGTTTCTTCCCTGTGTGCTGTGAGGCATAGCAACACATGGGGAGATATGCAGCCAACGCTGTGATAGGTCCACAGTGCTATAAATGTACAGCATGTGGAGAAACAGTGTGGGTGATGATGATGGTGAATGTTAGTGGTAGGTTATGGTTGGTTGGAAGTATTGCTGAAGATATTAGAGGAATGTTTTGTTCTATGTAAATACTTGTAAGTAAACTTAGTATAGTAGTTTAAAACACTGCTGTGTCTGAGTGTTTACTGATTACCAGGACATCTGTCTGCTACCAGTGAGCTCTGCTGTTATTCCGCTGCTGTGTGCTTGCACTCTGTACATGCTCAGAGAGTGCAGTGCATCACAAACTCTGACAAGCTGCAGGTTTTGTGTTCAGAGTTCACACGGGGTGACAGTGAAGTGGGCAGCATGCTGCATAAAAAAGTACGTATACATCCTAGACACACCCATAATTCCCTGCTATATGCAGGCAATATGCAGGCAACACACATCAGAAAATTAATTGATATAGGGAGGCGTTCCTAAAATTTGTAAGTTAGTAAACCCCTGTAAATGAAGTATACAATTACTACCGTTTGTAGGGCTCAGCCTGTAGGACAAACATAGCTGCAACACCATAAATGATTTGCTATCTACATAATACTTTGTTGGCTTGGAATTAAAAGGTGTTGATCCCCAATGACTTGGCTTAATTGCACTGAAGTATTCTCAAGGTATAAAGACTATTGACTATTTGCGAAGTTTGAAGAGTCAGATGAGCTTTCACATTTCACAACTGCACTAGGGCTGGAGACGGTGAGAAAAATACACAAAATGCCTATGCAAGAGTTATGCAACCTATAGCTGAACATTTGATGCAAGTAAAGTTGGCTAAATGGAATATACTAATCATCGGAGGGAGAGAGCTGAGGGAGAGAGGAGGGTTGGAGGTATCAAGGGCTTTGACTGTCTAAATCAAAATTGGCATTTAAGACTCACCAATGTAAATACTCTGCTTCTAGACTGGGAAATGATGCATTGCACAGATGGGCTGCACTTCTTCCTAGTATTAATGGGCAACACAGGAGAATTTGTCCTTTGTGGGACAAGGGAATAACAGTTATTAAATCAGACACCATCAATGATCCAAAGTCACAGATTTATTCTTTATGTTGCCACTGACCTGAAACTACGCTCATAAGAATCACGGTGACAATTTTACTATACCACCATTCCCACTAATGTTTCTCTACAGGCTTATTTACCTGTATTCATGGCGAGATCGGGAGATGCATGGCTTTCATATGTAAACTGATCTTGTTGCCAATGCCTACAAGCTATATAGATCTTTCAGGCTTAGCTTCTCAGCATCCTGTGTTGTTTTACCCTTCACCAACCTATAAAACCAGCTGAATGACATTTACCTGTCTCAAGAGCATCTGGTGCCTCAGCTCAGAAGTACAAAACCTGCTTCATCAGCAGAAAATATTACTATTACCATATCTCTGGCAGAGGAAAATGAACTTTATTATATTAAT
The DNA here is from genome assembly GCA_029215795.1 of Anniella stebbinsi. NCBI lineage: Eukaryota > Metazoa > Chordata > Lepidosauria > Squamata > Anniellidae > Anniella > Anniella stebbinsi. The sequence goes on along the minus strand of JARDYH010000005.1, from coordinate 81,052,891 downwards.
TGCTTCTGGTGTAGAATGAAACTGTTGGGCCTGAAAAAGCACACCTATAAACAACTATGATTCTTCCAGTTCAAGCTGTGGGTCAGCTTTTTATGTGCACTAAGAAGATTAACTTTATCGCTTTGAAGAATTTAATTACAGGAAGTGATTAGGAAAGTGCTCCTGATCAATGCAAACATAGGACAAACTGTGCTCCATTTACAGTTCTAGCAGTTCGTTTTAAACTCACAAAAAAACCTCAAAGCCTAGCTAGGGAAAACAGGCTTTGTATTGGGAGACACTTGATACCAGCAAAACCATGAATCTAAGCTAGGCAGGGCAAACCACTAACAACCTGCTACTTCATAAACAGTAACAACCTGCTGCTTCAAGTATTGTTCCATGGGAAATAGTGGAGGTGGAAGGCAGGGCAGACGGGAGGGTTTGCTAGAGTTTTAAAGGTTGTTTTCATGGATTTGTAGTGGATTTGTTTGGAAAAGAATGTTTTCCAGTCTGATGCTGTTGAAGAAATTAATTATCTTTTTTTTATCGCTTAACCTCCAATCTCATCTGTTAATCTAATTTTTTTATTGGGTAACCTCCTTTGTGGACTGCGGGAATGCTGTGGTCATAATATCTCTTGACTTCAGCAAAGCTAAGTACCCCACGACATTCTGATCAGCAAACTAGTTAAAAGTGGGATAGATGGAACAACTATTAGGTGGATTCACAGTTGGCTACAGGATCGGACTCAAAGAGTGCTTATGAATGGTACCTTCTCAAATTGGGGGGGGGGAGATAACGAGAGGGGTACTGCAGGGCTCAGTCCTGGGTCCAGTGCTCTTCAATGATTTGGCCGAGGAGGTGCAGGTAATGCTTATCAAATTTGCAGATGACACAAAATTGGGTGGGATTGCTAACACCCTGGAAGACAGAAACAAACTTCAAAGTGAGCTTGACAGGATGGAGGGCTGGGCTGAAAACAACAGAATGAAATTTTATAGAGATAAATGCCAAGTTCTACACCTAGGAAAAAGAAACCAAATGCAGAGTTACAAGATGGGGGATGCTTGGCTCAGCAGTACGACAAGTGAAAAGGATCTTGGAATTATTGTAGATCACAAGCTGAATATGAGACAACAACGTGATGTGGCTGCAAAAAAAGCAAATGCTATTTTGGAATGCATTCACAGAAGTATAGCTTCCAAATAGCGTGAGGTACTGGTTCCCCTCTATTTGGCACTGCTTAGGCCTCATCTTGAATATTGCATCCAGTTCTGAGCACCACACTTCAAGAAGGATGCAAACAGTATGGAGGGGTTTAAGAGGAGTGTAGTGAAGATGAACAGGGGTCTAGAAACAAAGCCCAATGAGGAGAGACTGAAAGAATTGGGCATGTTTAGCCTGGAGAACAGAAGATTGAGGGGAAACATGATAGCACTCTTCAAATACTTGAAAGGTTGTCACACAGAGCAGGGCCAGGATATCTTCTCGATCATCCCAGAGTGCAGGACACGGAATAATAGGCACAATTTACAGCTAGATTCCAGCTGGACATCAGGAAAAACTTCCATCTTCAAGCCCCTTACTCCTGTCTCATGGAACCCAATGTGACTACTAAAGAATAAAGTAGTTCAAGGATAACTCTCTTGGAGGTAAGACTCTTTAATGTTTCTTTGCTATCCAAGAAGACTAATACAGGACAAATAATTCTAATGTTGGGGGACGTATGTTAATGAATGATGGAGCATAATTCTTCCACTTTTTACAGATTTCAATTCACCTATGACTGGCAGCCAAGATGAAGAGAAAATGAATCTGCTTTAACTTGCAAACCGTGCATATTTAAATGTTACTAGTAATCAAGAGGCTTTAAAAAGCATAGGAAGAACATGGGAATCTGTCTTATACCAAGTTAGACATTGTTCTATCTAGAATGACTAGCAGGTGCTCTTCAGGGTTTCAGAAAGCAGTGTTTCCCAGCTTAGCCTGGAGATGCCAGAGTTTGTTCCTGGGACCTTCAGCTCTATCATACTCTTAACAAATATATTGTAGAGCTGGAAAAAGTGCAGAAAAGGGCACCTAAAATTATTAAGGGGCTGGAGCATCTCCCCTATGAGGGAAGGTTAGAACCGCTGGGATTGTTTAGCTTGTGGGGGAAAAGGAGGCTAAGGGAAGACATGATAAAGGTATGCAAAATGATGCATGGTGTGGAGAATGTGGATAGGGAGATATTTTTCTCCCTCTCCCATAATACTAGAACCCGGGGTCATTCCAGAAAGCTGACTGGTGGGAGATTCAGATCAGATAAAAGAAGTATTTCTTCACACAGCGCATAGTTAAACTATGGAATTCACTATCACCAGATGTGGTGATGGCCACCAATGTGGATGGCTTTAAAACGAGGTTGAATATTCCTGGAGGAGAAGGCATTCCACAGCTATTAGTCCTGATAGCTATGTGGTACCTCCAGTATCAGAGGCAGTAAGCCTGTATACACTAGTTGTTGGGGAAGGGTGGGAGGGTGCTGTTGCACTGTGTCCTGTTTGTGTGTTGGCTACTGTGTGAACAGAATGGAGGACTAGATGGGCCTTTGGTCTGACTCAACATGGTTCTTTTTATGTTCTTGCCACTGAGCTACAATCCCTCACAAAAAGCCAAATATGAAATTTTTAATGAGCTCTATCACAGAACTGAAAAACACTCCCTTCTTTTTTCTTCTTGCTTGCTAATCAATGTCAGTTACGTGATTATGTCTATATCCATCTGAATGCCCTGCATCTTTAGAAAGGACTGAGTCATAGTGAAATTAACAGGTCTTATTTTCAAGTAGGGGTAAGCAGCTTTAATTGTTCTCTGTACAGCAGCTAATTGTTACAGGGAAATTATATTATTACACATTTTGAAAGACCCAGTTTAAACTTTTGGAGATTTTTTGTCACTGGGGGGAGGGAGCAGATTCATCAAGTAAGGCTGCAATCCCATCCCCTTATCTGGGCATACACTTCATTGAAAACAGTGAGACTTACTTCAGAGTAGATGTGTTTAAGATTGCACTGTAAGGGATTCTGAAGAGAGAAACAATATACATCTGGAATGCCAGGGATAAATGTGCCACAAGGTGACTGTAATTCCGTGTTCACTTATTTTGAAGTACTTTGAACTAAGTGAGGCCCACACTGTGGTTCATGAGAAAACATTAATAGACATTTAAGTGAACATTTGCAGGCCTCCTCAGACTAGTTTTATTGCTTCAAAAATGTGCAGAGCCACAGCGCAGAAAATGTAACTGCCGCATCTTCTGTCTTTACAAAAGAGAAAGAACTGAGTACCAGGACTGAAAACAAGTATAAAAACAAACAAACAAGACACATTGAGAGGAAAGGCAACATTTTAGATTTCTTTTTGTCCATTTGTGTTTTAAAGGGAGGAACTAGACACTAAAGAAGATATGTGTCTGCATGCCGCTAAGAAACAAGCCTCCTTGTCCTCTCCTCACCATTAATGTAGTAAAAGAAAACTGTCAGGTACTGTCGCTCTGGGTTTCCCCACCTCACCGGCCATTTTGGGTGGAAGGGAATCGAATACCTTTCATAACATCAAGATCGGCCCTAAATCCAACCACAGAAGTACAGAATTACTTCTTCAGTAAATTAATGACTAATGATATTGTGGGGAGGGGGAATAATACACCCGCCACAGCAAAAATACACCTCCACTTAAGATCAGAGTTCAAAATGCCAAAAACATTCAACTTTGAGTAAGATATATTTACCATTACTGTTTGTTATGTGTGACTAAATCACATAGGTAAAAAAAGACAGCAAGTTGCTAACAAGGAACTATTAAGTCCAGCTTAAATGGCCATGATGGCTAGAGATGATGTGAGCTGTAGACCAACACCAGGGTTTGTCTTCATGGTGCCAGGTTGGCACCGCCTCCCTCTTCTCTCCCACACTTCCTCTCTTCCAGGGTGACGTCAGGTAATCCTGATGCGGAGGAGGGAGTGTGGGGTTTCTTGGCGGCCATCCGGGTTCTGGAGCCGCACCCGCCCCTCTTCCTGGTGGAAGGCAACCAATTGCTGATCGCCTTCCATTAGGCTCCGCCCCCAGGTTGACCCCAGATTGGCCCCAGAGCGACGTCACACTGCCAAAGCACCATGTTGATGTCACTCCCTTTGAAAAAGTCAGCGTAAATTCCTGACTTTTTTGTATCACAGCGCCAAGGGGAGGCCCCACGGTGGCTGTGAAGCTGCACTTGCATCATCTCACTGGCGTGGTGCAGATCCACAACGACTGCGTGGCTTTCCCCATGTATAGACAGCTCCCAGGTTGAAGAAGGCTGATTTAGACCAATGCTTTCTGCAACTGTTTCTGCTGACAGGATGACCTTCCCAGTAGAAATCCTACTGCAAACACTTCCCAAACCAGGATCTCAATAATGAATAAAGTGTATCAAGTTCTCCCCACTTCCATTAAGCGTCAAGAACAACCTTGACTTTATATGACCAATGCCTGTATCTGTCTCCCAAACTTAATTTTTATATGTTTTTATTAGTTTTTATATGTTTTAATCAGTTTTATGTATTTTATATCATTGTTTTTAATGTTGTTCCCTGCCTCAATCCAGCGGGTGTGGTGGGTAAGAAATAAATATATTATTATTATTATTGATTTTAAATGAAAAATAGCTCCATGAGAGGATGTTTTCTTTAGCAAAGAATGAAAGCGGGGAAGTGCTGCTTACCATTTTACTACCCTAAATTGCCCTCCAAAGCACTTTCCTACCCATAGGGTAAAGGACTTAGTATCTCCCCCCTACACACACACACACAATGAACCCTTCTCACTCAATTGCAGGTCTCCATGTTGCTTTTCATCCTCCTAAATTGGGATTGAAAACCAAGATGTAATGGACATGAAATAACTTAGATAGGGGAAGAAATGACCTATCTATGAAATGGCCATATGATAATCTGAGCTGTGCCTATTAATTAACCCAGAGAGGATTAAGGGACACCAGGACAATTGCTGCAAGTTAAATCAATAAAATTAAGAGGACGTAATAGGTTTGAGCCCATAGGCAGTCATTAATATTCAGAACTGTATAGGGAGAGCAGAAGTCTGAGTACAAAGCTAATGAACAGAGACGCCTACAAAAATAAACAAACACCCTTGTACTATATTTAGGAGAGAGACTGCCAAACAGGGAAAAGAAACATCGAAATTTGCAGAAGTTTTTTGCCCTACGTGACCAAAAGAGAATGCGTGTAACGTCCTTCTAGCTATAAAATGGCTGAGACACATACAAAGCTATCTAAAATGTTCATTCAAAGGGACACAATCCTATGTGAATTCTAGGAATTCAGATAGGTGTTTCAGATAGAAAAGATTGCTGATTACGTATGGCCTTGTGGTACAAATACCTGTGCATGAGAATTCTATTATTATTTATAATAATTATTCAATTTATATGCCACCTATATACAACATACCCTAGGCAGCATTTTAACTTCCAAGACAAGGCAAGAGGTATCGCAGGAGCTGAAAACAAAGAATTAATGCAAGATTTAGATTTCAGCTGATGAGAGTAATAATCATCTAGATATGGTGAAAAAATGTATGTAAACCGCCCAGACAGCTTTGGCTATGGGGCGGTATACAAATGTAATAAATAATAAATAATAATAATTTAAGAATGCTGCCCCGCCATGTGAAGGAGATTAAAATTGAAAGTGCAGAAAGTAAATGTCTGGAAAGGACAAGCTCGTGCATCTTGTCCTATCTTTGGTACATATACTGCAACCTTACTTTGCATGTAACAGGTCATGGGGTGGGGATGGGGCAAGTTTACCAGAAAATCAAAGGCCTTTCTATTCCCAAATATACAGAGTAAAATAAGCAGCCATTTATCAAGTGGTAACGTATCCTAGTGGGCATACAACCACAAGACGAACCACTTGTTATAGTAACATCTGCCTATGAGGTGAGAAAATTTTACCTATCTCCTGATGGCCCACATTTCTGATTAAGTATGGACTTGTGGTACAGTTATCCTCATTATGTGGATGAAAGCTACAAATGAGCAGCATCCCACAAGGCTATGGATGGAACATATCTGTTGGTAAATAGTTTTTAATATTTAGACACACTTTGTATTTAGAAAATGCATATATATATATATATAACACACACGGCAGCATCTCTAATTTATGCCCATGGATTCATGTTCAATGCTGGAATCAAAGCAGAAGTATTGGGGGGATATGCACATGGGGGGTATTTTTAGAATGTGGTTTTTCTGCATCATCCAAACTCTGCAACACAAGAGCCAAGTGTTCTAAAGCCCAGCAAGTACATTAATGCAGTACAAGAGTGGGGCATTCTTCCTTCCAGATGAATGGTTGCCTGGCACTCATTTCAACCCAGTTGCACAATGGGGTACTCTGCTCCATATTTGGCAGTTTCTGAAATTAAAAGACCTAACAGTTCCAAACTATGACAAAAGAAAGACAGGTAAGACCATTCTGAAAACTGGCAGACTTAAAATTTTAAAAAAACAAAACTCCTCAGCTGAAATTACAGTTCTCTTCAATCAAAAACTACAACAAAAATCCATCTTTGTAAAGAAAGAACGTTTATATTTCAATGAAATGAACCAGCGTTTGTTGCACACAGTTACTGTAGGCAATCTCTTTTTAAAATAAGTTCTTTTGCACTGTACTTTTCACATACAGAAAAGCAGCAGTGGAGCACTAACACATGGTGCTTTTGTTTATCAAAGGCTTCCCAATACGGTAAAATATCCTGCATAGGAAAAGCAGAAAAATCAAGCCCTATGCAGGCCTGCACCTGCATATGAACAGGGCTAAGTTGGAGGGGGGGAATGTGGATGCCCCCAAATGTCCCTGTGCCCCCAGCTGCCATTCTGAGATGTTTGTGCATTGAGCATACCAGTCTGAGAGGGCTGAACACACTTACAAAAATCCCATGATTGGGAACTCTGCTATCATATTCCCCAGCCTCAATTTCCCTTCAGAGTTAGAGTAGTGCTCCGAGGGAGAAGAGTCTTCATCAACTGGTCCTAATGAAACCTACTACTACTACTTCAGGACCTTCCATGCTGGAAGACATGGCTTTATTGGGCTCCTCAGACCCAGAGGGGCTCCCTGCCAATGCAGCCCTCCTCACCACTTCCATGGCATAAAGAGCCAGTAACTGCAGAATCAGACAATGGTCCTTAAACAAATACCCAGATCCTCATAGGAGGTGAAGTTAAGAACAGGTCCAGACTGCCAACCAGAAGGACCTTACATTTTGCTGAGACAGCAACTCTTCCTGAGCGAGTTCCAGCCAGCATACAGCTGTCCAGGGTCCTGAAAGACCTGTCCTGGCCATCCTGCATGGCTCGAGTTGACTCTGCTTCATGCTTCTAATAAGTGCAACAGCTTCAGTTGGTTCCCCTGGGAACCTTGAGCTAGACAGGGTCCCTGCCTTATCAGGGTTTCTGATCATAGGAGCTTTATAAGTGCATTCAGTTGAATACACTTCCAAAGCCCTCTTCAGGCCTTTGCACTCAATGAAGAAAGATATTTAAGGCAGCTGAGGGAATGGGGATATTTGGAGGTAGGGACTGCATGCGCAGCCTCAACCCCAACCCCACTTTAGGTCTATGTGTGGGCAGGCAAATTCCTGCATGGACCTTAATCTGTGGATACAAGTGCACAAACATGTATTGCAAGGCATCAGCAGACTCTTGGAATTCAAGATTGGATATTGAATCCTGATAAGATGGAGGCACAGTAGCTAAGTGGTTGTCATCTCCAGCAATGAGTGTGCAACCTATTCTAGATGGATTATATTCCCCCTGAAAAAGCAGGTATGTAGCTTGTGGGTACTCCTTGATCCAGCCTTGTCACTTGAGGCCCTGTGGCTTGGAGTGCCCTTTACCAGCGTTGACTGGTTTGAAAGCTATGACCATTCCTGGACAGTGATAGTCCAGCTATGGTGAACTGCATCTGGTAACTCCCAGATGGATTACGCTACTACAGTAAATGTGGGGACCTTCTTTGAAGTTGTCTCAAAATCTTTGGGTTGTGCTGTGAGTGGCTGCAAGAATCTGAACTCATGCAACCTGTTGGAATCACAATGCATTGATCCTGAAGGTGCTGCATTGACTGCCTATTCACTTCTGAGCCAAATTCAAGGTGCTGGGGGCTACCTTTTAAGCCCTATATGGCTTGGAACCCAAAGAAGGCACCTTCCCCTATATCAGCTGGCCTGTGTCTGATGATCTTCAGGGCAGGCTCTTCTCCAAGTATTCTAATTAGAAGTAATACACAGTGATAACAAGGGAGTCTTCTCTGTCATGGTGATCCACTTATGGAATACTCTCCCCATATCAAGCTATCAAGAAGAACAAAAATAAGAAACCCACCCCAAAGGGGAAAAGTCATGGCACAGTCTCGAGAAAAATAGTTCAAGAAGTGAATAAATTAAGGGGCTAGTGATGACAACTACGTTTCCTTCTAGTTTCAAGGCTACCCAAGCAAAACATCTTATCTCTCCAAGAAGAGTTTCAAGAAAGGCAAGAGATGGTGCTTTTGCCAGTTTCAACTGAACGTGTACAAATAAGCATTCTCCACTGCTGCTCTTTACAGCTGGAATAGTTTTCTCTTGACATTGATCATAAGATGTTCTCTCCCTTTTCTTTTAAACAAAAGAAGACACTAGCCCTATTTTCTCTCTTAAGCTCAGTTTTTGATTTCCTCTGCCATCCCAGAGTGTGGAATGGCCTGCCGGAGGAGATTCGACAAATCTGCAGTCTTCATGAATTTAAGAGAGCCATGAAGACTGCTCTCTTCTGGCAGCCCTACCCAGTTGAATTTTAAGATGTTTTTAATTATGTATTAGTTTTTTATTTGTTTTAATATTTAATCTATTTTGTGGTACTTGTGTTTTATATTTGTTGTTGTTCCCCACCTCGATCCGGAGGGAGAGTGGGTTATAAATAAATAAATAAATAAATATATCATTATTATTATTATTATTATTATTGCATTGCCAACTTTTTTCTTGCAAGGCTCCTCTATCTGATAACCAAATATGGACAAGCCAGCATGAGTTCTGCAAGACATAAACGTATGAGCGTCGGAATGATATCTCTGTTTTATAGCACCAAGAGAAGTTGTAGGGGTGAATAGATGCAATCTAAATTTATTTTTCTTCATTTATCAAAGCATTAAAAAAAAACTGTCTTGTTCTCAGGGTATTCTCAGATTCCTAAATGCATGTCAATTCTCTGGCAATTTCACAATGAGGTTCTCTCTATGAACGGAGTGTGATCACACGTCCTGCTGTCTGACCACATGATTTTACCTGCCTTCTGTTGGTTTCCCATCTCATTCTCTCTTGGCAAACATGATTCCCTGCATAGCTCATCAACACCCTTCTACTTTTCTCAGTACCACAGAGATTTGCAAATCAGCCAACTTTCAGAGTCTAAGTTAACTAGCTCTTTGGATTAGTCTGCTTCCCACATCTAATAATTCCACCGCCATGCCCAAAAAAATCCTTTTCCTCATCACATTATACTGATCTATTTTTGGTCCTTTATCCCCCAAAGTTTTTTTTTAATATAATGAAACCAAAATGAGGCAGCAAATCTTTACGGCCCATATAAAGGACAATTCATTTTTTTAAATTCCTAGTGACATTTCTCTCTGTCTTAAGATCAGGGTAGCAACAACAACAACAAGAAGACAAAGAAGATTATTTCAGCTGTTGTGCAGCTCTGATTCACAGCTCTGAAATACAGTGGCATTTGGATGCCTCATGAAGTGTTTCCTCCTTTTAATATAAGATAGCAGCATAATAGATCTATTAGGGCACTAAAATTAAGAACAATTCTAAGCATTGTCCAATACCCCAGATCTGGTTCATATTTCAGTCTCATTTAGACCCAAAATACACAAGCCAAGTCTTTCAATACTAATGTGCTCCACTGCAGAAGGTTGGATGTTGTGCAGCAGCCCCATTTAGATCTAATAAGGGTAGGCTGTATTAAATTAAAACATGAATATGAATAGTACAATCAGTACCTGAAGTCTTCTATTTATATGGATATTCTGTTCATCTCATTTCACAATGTTCTCACAGCAATCATTCCAATATGGTGCGGTGTTTTTCTTATATTTCGAATTGTATCACCAAAGGAGAAAAACTATTGGACTTGGCCGCTAAAAAGAGGAACAGCTGTTCCTTTCTGTATTCAACATGCTAGACAGGGTGAACTTTTTTTGGCTACCAACAGCCCCCATAAAATATGCAGTCCCCAATACTGCTAGGAGAACAAGGCACAGCTTATTTCTGCAGGTGGCAATTTAGGAACACAAGAAGCTGCCTTATACTGAGTGAATTTGGATGTTCGGAGGGAGAAACAATGCAGTTTTGATTGTTTCCCCCTGCCCCTGCTGGTCACACACCTGAGATTACCCTAATTAGCCACATGTGTCACAAGTTGCCATGTTGTCCGAATCTGGCATGGGTGTAGTTCATTTTCACCCTTTCTACAACCCATAATGCAATGCATAGGTTGTAAAGTAGTGGGTGAAAAAGAACCACACCTGAGCCACGCTCGGATGACATGGCAACTTGTGGCAGAGGTCATTAGGGTAATCCCAGCTGCACAACTGGTGTGCACAAGGGCGAGGGAAACAACCGACACTGCATTGTTTTCTTTGCTGATTGTCTGAACTCAGCCGCGGAGTCAGACCATTGGTCCATCTAGCCCAGTACTGTCAATACTGACTAGCAGTTGCTCTCCAGGATTTAAGGCAGGATTCTTTCCTAGCCCTACCTGGAGATGCCAGGGATGGAACCTGGGACCTTCTGCATGCAAAGCAGATGCTCTACCACTGAGCTATGGCCCCCTCCCCAAATTTACCTTACAGCTATTAAAGAACTAGTGCCTACTACGCCATAGTAACCATGGATTTCTTAATGACACATCTAAGATCATCCATTTCTTCAAATGGATGCTTCAGCCATGAGCATTTTTCTCGTTAACATAAAGATGAAGTAGAAGTTAGGCCAATATATTAATGTGTTCCTCATTTAACATATATCCATCTCTTAGTATCAAAAGTGGGTCATTTCCAAAGTACAACAAAACCCAGAAGAACCCAAGCATGTTACCCCCCCCCCCAAATAACTAGTTAACAAAGTTCAGAATTTATCCAACATGTATCCCATATAGTACAACCATACCAAAATAAACTCTCATTTATCGGAACTCTGGGTCATCTTAACTGTCCTATTTTAGCAGTGAGGTCATATTTAAAGAACAATACTTATCTCGTAATGAATTTTAAGGCTTTTCCTGTGATCATGGACTTGTACAAAAATCTTTGGGTGTATAACTTGATGATAGTTGGATAATAATACGAATAGAAGCAAAGGTAAAACTATTGTTGTGTACCACCACCCTACTACCATCAAAAATTAATTGTGGAAGACTATGTTCTTAGACAAATATTAAATGTATCATTTCCACAATGGAGATGGAATTCCCCACTTCATAGCTTATCTGTTTTTTAACCTATCAAATGGAGAAAAGAAAGGGGAGACTGGATAACATGGGTGCAGCTCTTTTAGCTTTTAACTACATTGAAAACAAAAAGGCATTAAACTGTGTTATTCCACGATCCTGCCAACTATTCATTTTATTTTGTTCATGCCAGCAATGGATTATGCAAATAGCTTCCCTATACCCTGAGATAAAAGCAGAGCAAAGGAAGTTTGAGCACTCCTAGACATAAACTCTCACATTTCAATCTATTTAAAACAAATAGGTTGGGTTGTTCGTGAAACAGTCATTCCAGAAAGTTAGAGGAAAGCAGTATGCATAATTAAAATGAATATTTCTGCTGCAAGGAAGCATGTTTGTCAACAAGGATCAAAATAACCAGCATGGTATTATCCTCCAACTCAGATACAGCCTTTTGCTCCCATGTGTGTTCAGATGCTGTGTGGATACTCTGGAGTCATTATTATTATTATTATTATTATTATTATTATTAATTACATTTATATACTGCCCCATAGCCGAAGCTCTCTGGGTGGTTTACACAAATTAAAAGATAGAACGCTAAAAAGACAACGTCATGTCAAGACTTTGTGGGAACAGCTGCAAGTTGATTTTTAGCGTTAATCCTAGCCAACTATGAAAACATAAATTGGTCCAGTCATTGTTCTGATTTTATCTGTATGCGGCCCTGAAATCTCATTGATATAGGGCGGGATACAAATGTTTTAATAATTAAATAAATAAAATTTCCCTTCCAACTTGGGAGTGGTGCAGAGAATTCCAAGGAATTTCTCACTCTCCCTGAAGGTTATTATCAAATGGATTCGTACCCTGTGCTCTACAAGGTGAGGAATTACAGTCATTGAGCTGTCCATGGTACAGGAACATGAGATCCAGCATTCCAAGATGTAGCTTAAATGGATGAAGTCAACCTGAAATTTAGTAACATTATTATCACAAAAGAGGTTGAGAGTGAGAGCAGTTATTATAGCAATTGAGTATAATACAAATAGTAGGAAAATCCTGAAATACTTAACAAAACTGATGGAATACAGATTTGTAAACTTCCAACTTTAAGACAGCCCATTAAAGGGCTAATACGTATGGCTGGAAATGTAGAAATACTTCATATTTCATGGGGCACACATGCAATCACAAAACACATTTTATATGCATTGGGTATATGAGTGAACACTCCATAAGTGTAATATGCATATTTTTTTCTTCTATGGTGGAAGGATCATTGAAATCCTGGATAGGGATGTACAAATTGGAGCAGGCATGTGGCCCAACTACATGCACTGTGTTTCTACATTTCAAACTATGTGAGAACCAGCCCAAGGATTGTCATCTGAAGTCAGCTAAGCCATTAGATAGCCACTTCAGTCACTATCTCATAGCCTTAGTTCAGGGGAATTCAAGCCAATTTGGTGCTCTCTAGATGCTCCGACATCTTCCATAATCCCTGACCATTGGCCATGCTGGCTGGGACTTATGAGGGTAGTGATCCAAAACCTCTCGAGAGCACAATGTTGCCTACAGCTGCTTTAGAACATACTGAACTAACAAGTGTTTACTTCAGAAATAAAAGCATTTAATTGGAATTATTTTGCGTTTGCAAAAGAACAATATTGTGTATGTGAACTGAAATGGCCCGTTAGGTCTTCACACAAGTGGAACATCAATTTATTTTGGTTAACAGAGACGTTTCTCTGTGTGACTCCATACATGGAAGAGATCACATGGAGAAAATGTGGGTGTTTTTTTGTTGTTGTTGTTTTTCCCCCCTTTCCCAAGGCTTGAGCTATGTGCCTGGGAGGGAGGATACAGGGCCAGGTGGGGGGATCTGAGAGGAGCACAATCAGTGTAGTGACGGGTAGAGGGAGATATGGCGTTGTGAGGAGGACTTGCCGGGTTAGGGAAACAAGGCCCAGACAGTTAATGGCTGTGCCTTGTTCCGGTCCCCCTCACACCCACAGGCTTGTTGGTTACCTTATCAGCCAGCCCTCAGGCCTCCGGGTGCTGCTTTTAAATGCCAGATCAGTGCATAATAAGATCTCCCTCATCCACGATTTAATTGTGGATGAGGCAGCCGATCTGGCATGTATAACCGAGACCTGGGTGGGAGAGCAGGGAGGAGTTAGTCTCTCCCAGTTATGCCCACCGGGGTACTTGGTTCAGCATCAGGGTAGACTTGAGGGCCGGGGAGGGGGGGTTGCTGTGGTCTATAGGAATTCCATCCCCCTCTGCAGGCTCCCTGTCCATGTGACTACTGGTCTGGAGTGTTTGCACCTTGTGTTGGGCCAACGGGACAGATTAGGGATGCTGTTGGTGTACCGCCCACCCCGCTGCTCAACAGACTCCCTAGCTGAGCTGAGAGAGGTGGTCTCTGGTGTACTGTTGAGGTCCCCCAGACTCTTGGTTCTGGGGGATGTCAACATTCATGCCGAGGGCACTTTATCTGGGGCAGCTCAGGATTTCATGGACTCCATGACAACCATGGGACTGTCCCAACATACCATCGGCCCAACGCATGTAGCAGGGCACACTCTAGACCTGTTTTTTTCAACTGGACATGGAGATGGGGATCTGAAAGTGGGGGACTTTACATCAGCCCCTCTGTCATGGTCAGATCACCACCTGCTGATGTTTAGACTTACAGTGGCTTTTCCCCTCTGCAAGGGTGGGGGACCCATTAAGATGGTTCGCCCCCGGAGGCTAATGGATCCAGATGGTTTCCAGAGGGCTCTGAGGAGTTTTCCGGCTGATAGGGCTGGCTCTCCTGTCGAAACCCTGGTTGATCTGTGGAATGCAGAAATGACCCAGGCAGTTGACACAATTGCTCCTGAGCGCCCTCTCCTGTGTAGAGCTCGAACGGCTCCGTGGTATACCCCAGAGCTGAGAGTGATGAAACAAAACAGGAGACAGCTTGAGGGTAGATGGAGACGAACTCCTGATGGATGCAATCAAACACTGGTAAGTGCTTATGGTAAGCTGTATTCAGGGGCAGTGAGGGCAGCAAAAAAACAATACTTTGCTGCCACTATTCAATCATCAACCTGCCGCCCAGCGGAGCTTTTCAGAGTTGTCCGGGGGCTTTTACATGCTGGCCCCAAGGACATGGTAGAACCATCTGAGGCCCGCTGTAATACATTTGCTGGGCACTTCCACAATAAAATCTCTGGCATCCGTCAGGACGTAGACTCCAGTGTTATAGCAGGTGAATCTAGTGAGGTATCCAGAGCACAGGCTTGTCCTGTTTTCTTGGATGAGTTTCATTTGGTGCAGCTCGAGGATGTTGACAAGGTGCTTGGACAGGTTCGTGCAATCACCTCTGTATTGGATCCTTGCCCCTCTTGTCTAATAAAAGCTAGCAGGGATGGAACAACTGGCTGGGCCAGGGAAGTGATTAATGCCTCTTTGCAAGAGGGAGTGGTCCCAGGCCTCCTGAAAGAGGCGGCAGTGAGACCACTCCTAAAGAAATCTTCCCTGGACCCTGAAAATCTTAATAACTACAGGCCAGTAGCAAATGTTCCATTCCTGGGCAAGGTCCTGGAGCGGGTGGTTGCGGGCCAACTCCAGGCACTCTTGGATGAGATTGATTATCTGGATCCATTTCAGTCGGGTTTCAGACCTGGTTTTGGTACGGAAACAGCCTTGGTCGCCCTGTATGATGACCTATGTCGGGAGAAAGACAGGGGGAGTGTGACTCTGTTGATTCTCCTTGATCTCTCAGCGGCTTTCGATACCATCGACCATGGTATTCTTCCGGGACGACTGGCTGAGTTGGGAGTGGGAGGCACTGCATTGCAGTTGTTCCGCTCCTACTTGGGGGGTCGGCTCCAGAAGGTGGTGCTTGGGGAACATTGCTCAGCCCCGTGGATTCTCCAGTATGGGGTTCCACAGGGGTCAGTTTTGTCCCCTAGGCTGTTCAACATCTACATGAAACCGTTGAGTGCAGTCATCCGGAGTTTTGGAGTGCGTTGTCATCAGTACACTGATGACACGCAGCTCTATTTCTCCTTTTCATCTTCATCAGGTGAGGCTGTGGATGTGCTGAACCAGTGCCTGGCTGCGACAATGGACTGGATGAGGGCTAATAAACTGAAACTCAATCCAGACAAGACTGAGATGCTGTTAGTGGGTGGTTCCGCTGACCAGATGGAGGGTGTTCAACCTGTTCTGGATGGGTTGCATTCTCCTTGAAGTTGTAGGCACTATACTAGAGTGACCATATACAAAAGAAGGCAGGGCCCCTGCAACGTTTACTGCTGTGATGAAGAGGGAATTTCACCAGGAACTAATTGCATACAAATGACACCGGCTGAATTCCCTTTTCTCTACAACTGTTAAAGTTACATGAGCCCTGTCCTCCTTTTCATACAGTCAGCCTACTCTACTAAGCCCTACAGGGAACACTGTGCAGGTGCTGCACCTGCATGGGGAAGGATCATATCCATATTTCTTTATTTGTAATCATTTTCTATGGCTTTGGGCTTCAAAATGTCTGAATACCATCTGTGGTAGCAGATTGCTACAGGATTTAGCTAATAATAGCTGCTGGTATATACTTCTTATTTCCAAATGAGAGGCATTAGCATGGAATAGACAAGCAGATGGATGAAAATAATGCATTGACTGATTTGCTGCCAATAAGTTGGTGTATCCCTATCATATTATAAAACAGGAAACTAAAAATATCATATATTAATCTGAAGCCGCACAACTTCGGAACCAGTCATTCCTTCCAACTACCAAACAGCTGCTTTTATAGAAGGGTGTGAAGATATAGCTGCACCTTCAGTTCCCAACCAAGTACCATAAGCCATCTGGATGGAATCTTAGAAGGTCGGTAGGTTCTACTGGATGAAAATGCATGTCACATTCTTGATGGTTAACTCCTTATCATGCTTGAGATTTACTATAAACATACATCCACTGCTGGGGGGCGGGGTGGAGATAATTTCCATTGGGACACGAATAGGCAACTTGAGACCCTCCAGCATAGCCAATGGTGATGAATGATGTGAAATGTAGGCCAAAACATCTAGAAGGCCACAAGCTGCCCAGCCCTGCATTATAGGGTTATTAAAATCAAATGTTACTGGATGAAGAGGCAGAATAGACCAGGTAAAGTCTTCTAGTGGGAAAAACTAATCAGGGGGAATGTGAAAGCTTCCAATCTACTTTTAATTCAGAGCCTTCAGCAAATTAAACAGTTTGCTGATCGAAATACTGCCTCTTAGACAACTTATTTCCATTAAATAACGCATTAAAGGGGATGTGTTGGCATTATGTCTCATGTTTATGGAAGCACAAAAACGGAGGCAACAGTTGCCATTACCCAGAAAGAACAAATGCTAAACAGCACACCACTGCACAAAACCTGAAGAACAGCCAAGACAGTGAGGTTAAAGGACTGAGATAATATGTGAGCACAAAAGAAATTATAACAGGTAAGAAACATATAACATCATATTAGTATACATACATACATTACAGAGAAAAGCACAAAAACTAGTTCTTGTATTTGGCAATAAATTGCTGAGCGAGATAAGACTTTTAACAGGACTCCAGATTTTACACCTTAAGCTGCGGCGAAACAGGTGTAAAATCTGGAGTCCTGTTAAAAGTCTTATTTCGCTCAGCAATTCATTGCCAAATACATGAACCTGTTTTTGTACTATGTTATATGATGTTATATGTCTCTAACCTGTTATAATTTCTTTCAAGCTCACACATTAATTCAATCCTTTTACCCCACTGTCTTGGCTGTTGTTCAGGTTTTGTGCAATGGCGTGCTGTTCAGCATTTGTTCTTTGTGGGTCATGTTTCCTGAAGACAGAATAGGAAGCCATTGACCAAACTCACTTCATCAGTTTGTTAAAGCTGGGTATGTCTTGTTGTACTTTATAGAAATAATTACACCCAGTTGCAAGGCAAACTTGTGAAAGAGGATCTGTATCAAAGATGCCTAGGCTTCTATTAGGAAAACACACACTTCATAGTACAGAACAGGGTTTTTTCCCACCTGATCCTTGGGGCCAGTGCAGACATTTGGCCCAACAGTAAAGTCCTACAAATGATAGGGGGAAGTCTGGCCCTTAGGAATATGCATACCCATATCTCTACAAATGATGAGATGGGAAAGTTGGATGTTCACACCTACCAGCAATTCACCTGACACCTATCATTGCTTCTTTTTCCCAAACACCTGAAAGGATGAGCATTACTGGATGAATGTTCACTGGACACCCAGACCAAACATGATTCATTTGTGTGATCCTGAATGCTCATGTGCCCAGAACCCAGGGTGTCTCGTTACCATGCATAGGGTCTTATCATCAGGTTGAATGTCAAAAACTAGCCATGAGTCAGCTGTTACCAATTACTATTAAACTTCAGAGCATTCCATCTGCTCTGGAATTCTGGCACTCCTTCAAGATGATATATTAAGACAGGATCATTTCCTCTTGGACTGTTCTAAGCATTATCACTTCCAAGAAATATAAATTAACAAGATAACCTACACTACAGGAACAGTCTGGACTGAAAAGTCTGAATGAAAACCATGGGTTGTTACAGGCAAATGGGGAAAATGGATTTTGTTAACTTACTGTCAACTAAAACCCACCCCTTCTAGATGTTAAGTAAACACAGCAAATCCTCAACCAATGTCTCAAGGAAAACAAGCTATGTACATCAAAGCCTAGTGCTCTATATGCTACCGAGAGTATACACAGAGGCTAGTTGATTTACTTACATATAGAGATAGGTCCTCTTCTAATGAGAGTTGTGGTTTTGAGGCACTTGGGCAAGATGCTCTCAGTGGGCCCCATTCTCTGAGTGGGCCCACCTCCTCAACACTATTGTTGCTGCCCATTCACTTGCTTCTCCCTCTGGACCCAATATGTACCACTTGCCATAAGGAGAGGAGAAGGTGAGCAGAATCCTGGTCCTGCTGGCACCTCCCACTGCTTGCTCCTGAGAGCAGCTGAACAGGCAGCAACAACAAAGAGAAGCAGCAGCAAAACTAAGAGAATCCAGGGAATGGCACTGACTCCCTACTGGAGTGTGGGCCTTGGCAGGTGCCCAACACTCCCAATCCCTGATGCTGACCCTGCTCTCTTCTGAGAAAGATTTTATCCCCAGGATAATATCAAATCATTAAACATTTCTTCACAGCAACAAAAAAAGTGTTGTAAAAATGATTCCCGGCAACAAGGGAGAGGGCCTTCTCTGTGGTGGCCCCTCAATTATGGAATGATCTCCTCGATGAGGCCTGCCTGGCGCCAACACTGTTATCTTTTCGGCGCCAGGTCAAAACTTTTCTTTTCTCCCAGGCATTTTAACAGCTCAAGTTGAGGTATTGATTGACATTGTGGCCAGGCTTGACAGTTAAAATGTTTTAAAGTGTTTTAATGACAGCTGTTTTATGTTTATGGTTTTAAATTTTGTATATTGTCTTTTTAATGCTCAATCTTTTTAATTTTTGTAAACCACCCAGACAGCTTCGGCTATGGGACGGTATATAAGTGTAATAAATCATCATCATCTTCATCATCCTACTATGAAACTAAATGGTGAGAGCTTCAGGACAGATAAAAGCAAGTACTTCTTCACATAGCACGTAGATGGAATTTGCCACCACCAGATGTAGTGATGGTCACCAATTT
This sequence comes from Anniella stebbinsi, assembly GCA_029215795.1. NCBI lineage: Eukaryota > Metazoa > Chordata > Lepidosauria > Squamata > Anniellidae > Anniella > Anniella stebbinsi. The sequence goes on along the minus strand of JARDYH010000005.1, from coordinate 81,033,650 downwards.
GTAAGGCTTTAACAGGAGATTAGACAGAGTCATAGAGGAAAAGGCTATCATTGGCTAGTAGTCATGGTGGTTATATAGTACCTCCTGAATTGGAGGTACTATGCCTTTGTATACTAGTTGCAGGGAAATATGAGCAGGAGGGTGCTATGGTACTCACATCCTACTTGTGGACTTCCCGCAGAGAGCTGGTTGGCCACTCTGTGAACAGAATACTGGACCAGATAGGCCTTCGGTCTGATTCAGCAGGGCTCTCATGTTCTTAGACAATATTAAAATCTTGAATGAGTACTTTGAACAAGAGCCCTCTGTCAGATGGCCAGCAGGAGTCTGTGACAATAAAGTCTTCAAATGACCGGGCATATTCTCAATTTGGTAACTCAAAGCTTCAAGTAGATTAACATCCAATCTAATCAACAGTTTGGATCTCTACCAACCTAACAAAGAGTAATAGGTCTGCCAGCTTATTTTTCCAGGAAAGGAGGGCGGATAAGATGTAGACAGAACATCCCCACTGGTGGCTGCCAAAGACATGAAAGACACTTCAGTGTCACTAAAGGAATATCATACTATTATGGTGGGAAAGATGCCAGCTGTAATGTCAATCAATTGCAAATGAGTAAGTAGGATGTTGAGAGGCAGATGTTGAGAGGCAGACCTGACTCATGAAAACAAGGATACTACTATGCAGCTGCAAAACAGTTTGGATGGGGGAGGGGATGTTTTCAGACCCTGCTCTGCTGCTGAACAACTAGGTCAGCTTTCAGTGGGACATATTCAGCTCTTAGTAATTTTAAACCAGAACTCACTCTACTAGAGCAAGTCACTGGAGTCCCACACATATAGAAACTTGATGTGAACTGATGTAGCAGCTGGCCCTGCCTGTCCAAACAAAATGACAAGACAAAATTGAGACAACGAATCTTGAGCTATTAAAAATGCATGATGCATGTTGATGGCTAGCTGTTTTGCCCATTTGGGAAATCAGTATGGAAGGCAACTTGCAGCATTATTAATATTTTTTTGGTACCATTCCATCTAGTTGCTTTTTCAACTAATGGCCAGATCCTGCTGTCACTCTGTGGGAGGAATTCCCATTGGGAGCCAACAAGAGAGACAGGGCCTGTGAAAGGCCAGTTTTATACTGCACCAGGTCACAAGCAAGTTCATAAACAATAATAGAACCGTTAGATTGTCCTTCTCACACACAACTGCACAAATATATCCACAGTCCAAAGGATACTAATGGGCACATTTCTTGTAATGTCAGTTTCAGTCAAACAACTGCTGGCTAAACCAGCAGGAAACAAACAAGGCCTACACATCACTACTATGGGCTGGTTGTGTAGTACTGGACATGAAGCAAGTTGGGATACATTTCATGTTATTATATTTCCATACCACCCAATGTTCTCTGGTTTTATTGTGCATAATATAAAAACAGTTTAGCTACAAACATATAAAGAGCAAACACACATACATACATAACCAAACAATATCCCATGACCTGATTAAAAACCTATTATATGCTTGCAAATGCCTGGAAGTAGATGGAAGTCTTAACCTGGCACTGAAAAGATAGACGCTAGCTGGGCCTCACTGAGGAGTTCACTCCATAATTGAGGGGCTGCCACTGAGAAGGCCCTCTCCCTTGTTGCCACCTTCCAAGCCTCCCTTGGAGGAGGTACCTGGATGGGGACCTTAGACAATGGGTGTAGCATACAGGTAGGTCCATGCTGTAAGAGGCACACCATCAAGTATTGCGGTCCCTAGCCATGTAAGGCTTTATAAGTTGAATGGATGTTCACATTGTCCCAGAAAAACAGGGTTAAAAAAAACCAACGGCCCAGTGCAGGGATTTTAATTTTTTATACTTATATCCTGTCTTTCTTCCATGATGGAAGATGGCATTCATGATTCCTAGACAGTTTTCCATACAGGCACTTATCAAACCCAGACCTGCTTCACTTCAGCAAGGTGGCTGCATTACGTGCCTGTTGGTCCATGGCTCAGTCATAGAGCATATGCTTTACATACGGAACATCCCATGTTCAATCTCTGGCATTACCAGGTAAAGGAATCAAGCAGCAGGTGATGGTAAAAACCCTTGTCTGATGGAGACCTTGGAGAACCATTGCCAGTGAGAATAGACAATACTGGACAGGATGGACAAATTTTCCAATTGCTCTGTTTAAGGTGGTACAGCTAATAGAAGGAGGATTCTGATCCAAGTGGTGGCTCAAAACAAGAGTTCAGATTGTTGAAAGAGGAGTCAGGTGAGACAAGTCAGGTCCAACAAGGCACCAAAATCCAGGCAAGGTAGAACAAGTCCATGCACCAATGGAGCAAGACAAATCCAAGTAATCAAGGCAAGACAGCTCGATGTGGAACCGGAGAAAACCTTGAATGCTACCCCAGCAGCAGGTGATCCTAGACAGAGTTTGCAGAGACTGTCCATCTGGCCAGCTGCCTCCCTTCCTCATCCTTTCTCCCACTTTTTTTAGGCTTGAAAAAAGTATCCCATTACTACGCAGATGTTAATGGAGGGGTCACATGCACTGTGACACCCACTCACCCCATCAATCATGTGCTCTGAAGGCCTTTGGGAAAGAGCCAGGATGGTATACTCTAATGCGTTCATCTCCTCCCACACATAATATATAAAATGGGAGGAACTAACCTGTTTCTTGCACCTTTGCCTTACCCCAGCAGCCTCCAAGGTCAGTGCCATGTGGGGTGCTTGGAACAACAAGGGTAAATAGCCTGTCCTACCCCCACCTCCATCCTAGGTAAAGTCTCTCAAGACATGTATCACTGCTAGCAGAATTCCTAAGGTACATTGGTGGCTTAAATCTCTCTCTCACACACAGCAGTTAAACAGTTATGTAGCTCGATCCTATGCATATTTACTCTGAATTAAGAACCACAGAATATGGAAGACTGCAGCTTTAGTCTAGTTTCCACTCAACTACTGGGATAGACTCCTGCAGACATGGACCAACACAGCATGTCAAAGCATTTCACCATTTATACAGATACTCATCCTTGTTCATTAGAGGAGTATCTAAATAATTATGGCCAACTCATTGATTCCAAGGAGATGGTTATAATTATTTAGACAGGACCATTCTACAGGATTTTGGCTGTGCCAACCAATAAGACCTTTGGTATGTGCATTATTTTCATTCTCCAGCTGAGAAGGCTCCTTCCAAACTACCCTTCAGGACCAAAGATAATCACAAGCAGACATCTGGCATCCCATTTTTTTGTCAGCCAAAAATTTCCAGTAGGGAACAGGTCATATAAAAAACACTGCTCTGTAATTAAGGTTCTGCCAGTCTATTGCATACTCCAGTAAGTTAACTTCAGAGGCATACAGGATATCTAAGTCATCTTGCATTCAACTAATTTTCATAGGTAAGGGTTTGCAGTGTAAAATTTGCTTCCACTGGGAGCTCAAAATAGAATTCCAGCTTATGCTTTAATGCAATTGCAATTTTAGCACAGGCATGTCCATGTTGAAAGACTGAGCTGCTTTCTTACCATCCTAAGAATTAGTGTACTAGTATAACAAGTCAATTATGTTCATAACTAGAGGTATCAAATCTGCCATGGCGACACATGCTGTAGTTACATCCTACCTGGATTCTGCAACACAGTCTACATGGGGCTGCCTTTGAAGACTGTTCCGAAACACCCACTACTTCAAAATTCTGCAGCCAGCCTGTTGATTAAGATAATTTATTGGGAGCATGCAATTTCCTCCTCTACACCTCATCAACAAGTAATGTGTATTATGTGGGGACTCAAAAGAGGGCCTTCTCAGTGGCTGCACTCAGGCTGTGGAAACAGGCTTTTAATCTATTGAGGGTGCAATCCTATCCATGTTTAGATAGAAATAAGTCCTATAACTCCCAGCATTCCTCAGGCAGCATGACTGGCTGGAGGATGCTGGGTCTTGTAGGACTTATTTATGTCCAAACATGCATAGGATTGTGCCCTGAGATTATTTACTCTTGTTCCTACTGCTCTATATTTTAACATGCATTTTAATTTACATCTTAATATATTTTCAACTAGCTGTTGTTGTTTTATCTGTCCGTATTTAATAGTTATATTGTTTATTATGTTACCATTTAATTATTTAGTTATTTATATTATTTACATATGGCTCTACATCCAATAAAATATCCAAGTGGAAAACAATTAAAAAGGGAGAAAATAATAACAATAATTGGAATACCGAACTAAAACCTTTAAAATCAAATTGTACCAATAAAACCATGGCTGGTTAGTCAGGGAAGGATTGTTTAAATAAAAATGTTTTTATGTTCATTGTTATATTGATTGGGTTTGTTTACTGTTATGCATTTTAACATAGTTTTTTTTTAGTCACCTTGTGCATTACATATGGAAAAGTGGAATATAAATGTAAGAAAATGAATGAATAAATAATGTCTTTGGGTTAGGTTTCTAGAAGCATAATTTATCTGCAATCTTACCTTGCCCATACTTCGATTTTAGCCAGCTTAGCAAGATACTGTTCAAACATGAACACTATTTATTACCATATGTAAAAACAGGTTTCTGGCTTCAGTTCCTTGATCCTGCTGGCTTTCCAATTAGTGTGCTCTTCAGTCCTCTAGGGGGCTATGAAGACTGGAGGTGTGAGTATAATCAAGGGATGGTGCATCTGATACATCTTGATGCTTTTCCCCTCTTCCAGGTTGCTGTCAGCAGTGAGGGGAGATGGGAAAATCCTTGGTTCTCCAATGCTTGTCATGTGATGGCAAAGGCTTTAGAGAAGGAGATCACAATTATTCTGCTCCTACAGCCCCCCTGGAAGCTTCCACAATTGAGGGTAAGGCCAGGGACAACAGCATACTTCTTCTTGCACATTCAGATCATCAAACTGATGAACAATCTGCTATTTAATATTTGTTTAATCAGAGTCATTATCAATCCACATAAAGCAAGATAGAGTCTGGTCTAAATCAGGCATTATCTTAAATGTGTGTTTAGCAGCTATGTCTTCTATTCATTTTTACTCTGGAGTAGGTGTGGGGCCCACAATCCAGATTGGGAAGTAGGGGGGCTATTAAGGTCTGGATCGGGGGTGGGGGGCTTGCACCTGATCTAGAATGGGAGTGGAAGGGAGACGTAGCTGCCAGGCACACATTTGGGGTGATGTCTATTTTGGTCTTCCCTGCATGGATCTTGGTTTTATAAGTACTTTCAAACTTTTTAAAGTTTTATATTGTGTCTTGCCATGCTGTATTTTATGGTTTTAATTGTGAACTGCCCAGAGAGCCTTGGCTATTGGGCAATATAAAGATGTAATAAATAAATAAATAAATAAATACAAAATAAGGTGCATCTTCTTCTCTCTCCTCTAAACACTCTCCAATCTTAATTAGTAAAATAATTACCTTGCACACTTCCTAAATATTTATCTACCTTTACCAAACAAATTATTCATTGCTATTTTTGTCAAAATCTCCTGCTTTAATATTCTTCTACTGAAGTATCACCCTATAACCTTCCGTGCATATAAAAATGCCCATTGGATATATTTACTGGCAATAACCCATGGGACACTTTAAAGTTGTCAGTGTGGAACTAAAATAAGACTGCCCCATGCAGAGAAGAGAGAGACAGCCCAATTTAAAATGTTGGAATTATTCCTTCCACATCTGCAATCTGATCAGTTTAAACCCTGAAAATAATATCAACCTTCCCCTTATATTTTGTACCTAACCATGTGTGTGATGCAAGATGTTACTGTGTTCAGTACAGTAGATTTATATTTTTGCTGAGCTGTCCAAGCAATATAAATTCATGCACTTCCAATATCTGAAACTGTTATTCCAGTGACAAACTAGACATCAGGGAGATAACTGTATTTATCTCCATTAACATTTAACTGTTATTCAGAGACTACAGACAGAGACCGAACCAAGCGTAGGAAAGTTGCAGTAATTTGTTCAGAAGGCTCAGATAATAGCTGTGTTTTATGACTGCACAGAGGCCAGCCCAAATGCCGTAAAACAAAGATCAAATTGAGAAGTTTGCTGTCATTAAGGGTGAAACAATTCTTTGGTTAGGTTTTTGTGAGATACACTTGCCTTTGCATGGGGAATTACTGTAGCTTCAGAGTAATGCTCACGGCTTGTTATCTAAACAGCCACTTTGCTATACCAGCAAGGAGATCAAAATGATTAAAGTGACAATTATGCCAATGAATGCTCTGGAATAGAGGAAAATCTAAAGGGCAGGTTCCAAAAATGGCATAATCTTGGCTGGCTTACTAAGAGAACAGCTTGAGGGCTTGTAAAAAAAATGATATGCAGGTACCCAAAAGCTATTAGTATATTTGTATGGCTAACTTCATAATGCCTCTCAGTTTTACACACCACATGTGCCACTAATATCTCTGCAGGCAAAGAAAATAGTTTAAAAATAAAATACAAAGTGAACTCAATAACCCAGAGAGCCATGGGCGAGAATGAACTGTCTAAATGCAGATAGGGAAATGCTTATAACCATAAGGATGCATAGTAATTCTTGAATTTCTACAAAATTTAAAGGTCTAGTAGTCTGTGGCTTCATTGGATTGTATAAGGACAGTATGAAATTTAACCTCAGAGACAAAAGAAACCTGCTACTGACTTGAAAATTATTCATAATCTGTTCACAATGTTCACGGATGAAAGCTGAACTCTCTTTTCTCATCTTGACTTGAGGCAGCTGGTAAATTCCTACAATCCCTTCAAATGTAAAAGAATTCTGATGTATAAAGGCAATCCAACTCAAGGCTCTCAAGAACATGCAGCTCTTTGTCTTTTGGTTTTCTTTAAGTAATTGCTGGCATACTAAAGAACATTAATAAGGGAATTCCCACTGGTACCAATGTGATTTTCTTAACGAATGTTTCTATCTCCCTCACCCCTGGGGGGGAGGGATTTTCAGGGAACATGGCTGTGAAGGGATAAACCACCCCTGACCAAGCACCCCCCTTGAGACTGCCCCTCTGCTTGCAATTACTTAAAAGAAAATTGGAAGTCAATGTTCACGCTATACATTGATCATTACATGTAGCTTGGCCCTGAATCTCTGAAGTGGCAATCATTGGCAGCTTTGCTGACAATGGGCACAATCCACAGTCAGGAAAAACTTCCTGACAGTTAGAGCAATACGACAGAGGAACCAATTACCTAGGGAGATCGTGGGCTCTCCCACACTAGAAGCATTCAAGAGGCAGCTAGACTGCCATCTGTCAGGGATGCTTTAAGGTGGATTCCCGCATTGAGCAGGGGGTTGGACTCAATGGCCTTATAGGCCCCTTTCAACTCTACTATTCTATGATTCTATGATTCTACTGCATAAACCCCTTGAAACTAATAGAATCCAACACTCTCACAGGGAGGGCACACAGAAGAACAAATGGGAAAACTAAGCTGGGAAGGATCGGGTGAGGATAGAAGAGCAGTCACCGAGAAGGGACAGAAAGCCATTCCAGGAACTTAAGTCTCTCGGATTGTTGCTCTTCAGACATGGCCCATACATTTCCATAAAAGCATGGCCTTAAAATCAGCTGATATTTATTTCAGCAGAAGATGAAATTCTCAGAAACCAAACTGCACATAGATATTACATTCACATAGAAACATCACAATTATTTGTCAGGTAGGCATGCATAAGAATGAGGGCTGGAAATGTTTTCTTTTTCTTTTTTACTTATTCATTTTTTGGGGGTGGGGAGACACATTACAGTGAGATTTTGTATGTTGAACATAGTCATAGCTATATAAAAGGAGGGAATGGGATGTACATATCATGTGAGCAAGTGACCTTTCTTAATCTTGCAATTGAAACATGTCCGTGAGCTGCTATGCTATCTGTATTGCTTTTATGAAGCCTCCCTATGATGTTCTACTGTCTGTAGTTGTAAATATATTGCAAAGTTTATTGTCTGTGATATGCATTTGTTTATATCTTTAAAAAGAAGTAAGAATAATAACAGGTAAAGTAATTAACTAGGCCGAAATTTACTTACTGTTGTAGTTAAAGGTCTAGGTAAGTATAAAGTGCCTGGATTGGCTGGCTATGTGCCTGAATGGAAAGTGAGTGCTGATTGGCTAGTTGTTTAGAGTGCCTAGATTGGTTGGTTGTGTAAGAGTGGGAGGAGCTAGAGAGCGAGTGGCATGTATATATGTGTCTGACAGAGAGAGCTGACAAGTTGATTGGGGGGAGATTTGAGGGGGACTTTTGAGAGAGACGTTGAAAGGGATTTGAGAGAATTGAGAGTATGGAGAGAGAGTCTGAGGCAGGATTATTAGGTGAGAAGAGTGTTTGATTGAGAGATTGAGATAAGATTTTAGAGCCTAGATTAAATAAGGAACAGTTTGTTAAAGTATAAGAGTTTTAACAGAAACCACTAAGCATTGAAACCTTGTAACGGCTATGCAGTTGAACTGAAGTAACCATTAAGCTTGTTGACACACAATTTCTTATTAATAAATTCTTGTTAATTCTATCTACTGGTGTGGTCTGTGGGTGTACCTGAGAAGGTACTGGTGGTAGCGGTATGAAGAAGTTCTCTGGAGGCCAGGTTGCTCGGCTGTGGGGCTGTGGGGCTTAGATAGTAAAAGTGAGACAGGGGCAGCAGCAGTAAGTGGTCGAGGATAACATCACACTCCCTTCTGATGTTTTACACACACACACACACACACACACACACACACTTTGGCTTTATGCAGGCGTTGACCAGTGCTCTAGGACTCCGGGCTCAGAAAACCTTCTGGGTGTTGCTATGACAACAAACTAATACTACAGGTTGCTGTCCATTGAGGGATATATGAGACAAATTACTTACAGAGAGAGAGAGAGAGAGAGAGAGAGACAGACAGACAGACAGACAGACACCAGCAACAGCCAGCCAATCAAAGCCAATAAAACCAAGCTTTTCTTTAGGGCTATTCTACTACAGTACTTTAAAGCATATAAATGCAAGCAAAATAATTCTTTGTATGTTCTTCTAAGATGCAAGAAACTTTTTCCAAGGCAGCAGATGCTTTTTAAAGGAATTTTTAAAGGATTACAATAACTAATCTATTATTTTTTATTCACACTTTGGAAAAATAAATACTTTTTTTTAACAATTGGTTTTTGAAGACAGTGATAGAAGGCAATAGTTACTGAGCCCCTTGGGGGCTGGCTTTCTCCCTGCTGCCCCTCATAAAACTCCCCCTTAGAACCAAAGAATAGCCATACTTCACCCTCTCCTCAAGCTCTATTTATTTGACTGGTGTAAAGGCACTAAGCACTTATGTCAACATTCCTAATACAGTGTAACGCCAAGGTAACAGGATGTTATTCATTGCACATCTGCAGTGACCTCTCCCTATCCTTAAGGAGTGGCAAAACTGCAATAGCACAGAGCGGAATAAAACCTCTAAATCATGGGAATTACCGCTGCTTCAAAGTGTTTCCCCTCAAGAAATCAAGCTCACAATATAAGGAACAAAAAAACCCAACATAATAATTGCTCAGAAGGGGATACTAACCCTAATGGCTCTATTTATGTGTCTGTATTACAGAATACAACATTGACTTAAATACAGATGAATTCATCTGTGCTTTTATGGAGTGGGGTGCAGGATGGGCAATTCGGTTCATACGCAGCACACAAGACAACTTATTCAGTCCTTGCAGAAGGAAAGAAGAGGCAGGCCCCATTTTCTGGAACACTTTCCTGTGTTGTAGGCCTCTACCAGCAAAGTTTCATGGTAGAGCACAGCAATTTAGAGATCCCTCCTCTAATTTTTGGAGAGGGGGGAAGAAGCTTCCCTTTTCCTTTCCTTTCTCCTGACACATTCCTCTATAGCGCAGGGACAGGACCATTATCTTACTTTTGGACAGTTGGGTTCCAATCATCAGAGTTCATTATTAGAAAGAATGCTTACATGGAGATGAGCAGAGTGAACTGATAAAAAGCAAGGTTGCCCATAGACTTTCATGGTAAGCAGAAGTTCAGCAGATACCATTTATTTTGTGCCAGCTACCTCTGTCCAGTTTTGCACACTTGTGCAGCACTTAAAGACACAGGAAGTCTTTCAAGCCAAGGCACTGAGACATGTGTCTATAGTTATCTCCGTGAATTAGCTGTGAGTGGCTGAATAGTGATGTGCACCATTTTTGTTGCTAGAACTGCAGCAACGGTGGAAAGAAAATGACAAATCTGAGTCAGGTATTCTGGGAGGTTTACTGACATTTTAAAATTGCAGAGCATGTTTGCCAAGGACAATTCCCCCAAAAGGTCATACAATTTGGTGCTACCTTCCCTGTCCAGAACCTTATATCAGTTTCACACACTCACTGACTACCTTAGAAGTTACTGACTGCTCTGCATCAGCACATACATGGACAAATGTATATCTACAGTTACGTTTTAACCTAGTCCTATACTACAGATTTCTGTATTCCTCAGCAAACCCTTGCCAGCCAATTATACGGCCCATCATCAGCCATATCCACATTGTATAAAAAGAAAATGTATATGCATCTATTTTTAGCAAATAATCAGTAATCTGCCATGCTTACTGAAGCTTTATTTCTGTTTTGTTGCGTGAATTGCTCTGCTGCAGCTCACTTTGCAGCTCTCAGGAAAACAAAACTTACTCAGCAATGTTAATTTTAGTTACAGGCATATATTGGTGGAACTGGCAGTGTCTGGTACTCCAATACTTTGCCATACACTTTGCATGTGGGAGCAAAATGGCCCAGTGAATAGAAATTGGACATAGTTGTGCCTTTGTTATCTACAGACAAACGCCATCTTAGACATGGATCTACTAGTTTGAGCAAATTATTTTTTATCCTTGGTCCACCTACGTTCCTCGTCTGTAAAATGGGAATTATAATGACATTCCTCAGGTGTGCTATGAGAATTTGTAAGATAAGGATTCTATCGCCTTCCATTCCTTGAACGGAAAAGCACAGCAACCTGGACTACAGTAGGTAGGCAATGGCATAACCTTTATATGAATTGTGAAAAATCAATGTTTTCTTAAGAACAGTGTTTTAAAAACTCATGATTCTTTGTTCTCTATATACTGAAATTATTAATTAAAAGAAAGTTCATTCATGAATTGAATGTGTACTGCCAATATTGTCTTTACTCGTATTTGCTGCCGCACATGTTCTTCCTTCCCCTAGAAAGTCCAATTCTAATCATTTCCTCCACTTCTGCAATTTCTTAGCTTTTCCTCAAGCAGAACAAAAACATTAATGATGATACATATTTCCATAGCTTATGCTAAAAACAGATCTCCCGCCAGTTTTGACACTACACAAAGTGCTGGGTGACAATGTTCTTACTCAGTTCATCCATGGATGCTGGGTGGCCTTCAGGCAATGCAAGCAAACTAATTCTATCAACCCTTTTATCCACTACTCAGACCCCCAAAGCTATTTGATATAACATCTGTTTGGCTTGATGCCAAATAGCTGATCTCTAAAAAGACCTGTAAAACAGCTGAACTGCCTCTGCCTGTCTGATCCTATCCAAGGCAGAATGACCAAGGCTTAGGGCAAGCATGTCTTTCTGTTGCATCCTCTCCAGCATTTCCCATGGCAATGTGAGGAACAGTAGCACCACCACCTCCACAGCTCCTGTCTCAACATCCTGGATCAGCCCATTCTCCACAACCTTGAAATGAAAGCCAAGATTTGCAAGAAGCTTTTCTAGTATCGTGACTTTCGCCTACTAAGTGTAGGTCTTCTGGAAACATATGAATATATTTTGTTACTGTGTTTGATCACCCCTGGACAAATACTATCCATAATCCAACATCGGGAATTACTGATAAGCTAAATGTGTAACTGGTCTGACATATTTATGAGCCTACTTGGTGAGCCTCCAGAAAAAGTGTGTCTGTTTTCTAAGAGTTTTCTCAAGGCTCCTAATGTTAGAATATGCTAGCACTCATGTGCCTTATTGTATTGGCTCCAGGAAATTTTAACGTCCAGCATAAGCCAAAGCATATATAGAGATGTTGACATTTTCAGCTTTAAAAGTCAAAACCAGAACCTTGAATCATCCCTCTAAAATAACTTACTGCCAATGATGGAGCAGGTCCAATATCATGTCTATAGCCAATATCAGCTAAAAAGCAGGTAACCACATTCTGCACTAGGTGCCATATGTTAGCAATTTTCAAAAGCAGTTCCACAAAGTCTACTATTTTATGCACACGACCTTGGAATTCAGACCTATTGAAATTGATGGGTCTTATTTTCAGATAAACATGGATAGGATTAGCTAAGTGCAACTGAAGGTGTTAAGAAAAGTATGTGTGCCAGTGTCAAGATCCTTATTTTTTATTTGGTAGTAGAAATAACTGGTAAAAAGCGCTTCTGGTTACAACCATGACCTGGCATCTGGTAATGAAACCCAATCCAGAAGGACCAGCCACGGATGGCTACCACACAATACAAAAAAAAGGCAATGTTAATTAGTCCTCAAGGTGGATTATTTTGGGGGAAAGAAAGTCGGAAGCTCACACAGGGTGGGATGATTCTGTAAATAAACACAATTTTTAGCACTTAAAAGGCTTTATTTCTTTCCTTTTTTGTCACTCTTTGTTTGTTGCTGTTCTCTACTTCCTCTTTCTCCTTCTTTAGCCACACAATCCCCATTAATTTCAGTAAGGGTTATAGAAGTCTATATATATTCTGCGCTTTAAAAAAAATCTGCACTAAGGAAGTTAAATTCTCTGGCCTGTACAAAATAAGCAAAACTGTATCCGTATTCTGTATTCGTAATTCATTCGGTTCCTTCAAAACATGGGGCAAAGTAAAAGATTATGAAGGGTAGTGAAGCCCCATTCTCTTGACCTGTGGAAGTCCTACTTAGCTCTTCTGTGCCTTCTGGGATTTCCCTGCCAATTATCTACACATTTTCAACCCTATTTTTCCAGCCTTAAGAGCTAGGAAATGTTTTCAGGATGCTTTTTAGGATGTTTTAGGATGTTTTAATGCAGTTTTAATCATATGTGTCATGTTTTAATCAGTTTTATGTATTTTATCATATTGTTGTTCCCCGCCTCGATCCAAATGGAGAGGCGGGTAAGAAATAAATTATTATTATTATTATTATTATTATTATTATTATTATTTCCTCTTTTTTTCTTCTTTTTTTTTAGAAAAAGCTGAAATCCTCTGGATGTTGCATTCTGAAGAGAATACACTTACATAGTAGGATTGTGGAATACTCACAGCCCTGGGCTTATGTGGGATTTACAAATACATGAAACAAGGTGCATTTATGTTATTTGAGACTGCAAGCTGGGAGATCCACAGAAATGATCTTCAGGCAGAAAAGGGAGATTAAAATGGAAATAACTTTCTTGATTTATATAATTATTAAGAAACTGCAGTCACACTGCTCTGCCCTTCAATTCAAAAATATGAAAACGAGAAAGTTAATCTAAGATTTTGCAGAGGCAGGGTTCCTTAAAAAGAAGAAGTTGCTATCATAGCCAGAGAAAGCTTGTTTCAAGTCAGCTCCCAAAGTAAAAAGCTTTTAAGTTTACGGTGCAGCAAAATCCAACTCCTTTTAGAAGAATAATCATTTTAAAGTTCTGTCAATGTAAGGGAAGTGCATTAATTCGCTCTCTGCAGAACATCCCAGAATGCCTGCCAGCAGCAATAGATGCAACACAAGGTAATGGAATCAATGGCTAGCAAGGTTGCTGGGCAATTTAGAAGGGTACATGTAGTACAGTACAAATGCTATAGTCTCAGCAGCTGCTATCTTTAAAAAAAATGTTGGCTTTTTAACGACAGATTACTTGCAGATGACTTTATTCTCTTACCAGAATACAGAATACATCCTTTACAATACATGAGGGGAAGATTGTGCTTCTGACAGGTGATAGATAACTTGAGCCACCATCAATGTGAGAACAAGTTCTAAGTAGATGTTTGAAAGGTTACTCGGAGGCATCTGATGGTAGGAGGGGTTAGGGGAAGGGGGAATTCATGTTATAAAAGTTTTCTGGACAAAACTAGAACATTTAGCTCAAACAGGTCAAGAATTAAGATGAGAAAATGAGGGACTGATAAGAGGTTGGCAGGATTAAACGTGAAAGATTAGGCTTTGCAACAGATTGCAAGAGAAAGATAAAAATGTTAAAGTGCATTCAGTTGCAGAATATTTGCCCAAAAGGAAAATTGGAGGAAGAGTCCTATCAGCAGGGAATAAGACGGGGCATCCAAATTGGTTTCCCTGAAGGTTGATTATCCTATAGCTTAAGAACTCTTTAACAATTCCTGTCCAGAATCCCCTTAAAACCTGCAAAGAATGATATAAACAAAAAAAACCCTGTCAGCTACCATTAAGATGTTTCTTCATTGAGACTCTTGCTGTTTTCTTATTTCATGTATCTTAAACTGACTCCTTTATACACTGCTCAGCAGATATGGTTAACAATTGTCCTCCCTCTTCTGTCATACTCTTAAACATTTCAAAGTTGTCCATGTGCATTGCTGAACTTTGCCTAAAACATATTTTCTCTGGGTGAAGTTCCTTCATGAAAGGACACAAGAGTAATGCCTGCAGGACATGCTTGAGTTTATCATGGCTCAAGTAACTGATACACAAGTCCCAAGCCTCCTCTCAGATCAGCACAACTCAACAGAGATTAAATTGGATTACCCGACATTTATAACAGCACAAATGTGGGGTGAAATAAGTATTGGAATTTAAACAAGCAAGGAGTAAAAGGCAATTTCTCAAATATAGCAAACTCTGTAGCAGTGGTGGGGAATGTGTGGCCCTCCAGCTGCTGTTGGACTGCAATTCCCATCAGTCCCAGCCAACACAGCCAATGTGAGGGATGATGGGAGTTGCAGTTCAGCAACACCTGGAGGTCCACACCTTCCTGACCCCTGCTCTATAGGCTGATTCCAACGTAACATTTTTCTATTATTAAAGTGCTTTGAAAAGGCTTCTGTTTCCAGATGCTTCCACAAGGCTTGTTCAGCTCAATGTAACATCTTCCACACATGTTCCCACATGAATCATTCTGAAGTACTCCTCATGTGGCAGAAGCAATCATACACCACATTTAATCCAGTCTTGGGAGACAAACTGTGTTTTTGTTTTTGTTTTGTTTCCTTTAAAAAGCAGCAACAAAAACAGAAGTGGAAGGATATCCATTGAGATATACACTAAGAGAAAACCCATAATGGCAGCTGGGGTTCTGCATTTGAATTATATGGTCTGAATCCCCAATAAAATTATATTGGCAGAGACCTGGCTATCTCTAGGAGGGCCACCTAGTGGTTGCTTCCATAAAAATCAATTTACTCCTTACTAAGCTCATAATAGCCCTTTCCCCCAAAGATGTTGGCTATACCTAGAATTGCTTCCATGATACCCCCACTCCTCAATTTACTCATAATTTGCCAAGTGACTCAGCGTGCAACTCATTCTGCAAGCCCTTGCCAAAAATGATTATTCTGGACAGCTGCTTGAGAGTTGAACAGAAGAGAAAAGGTTTATTGTTTCAGATATGATTTCTTGGCATTTGCACAAACATTTCTGACAGACCACAAAATAGGCAGGTGATGGCAAAAGCTTCCAGGAATCTGCTCTGAGTATTTGGTCCACATTTGTTCCCAAGCCTGGAAACTCCTGATATAATAGCATACTTTCATCTTCTTCTGCCCCATTCCCGTGAACACTAGCACTGCCCACTAGCAGCAAGGCTGCTGAGGGCAAAGCTATAGACGATGTTGCCTGTATCTTTTTTCTGTTCAGGGCAAAAGCTCTAGGGATGGGGAGATGATTTAGAAGAGCGCAAAAAGGAAAGAGTTAAGCCCTCCTCCTCAGCACTGCAGCCCCAATTCTAATTTGCTTTAATCTTGGGGGTGGGGTGATGGTCACAGATCTCCTGTCATCGCATGTAGTTTGGCACTGAAAACCCAGGGGAGTGGTCCAGCCAGATAGCTGGAGCCAATGCACAAGACAAGGAGCTGGTCAGAAAAAGTGCTGTAACAACACCAGCCAAGCAGCAATTGAGAATTCTTGGATTCAAGCCTTGCACCCTTCCTGGCACATCAGTAGAGGCCCTATCCTGGCAGCACTTAAGTCAAAGTCTCACCCTCACCTTCAAAATAGAGCTTGGGAAAAGAAGGCTTTGTGCTCTCAGATGAACTCTCTATCTTTGTTTCTTGTGTTATTTTTTATTGTTGTCCAGAAGGTCATTGTAACAGATCCTAAGGCATAGGATAAGTAGCATGGGTTTGTTGTGCTGTCCCCTATAGGTGCTGTCCCAGAGTCCTCTCTAGGGATGCCAACTCCTCCTGGTCCAAGCATGTACAGAGGCTGCAAGATCTGCCTTTCCTCATCTGTGGAGTTCCCATCAGACTCAGGCTGGTGGATCCTACAAGTTTCTTAAAGACCTCATTAAAAACCACCCCAAAATCAGTTAGAGGGGAGAGCTTTGAGTTTACCCCCAATTTATGAGAAAGGAGGACAAGAGTAAAGAATATCATGGACAAGGCTTGTCTGTGGTGGCCCCACATCTTTGGAATACACAAGTGTGTATAGCCCTGCTTCATGCAGAGTGCTCCATGGTGCTATCCACACCTTGCTTGACGTAATGGGCATTTGACCTTGACTTTGGCTGTCCTTGCTTCTGGAATCTCCCCTGTGCCATCCATCCTGGAACTTAAGCTTTGCTCTGGGGTTCACCATGCCTATTAGATCTGAATCCTTGATTACTGACCTGTCCTCCTCAACATCCAACCCTGATTTCACCAAATCTGGCTCGCCAATCCTTGGAGCTGGAATTGTTGATCATCTCCCTGGGAAACTGGGAGCAGCAACACAGTCTAGCTGAGCTAACCCCTCTGCTCAGGATGACATGCAACCTGAAACTGTATAGTCAGTTATTTCAGTTTAGACCTAGAAAGCAAGATTGGACTCAGCTGCTTCAGATCAGGTTAGTAAACTAATGCCCATGCAGGGTTTCTAAATCTAACTCAAGGTTGGGCAACGTGTGGCCCTTCAAAAGTTTTGGCCTACAGCTCCTATGATCCCTCATGCTGCCTAGGACTGATGGGAGTTATAGGCCAAAACATCTGGAGGGCCACAAGTTGCCCATCCCAGCTATGACTACACAACATTTTTTTCTCTGTTACAGAACACTTTTCAGCCCCCTCACAAATCCTAACCTTTATTAGGGTAATGTCCAGTTGTTCATGCAATAAATCAGAAGGTGCCACTGTTATCTAGCCAAGCCTAGTGCCAGACATATGCCAGCAAACACCATGGCTTAAACAACCCATTGTGGCTTAATTAAGTCACAGTGAACATGTGAACTGGGTCAAGGAGTTGGATCCAGGTTTTGCCTTCCGTAAGATGGAAGGGACCTTCCATGAGAGGAAGGGCTCCATTCACAGAAGGTCCTTCCACCTGATTTTCAGGGATACTCCCCTCCACCACACACCACAGCTCACCCCATTCAGCAGGGTCTCCTGATTCTCTGTAGTATTTTCAGGGCCTGGAAGGGTTGCTGTGGGAAGGAGGGGGCAGGGAAGTCTGCATTTCCACCAGGCTTAAATATGGATCCAACCCATTGTCAAGTCAATAACATTAATAGAGAGATGTCATGAAGGAAAGCTGAAATGGGCAATGAGAATTTGATTATCTACATTCATGCTTCTCTAGATTTTTGTCCATTAGACCTTTACAAGCAGTAGCGCTTCAGTGCAAAATTTGTCAAGCAAAAGAGGCAGTATAGGCTAAGGAACAATGAGGGATATTTTTTTTACTAGATTAAGGGTATATTTCCATTTGGTACTCTACTAGGTGAAAAAGAAGCCATTGCCAGAGAGTACCATTTTATGTCCCCTCATGAGCACCTTGACTTGAATGGTTCTATTTTGTCTGGAAAGCAAGCTAGAATAAAATGCACTTGAAAGTTGCCACCAAAAGTTTCTTTTATTGAAATGGACACGGAACTATCTCCATCCTCTATACGCTGACATCTTGAAACTATTAATGCTCAATCTTCCTCCAGTTAGTAATCTAACCACTGTATCACTTGTTTGAATGTGAAGAGCCCTGAGATTCCAAGTGCCCTTTACAAGAGGTACTGCAAAACTCCACCTAAAGCCTCCTCCCACTTCATTTGTTAAGCAGGAAAGAACAACTCTTTCTTTTCTGCACCTGGAAATCAGCATTCCAGAACTATCCCATGCTTTTGTGATAGTTTGTCACTGAAGCTTATAACTAGCTTTCAATCCCTGAATTCAGAGAGTCTTCTGAATCCCCACAACCTAGCCAAATCTTCCCTGTGTCCTTCATTGGTTTTGCTGGGAGACATTCTGCCTATGTTTTGGGAGCTCCAAGCTGGGGACCAGAATGTGCACACACACACACACTAAATCCCTGAAATTCCAGAAAAGTGTCTCGCTGCAATATATGTTGCCTGGCGTAGTATGGAATCTTAGCTTTGACTGCTCTTTTTCCTTCACTCCACTTCCAGCGGACTTCATCCAGATTGCCTTCCCCACCACAGAGGAAAGTCTCACTTTTTAATCTTGTTTCTGGCTTTACTTTGATGATGAGGACCCCCCCTCACCCCTCCACTCCTGGAAAAGCTCTGATCTTGTGCCTGTTGCTCCCCTTCAGTACCTTATCAGGGCACTCTGCTACACTGACTAAATAATCTGAAGCTCTGCACCGTCTATTTCGAAAATATGCTAGTTTCTGAGCCAGGGAGTAGCCACAATTAATAGTCACATATACATACATGACCTAAGAGGTTCAGGATTTTGAGTGTCACGATGCTATTTGATAAGCATTAATGACCCGTATGTACTGAGAAGAATGCTTGGTTCTGGAGAATAGTTGCTTTCACAGGCTTAAAATTAGGAAAGAGCCCTCCTCCACACGGATAACCACTAAGTTAAGAGGATTTTCCCTTTGCTACGCCAGAACTGGAGAGAGGGATAACATAGCAGTTTGAAGAACAAACACAAATACCTGTTCATCAATCCTGAAAGACCTTATTAAGATGCTTCAGACCAGTAACTGCAGCAGTAGGACCCAGAGTGTGCCTAAAAAGTAGGTGCAAATTTATCCAAAATGGTACTGGATCAATCAACATTGGTTTTTATTGTAAGCCACTTTGGAAGCAAGAAAGAAATGAAATGCATCAGTGCATACACACAAACATGGGTGGCTTCAGACTTGTGGATTTTTTTTTGTTTCTTCCTAGAACTTTTAGATCCACCATTCAAAACAATCGCAAGACGAACACTTATAATTAAAGAATTCTGAGCCAAGGAATTGGTTTTGAATACTAGAACTTGACTGAGCTCACAGACCTTCCTCACAAATATCCACTCTTGATTGCCATAATATTTCTTTATTTCAGCAGTATAATTGCACAGGCAGGGGAGGGGAGGTGTTTTTTTTTTTGTTGAACCACAGGGAGTCAAAATATTTGCTGATCTACTGAAAATCATCCAGAGATCTACCAGAAGATCCTGATCTACACCACTCTGTCTCTCTTCCTACCCCCTCCCATCAATGAAATTATTCTATTTTTGCTTCATGAGATGAGATACTGGATTTGGAGATTATGGACATATCAGAAGAGACTTGAACTTTTACATTGTAGATGTATTGCTTTCATTAATGCCAAATGTTATCTG
Source organism: Anniella stebbinsi (assembly GCA_029215795.1). Classification (NCBI taxonomy): domain Eukaryota; kingdom Metazoa; phylum Chordata; class Lepidosauria; order Squamata; family Anniellidae; genus Anniella; species Anniella stebbinsi. The sequence goes on along the minus strand of JARDYH010000005.1, from coordinate 81,013,919 downwards.
AAGTACTGTATATCAAAAACAAAACAAAGAGAAAATGAGATATGAGCCACTAGGGATCAAAGCAATATCTGTTGCATTTGATTAAGACATGTTAATTTCAGAGAGAACCATAAAGACTTCCAAGCTTTTAAAAGGTAGATTTTCTGCCTCCAGTGATAAAATCCCTGTGACATTATCTAACTACATCGATGTGGGGAGTGTGGGCATGTTCCCCAGCCTTGACCCATCTTCTGGCTCCAAAGAGGAGGCAGAGGCAGAGGAGACTCCCTCCATTAATCCAACACACACACCTCTCCAAGACCAGAGGATGTGCCTCTACCTGACTCCTCACATGCAGAGGACACTCCCCCATTACAGCCTTCACTACCTCCACCCATAGGCGCCAGCGGTTACAAACCAGAAGTAGCCCTTTAAAAAACAAACTGCTTCTCTGAGGGGGTGGAATTAACTGCGGGTTTTGAGGTGCCTTTGACTGATGCGGAGTCAACAGCTTCCCTTGCTTGAGTCTCAGCTAACCTGGAACTGGCCAAGGTCCTGGAAGACTCCCCCTGATCTAACTTCCCTAGCTATTCAGTACCTTGAACTGGATTCGACATGACTGGACTTGACCTGATCTGACCTCACTTGCTAAGTCTTTCCCTGCACGTTCCTTGCTAGATTTAGCACCTCTGAGTGCCTTGAACCAAGTCTGACAGGACAGGCATGGCTTACATTGAAAATGGGTGGATTTAAAGGTATGATTGTAACCATTATCCACAGATGATTGTGGTCTATACATTTTCTGCACTACACAGAAATATAGCATTCAAGGCATGCCTTAAGTATGATCCACAATTCTCATAATATTATTCAACTAGTTACCAAGGAAAACTACAATATGCCCCTTTGTTAATACAATGTGGGCACCACCATCGTAAAGCTTCCACTAGAAGCTGATGCATCAATCTGACTCTATGCAGCAAGAGAAAATACTGAATTCCTTGGATTTTTTCCTTTCTCTGTCATGGTCAAGAAACTGCTAAAATATTGAACTGCAGCATTGTTCAGTATTCATTAGAGGCAGGCATTTGCATACATACATTAGTTAATAACCACACATTTAATAGGTATAGGCTATTCAGAGTTGTCATTTAAAAGCATTGCAGAAATGGACAATAAGAAAGTGATTCCTAGGAAAGAAATGTTTTGTTTTTAGAGCATCTCTTGGGAGAATCTGCCATGTACTAGGAAGAGATGGGTTAGGAGGCTCAAGAATAGATTATGCCCTTCTTGATGTCCAATGTAGAATCACAAGATCACTGGAAGACTACTGATTTGAATATTGCCCAATTAACTGTGAAGTTTTAAATGGAATATTTTGACTTGCCTACATAAAACTGCCTCCAGGAGGACAGAGGTTACTTCATCTACACCTGCAGTCTCCAATGTGGTGCTCAAGGACATCATCATGCTATTGACATCTTTCTTGATGCCCACCGGATGCCCTTCCCCTTGAGATCGTAATTTTATTCCCTAAGATTTTTAAAAATAATTAGTACCAGGAGGCTGCCATTCTACAAAGTAGAGTGCTGCCCCCAACCTGCCAACACCAACTGTTTTGGTTTCAACAGAGTGGTTCTCTGTTTTGGAGCTCAGACCCTACCTCTGCCTTGTTACTAGGTTCTTGAGCAAGTTGCTTTACTTTTAATCTCACCAGTTTGCCTTCTGGGAAATGAGTGTCCATAGCAGCCATTTTATGAATGTGCAAGCCCCCCCCAGCAGTCATTTTGTGAGAGCACCCATGATGCCTGCAGCATTTCAAATGTATCCAGACCCAAAAAGGTCTGAACTACTCCCATAGAAGATTTCAGTCGTGATCTAATTTCTGCTGACAAATCATGCTTAAAAAGTTCTATATGCCTGCATTTCAATTTCAATGAACCATGGTTTATCATGGCAGGAACAATCTTTCCCTTCTCTCTCCTCCTCTGAGATGGCAGGGAGACTGGAGGCTTCAACTTCATATATATTTTATTAACCACAGAGTTGCATTATGTCTGAAACTGACAAACTATGTTTAACCTTAACTATAGTTTATTGAAACAAGCCAGCTTCATAACTCATGGTTTGTAGTTAACTATAGTTTGCTCGGAACAAACAAAGTCCATTGCCCACAATGAAAAATTCAGTGGCACTAGTGGCCTTGGTTTTTTAAATGGTGAAGAAGCAATAGGAGGGAGATTACTTTCACGAATAGATAATAAAACTAGTGATCCTAAGCTGCCTCATGAATGATCCTTTCTTCACTGCAATTCTTATAAAAGTCTCTGGCAAAGCTTTTTTTTTTAATGAACCATATGTTCAGAATACCATTCAAACTTCCCAATGTGCTAACTTAAATGTTGTAAGCCCAGGTATTGTGGCAAGCAGAAGAATGTAACTATTTGCCCAATGGGCTTCAATTGTGCAGCTGAGATAGCTATGTTCTTCACCATAAATTTCCCATTTATGCCCTGTCTAAAAGCATATATACCATACTGAAAAACATAATAAGCTTTCAGTTCAGATTATAATTATGTCCTCTTGGACTGTCCTATAGACAACAATAGCAAATAAACATAGCTAGGCCACCATATGGCAATTGACACCTAAAATATTTTAGTCTTTGAACTGTAATAAAATGAACATCTGCATTTTATTATTGCATCCTATTATCGCACCCATTTTACAGATGGATAAGTGAAGCATTAAAAGCTAGCAGCTAGTTCTTTCAAGCCAACAATAGTCACACACACCAAAAGAAGAGAATGTTACACAGTGCAAAATAGTTCAATGTTGTTAATGTATCTAGTTCAGCATTTGCTCTAGTTAAAGCAACTTAACAAGTCTGCCGCCAACTGCACCAACGATCTAAAAATTTTGGCTAAACCCTACGAATTTCAACTAAATTCAAGGGGAGGGAATACTAGTTCCATTTTCTTACATAAGCTCCTATTTTCTGTTTCCCCCATCGCAGTATATGACCCAGTGGTAAGCTTACATACTTGGGGCATATTAATTTCTATGGCTACTGAAGCACTCAAGTACCCAGGCCTCTTTTCCTTCCTTTCATGACATTTCTCAGCAGCTTGCTCACTTTAGCCCCCACTTCATTTCCGCTCCCAGTTGATTCAGCAGAATCGACTACTGCAAAATTATCATGGCATTCTTTTCCAGAAGCATGTCACCACCTGTCTTAAAGCTCTTTTGCTGTTTCATTGGACACAGTTTTGGTCTGTCACCATCATGAGGCATCCAAGGCTTTATTGGCCGCGGGGGCAGCGGGTGTGGATTGTTGCATTGCTGAGCTTCAGTAAGGTACCACCCCAGAGGAGAGAATCACCATAAGCCCTGCCATGTAAGCAACCATTAATTAATTGATACTTTCCTGAGTAATAAGGGTAAGCAAAAGTGCAAGTGCTGATTTCAAGGGAGGCTGCCAACACCTGGGGAGTAGGGAGAGGCTAGGCTGCTGACACATCAAGGTGTGATCAGGGCCCAAATGAATCGGCGCTGACATCACCCAGGGAGGGAAGTGCTTATAGAGCCCGAGGGGCCTTCCGTCCTGATCCACCTGATGCTCGGGGCCCAACCTCTCCAGGCATCGCTGCGTTATGGCGTGTCTTCTCGGTAGAACTCCAAGACGCTTCTCTAATGCGGCCGCCGCCGCCCCGCAATTTGCCCTAGGTTTGATCGTCAACCAGCACAACGCCATTCTACTGCAGGATCCGTGCCTTTGGGGTTGAGCTTTGGCAAGGTGCCTCCCCGCAGTGGAATGGGGTTGATTTTTAAATGTTATTTTTTTCCCCTGGGCCTTCCATTACCTTCTGTTGCATAGCTGTGATCGCGCAGGAAACTGTTGTTTATCTTGCGGGTATCAATGTCCTCCTCCATTGACAGCGGGCTTACTTTTGTGGGAAGTGAGAACAAGCAGGCAAGTATCCATCATCGCCCCACCACGACTGGGATCAGCGGAGAGGAGGGAAGGGGAGCTGCATTGAGACCAACATGCTCCTGCCCTGCAAGGAAAAAATAAAACTAAAAAAAAAAAAATGCAAGCAAGCAAGCTTTCACCTCCTCCTCCTCCTCCTGCCAGGGACGCTGCTGTCGCAAAGGTCCAAATCCCTTTCTCTTCTTGCCGTTGACGCAAAGGTGCAAATCTCCTTCGTCTCCACCCAGGAATAGGGATGCGCAAGGTCCAATTCCCCTTCGCCTGCTGCTGCTCCTGCCGCCGCCGCTGCAGTTGCGGTTGCTGCTGCACAAGCTCCAAATTCCCTCCTCCCAAAGCTGCCGCTGCCGCGCACGATCCGATTCCCAGGGACGCTGCTGCAACCCCCAGTTCCAAGGCGAAGTGCCGCAGCTGGGCTACTTCCCGATCGCGACGCCCAACAGGTTCCCCTTGTGGCTGGCGAGCTCTCCTCCGCATGCAGCAATTCCCGGGGCTGCCTAAGTCAAGAAACAGCTAGCCACAAAATGGTGTCCGTTACTGCAAAGATCACAGCTCCGGCGTCAATGCTCTCTCTCGGGGGAGGGGGGTGTTTTAATTTCAGCAGGGAGGGGGCGGGCTGCGCCGGGAAGCCTGGGCCCTGCACGGTGCGGACGCGGAAGGGGGGGGCGTCTCTCTCAAGGGGCAGGACCGGAGCTGCTGCGGCAGGCTAGGCGGGTGCCGCGGGCTTGGCTCGGCTCTGCTGCAAAGTGCCGCGGAGAAGCACAGGCTGGCGGAGGGAGAGCGTGCTGCTGCTGCTGCTGCAGGAAGCTGTTCAGGCTTGTGCGGGAACGGCGGCGACGGCGGCTTGCTGGAACCTTATGGTGCATTAAAGCCCAGGCTCCTCCCATACAGTTCGGCTTTGGCCAACCGCGGCGGCGGCGGCCTGGGGACTCTCCCTCGGCAGCGGGAATAGCTTTTTCTGCTGCAGTGGAGCTTCCCAGGACCACCCCCGGAGGGACAAACTCGAAGGATGCGCGAGAAAGACACGGGCGGAGGCGGGCGAGCGCGCGTGAAGCAAGGGCGAAGGGCGCCAGGGCAGAGCCGAAGGGAGCCGGAGAAGCCCAAAGCGAAAGGGACCCCAGAGCCGGGCGCGCGCAGAGCCCGCCCGGCCAGTCGTGGCGTTCACGTGAAAGGGTCACAGCAGAGGCGCGATGAGGCAAGGCTGTCGTGTGAAGGGTTCTTCCTTCTCTCCCGCTGCCTCCCGCATTTGGTTAACAGAGAACAGAAATGCTAAAGGTACCGTCCTCAACCTGGGGCTCTCCAGATGTTTTGGACTTCAGCTCCCAGCATTCCTGACCATTGACCATGCTGTCTGGGACTCATGGGAGTAGAAGTCCAAAGCGTCTGGAGGGGAATGCTGCACTAAAAGAAAGAAGGAAAACCGAAACCTTGAGCAAAGTGAGGTTCAATTTTCATCTATATGCACTTGTATTTTAGGCAGTTTTGAGAGCTGTTGGGGCCCAGGACACACTCCATATACAGTTTTCAAAATGTTTTATCCTGCTTGTATAGATAGGCTGAGGTCTCTTCTTGCGGAATGCCCCCCCTCCCCCAGGCAGTGGGACTTAAGCAGCCAAAAGGTTTTGAAAAGTGTTGGCGACTTTAGGCAAGGAAAATTCTTGGCCTTCCCATGTTAGACGTTTCTCCATACTTGTGTGTGAACATTTTTAATATCCACATCTTCAGATGTTTGGAATTGTTTCTATTTGTTATATTCAAGAGATGTATCTGCGGAACCTTAAGGAGGAGATTTTTTTTTAAAGCTTCTAATGGTGCAATCCTAGGCACGTTTAGAGAGAGAAATGCTGGGAATTGCAGGGCTTTTTTCTATCCAAACATACATAAGGTTGTAGCTTTTAGGCACAATCCTATCCCCACTTAGACCAAGGAAGCTGCCTTACTGAGGCAGACCATTGATCCATCTAACCCAATGCTGTCAACACTGCCTGGCATCAGCTCTCCAGGGTTTCAGGCAAGAATATTTCTACCGTAACTGGAGATGCCAGGGATTCAGCCAGTGACCTTCCTGCATGAAAAGCAGATCCTCTGCCACTGAGCTACAACTCCAAGCTCAGTAAGTCTTACTACTGAATAGACATGTGTAGGATCGTTGTGTTGGGCTACATTTTAAACAGGATAGAAACATCTAATGGGAAGTACAATGGTGAATACAACTCCTCCCTATTACCATGCATCTGCCCCCACCCAAGTGGCCTTACAGAAGGATGAGAGTTCTGCATGTTGATGAAAATTTCTGCCTGGAAGACTGCAAGATGGTGTTGGCCTCAGATATTTCCACACCTGGCATTAAAAGTAAAAATGAGGCTCCCCTCCCAGGCTAGATCTCATTTTCTAACGTGGTTGGAAGAAAGGAAAATGGCATTTATTCTGTAAATGCTACCCAAGGCAGGCTGGCCCATCTATACTGGATTGCAAGTCCCAGTAGTGGGAGCACAGCATTTTACCAAGCACAGAATGCCATCATTCCATGTTCTTGTATATCTGTGAAGTTGTTGGAAAACAATAACAGTTTCCATTAAGGAAACAAACAGTTCACCACACTAGTATTTAAGTAAAAAGTCAAAGCTTGCAAAGAAAGGGTTTGTCCAAATTCACCAGTCAGGAAAGTAGGGAACATGAAACAACAGATTCTACTACTCATATTTTCTGTCTTTTTGAACATTTTAACATTTCTGTCAGCTGCTATGTAATATTATATTTAACTGCTAATGGTAAGAGCAATCCTGTGGCCCCTAGACAAAGTTGGGGCATAGAATAGTTCATTCCTGGATTCAAGTCACAACACTTCAGCCTTGGACCCAGGAGTTCTAGCTTCCTAAACTGGGGGGTGGTACTGCAGGGCTCAGTCCTGGGCCCAGTGTTTTTCAACACTTTTATTAATGACTTGGATAAGGAGGTGCAGGGAATGCTTATCAGATTTGCAGATGACACAAAATTGGGTGGGATCGCTAACACCCTGGAAGGCAGAAACAAACTTCAAAGTAATCTTGATAGACTGGAAAACAACAGAATGAAATTTAATAGGCATAAATGCCAAGCCCTACACCTAGGAAAAAGAAACCAAATGCACAGATACAAGATGGTGGATACTTGGCTCAGCAGTACTACAAGCAAGAAGGATCTTGGAATTGTTGTAGATCACAAGCTGAGTATGAGCCAACAGTGTGATATGGCTGCAAAAAAAGCAAATGCTATTTTGGGATGCATTAACAAAAGTATAGCTTCCAAATAGCACAAGGTACTGGTTCCCCTCTATTTGGCACTGGTTAGGCCTCATCTTGAGTATTGCATCCAGTTCTGGGCACCACACTTCAAGAAGGATGCAGACAAGCTGGAGCATGTTCAGAGGACAGTGAAGGATGATCAGGGGTCTGGAAACAAAGCCCTATGAGGAGAGACTGAAAGAACTGGGCATGTTTAGCCTGGAGAACAGAAGATTAAGGGGAGACATGACAACACACTTCAAATGCTTGAAAGGTTGTCACAGAGGATGGCCAAAATCTCTTCTTGATCATCCCAGAATGCAGGACACGGAATAATAATAATAATAATAATAATAATGGGCTCAAGTTACAGGAAGCCAGATTCCGACCGAACATCAGGAAAAACTTCCTGACTATTAGAGCAGTATGACAATAGAACCAATTACCTAGGGAGGTCATGGGCTCTCCCACCCTAGAGGCATTCAAGAGGCAGCTGGCCAGACATCTGTCAGGTATGCATTAAGGTGGATTCCTGCATTGAGCAGGGGGGTAGACTCGATAGCCTTATAGGCCCCTTCCAACTCTACTATTCTATGATTCTAGCTCCCTGTTTCCTCCCCTTCACTGCTAGTGCAGAGGGAACTGTGCCGGCTGCCTCTACGTGCTCACAAACACAAGCTCAGAGAGAAGGGAAAGGGGGAGGTTCTCTAGAAGGGGAGGTGACTGGGGCAGCCAGCTTACCAAGAACCCTCCAGCCACTCCAGCCTCTTTCCTTCCCGTTTCACAGAGCACCAGCTAGACAGGCAAAATCACCCATCTAGCAAAAATGTTGGGCAAGATGAGCACAGAGGCTTCCGCCCACCTTCTTCCCTCATCAGCATCCGAGGGAGAAAGCTGATGGGCATCCAGATAGGATTGCACCCTAAGAGTTGCCCTCCATTTTTGACCAAATCAACATTGTATCAGTCACAGGTAGATTATCAAGGTGTGCTGTGTCTATTATATAATTTGTTGCAATTGTTTGCTTATGTGTTTGTGATGCGCATTGTAGCAGAAAAATAGTCATTTTTCATTGAAATAGTGGCATTACTGAATTCACTTTAATCATTATTTGTTTTTAATGCACTAAAAGGGACAAAGCATAAGGCATTGTGTCTCTTCTACTTGTAGCAGAAATGTCTGCCTGCAGTTTTGTGGCTTGAGGGTCTAATATAGCAGTTACTTTGAATGCAGTTGACCTCTTTAAAGGTTTCATTTAGAGCTCCACATGCAGTAAAATTGGGGGATCTGATTTAAAGTTCACCAGAGGCTTGTGCCATTATTATTATCACCAAATGGTAAATATGCATGACTTAGGTTGTAATCCTGTACCAACTTATCTGGGAGTAAGCCCCATTGAACTCAAAGGGACTTACTTCTGAGTAGACATGTATAGGATTGCAGTGTTAATTGCTTTTTTAATTTTCCAGCTCTCATCTGAAACTACACTCCGCAGAACCATAATTTAATTGGAAAATGTAAGTTGAGATATTATTTAACAAATCTTATAATTGTTTTTTTAAAAAAACTAAAATCACTATGATTATGCTTGCTTCAGCAGCAGATATACTTGGGATGATGCAACATGGCCACTACTCAAGTTTGACACACAAATCTGTAAAGCATTCCCTATTATTATTATTATTATTATTATTATTATTATTATTATTATTAGCATGTGGTAGAGCACATGTTTTTTGCATTTATGAAATGTTAGGTTTCGTTCCTGGCATCTGCAGTTAAAAGGATCTCAGATGGAACCTCAGCCAGAAGCTTTGGAGTTATACTACCAGTTGGAGTAGATGACATAGGGCTGGATGAACAAATGGTCTGGCTCTTGCAACTTCACATTTTATTCAGGATCATTATTCAGCTGTGAGTCTGCAATTATGCCACACAACTCTGTTGGAGAATTTCCACAAAAACATCACCTCTGTGATTTACATGGGTATCTTAGTAATGGGCTGGAGAAACTGTACTTTTAACAATGGGAATCACTTTGAACATTTGCCGGGAGGGATCCTTTTTCGTTCCCTGCTCATACTCAGATATTCCAGCACTTGGCTTCCTAATACACAGGAACATGTGTGAAATTGATTCATCAGCTGCTCTGCTTTTAAATCTAGTGTATTTAATAATGATTGTTTTATTGTGAATTCTTTACTTTGTTTTTTACGTTGGCTATCCTGGTAGTATCCATGCTAAAGGGCAGAGTTTAAAGCTGTATTGACAAATAAAACAGGAGAACCAGAAAATTAACATGACTGGGATTTTCTGTCATCCGCTTCCATCATTCCTGGAAAGCCACAACCCATACAGCATGTAATCGAAGAATATGGAAGCCAACTGAGGATAAAGGGTGATCTTAAGAACAACAACAAATGTCTGAAGGTGATAGTAAGAGTGAGCTCCTGCCCTTCCAGGCACAGAAAGGCAGGGAGGAGAGGAGGAATGGCAATAGTAATTCTTGCAATCAGAGCTGACTATCATGGCTGCTGATTATTTAACATCAGCACTTGAAAGTAGGGAGCTGTCCCGAGAAACCTTGTAATTGATGGTGCTGAAAGCAGTTAAAGTAAATAAGCTGTTGCCGCGCTGCATTATGCAGGGGTGGGAAATCTGTGGCACGTCCAGATGTTGTCAAACGACAAGACCCATCACCCCTAGCCATTGCCTGAGGCTGATGGGAGTTGGAATGCATCATCTGGAAGGCCACAGGTTTTCCAGTCCTGGCATACTGAGTTGCCCAGGAGCTGCAGCACGTGCAGCACTTCAGGGTTTTCACATTGTCAGAAACACTATGAAGCATAGAAGTTGCCTTATACTGAGTCAAAGCATTGGTCCATGAGGTGCAGTACTGTCTACATTCACAGGCAGAAGTGCTCCAGTATTTACGGTTTTCCCAAACCTACCTGGAGATGCTGTGAACTGAACCTGGGACCTGCTCTACCACTGAGCATGATCTGTACTATGGGCCCTTCATATAAAAGCCAATTCACATGTACAAACCATAGAATGGTGGCTGCTGGAGAAAGTGTTCATTTGTTTTGAAGTGACTTGCCACCTGATTCTAGTGATTTCTAACAAATTGCAAACTACACCACCACCACCACCCCGGGGGGGAAAAGGAGGGGTATGCAGTGACATGATGCAAGTCACCATACCCACACTTCCAAAATAGGTGAACTTTGGTATCTGTGAGGGATGTACACTGCCAAAGTTACATTCCTTAATTAGACATCCCATAGGAAAACAGGAAGAGTATTCCAGCCTCATTCCTCTTGTGTATAATCATAGTGTAGTCAAGAGTTTCAGTCCTTGAGTTCCCAGTGTGCCAAAATGAACACAGTGACAGCCAAGGACAAGGCCATGGAATCTCTTGCCTGTTGCACCTGCCTCTGGAGCAGGAGATGGCTAATGTCGGCCCCCATCATTGAAAGTATGCTATTTAGCATCTGCTACCCTTAGAAGCATTCTTGCTAAATCATGGGAGGACAGCCACTCTATGGCCACTCCTTATCTCAGTCTTTCCTATAGATTGCATCCCAGCAGCTATCATAGTAAATAACAGGCATGTGGCCAACACAATGCAGTATTCATTTCCTTTTAATGGTTACTAAGTGGGTAGCCAGTCTGCTAAACGCCCCCTACTTCTGTCCAAGCCAAGTGTGAGTGCCAAGGAACCAGATGCCCATACTGGAAAAACAATTTCCATGGCTGGGCATTTGGACTAAAACTTCCAGCCAAAACAAACCCAGCAATCTATACCTGAACCCTAATAATAATTTGAAGCCGTCTGGAGAGGAGTACTGTGGAGTTTTTATTTCAATGAGTTGTCAACAAGGTAACTTGGGTGAAGATTAAATAGCATATCAATAATTGTTACAGGGCTTGTCCTAGATATGTATGGTGGCAAACTGAATCAGTATCAGCAATAAATTAGAGCACACCTGCCATTTTCCCTACAGGAAGATCATGTCTCGTCTTTTGCTGAGCTTTGAGTGATTAATGCTGTAACTCTTTGATTTTAGAAGGTTCCCATTTTGTTGCAATGCATCATTTTATCGGTTTTGTTTTAGGGATTGTTTGTAAATGTTTTATTGTCAATCGCCCTGAACACTTATTGAGTGGAGAAGTGATTCAGAAATGCAATAAATAAATTGCTCTGCAAGTGCCAGGCCCTTTGGCCTGGAGGACCCTTCCCTACTTTTTCTCTGACCTTGGACTTTTTATGTGCCACTGTCAGTCTTCTCCATCTTTGGCCTACCAGGGCATGGCTTCAAGCTCAAGACCCTTCTGCAGCTATCATGTGATGTTAGTTCCAGGCACCAATGGCTACAGTCAGGCCACCCCATCCCCTCCTCAGCAATGTCTCTGGTGAGTGGTAGAAGTGGCAATGAAGAGCCAGGATCATGCTTGGGTACCAATTGGACAGTACCTGTGATGATGACACATTGACCCTGTTCAGATGACATGCAAAGCCATGGTGGTTAAGCAATTTGAGCTAAACATTATGGCTTAGCGTATCATGTGAACCATTCCTAACCATGGTAGCTACATAAGCATGGTTTAAACACGCTCACCAACCATTTACTGCAAAAGCATTAGCAGCTTAACCATGGCTTTGTGTGTTGTCTGAACAGGCCTATTCTCTCTCCCCCTGATCCCATAGTCTTGGAATAGACTGTAAAGGCTTTATAAAATCTGCACAGGGGACCACATTTATTTCAGTAGAGAGTGAGCTCTCTTATCCACAGCTCTCTTACTCACGTAACTTTCAACAGGAAAAGGACAAGATGCAAGGCAATTCTTCCACAGCCGTGATCCACCCCATTTTAATCCATGCTTTTTTCCCTTTGAAAGATATTTATTTCCTCTTCGGATCATACAGTGAAGATCTTCACTCTCCCTTTTAAAAGATCTGAATGAGGCACTGCTCCACTGAAAAGCTGACATACAGCACAGAAGCTTCCTTTCTCCCACCCCCTTCGACCCCAATTACTTTTGTACAGTGAGAACACAACTGTTGTAGAAGCAGAGCCAGTGTTACAGTAGTACTAATTGGGGAGTTGCACATGGAGAAATGAACATCTATGCAGGCTCCATGAAAGCTATTCATTCGGAACATAAGAAGGAAATCCCAGGAAGCAGTTAGGGATCTCAGGTCATTAACAAGATATCCAACAAGGAAGTTTCTGGGATCAGTGGCTTAACTGAACAAGGAAAAGGATATTGGAAGCAAAACTAGGCCATTTGGAAACAAAGGAAACTACCTTGATTTTGTTCAGTGACACAGACTGGTCGGAGAGTAGTCTTCCTGATTTCAGGCTGCTGCTTTTTCTCTTCGGGGACTGACTGCAATCAATTTTCTACTGCAAATTGCCACAATTCCTTTACCGTGACTTGTGTGTGTATGGGGGGTGGGGTCTGTAGCTGTGGCAGAGAAGGGATATATGCTCTTTCTTCTGATTGCTTTAGTATTCCTCTTGCCCAAAGTACAACTTAAAGGCATGCTAGAGCTCAGGGTTAAGTTTCAGCTTGCCAGACCAGGCTACCTTGTTTTCCTTCTACGTGTGCATTGCATAAATTCCTTATCCATTTGCCTCTAGATATTCCCTGCTCAAGTATACATCACTGCTAGACAACTGTCCTTCTTTCCTTAGACTGACTCATCCTAAATAGACCTTCTTCGAGACATTTTCCTGGGTGAGCCTTGGAAAAGAAATTTGGAGATTGTTAAAAAACCTGCCTCAAATGAGAGGAAAGTGTTTATAGCCTCTAAATTATTTTCTGTCTAAGTTCAAGATCCAAGCCTAAGAAGAATTCGCTCATTCTACATCCCAGTTCCCACCAATCCTCCCCACCTTCTGAAGCATCTCACACAGCACCCCCCCAAAAAACCTACATCTCTTCCATTCCCTTTCTTGGTAAGTGAAGGGTAGAAGTAGCACTGACAGTGTGTGGGGAGGGAAGAATGAGGGAGGGCTACTATACCATCAGGACTACATCTCCCATAGGCCTTGCAGTCCAGTTTGCTACAAATCAGAGCACCAGAGTAATGAAGATGTATGGGGGGAGGAAATGGACAAACTTCCTCTTCTCCCTGTGTATCATCACTGCTATTCCCATCACTATTTGCTAGGGAAGGGAGAGGGTTGCTTATGGGTCTGGGGTGGGCTAGGCTGGCAGGACAGAGATGTCATTTTTCTGAGTCTCTGATAGGCTTGGGAAAATGATCTGAATAACCTTACCAATTTGGGGGAGGGCAGGTTGAGAAGTCAAATAATTTCCAAGTTAATCCAGGGTCAGCAGAGGAAAGCTTATCCATCTGTAACCCTACATTTCAGTTCTGCAAGTTTGGTGACAAGGGCCCATTTGACACATAAGTAATTTCTGCTCCCAGCAACTCAACCTTATCTTTTCCTGCCTTTTATTCCGGATAAACTCAGACAGTGCTAAAACAACTCCTGAGGTGCACTGCCTGCTAGGACAAGCCCAAACTTGCTAGGTCTATTGATGGTTTTCCTAGGGCTGCCTCTACAAGAGGCATTTAAAGCTCTTTCAAGGCACATTAAAAAATTTACCTCTACAAGAACGGAGCGCAAATCGGGCGTAGAGGCACGTTTTCTCTCCGATTATGCGCATTATCGAATGTGCGTTAAATAGTGAGTTTTATTTTGCTCCAGCCGTTAAAGCGCATTTTGACTATGTGAACAAGCAATTCTCCACATTAACTACTTGTAAAGCGCATTTGAAACAACCGGTAAGGTCACCTGTTGAGTGCTCAATTACCTCCTGCATACAAGCATTTACGATAAAGCGCTTCCGAGAAGATGCGCATAATTGGAGGAACAGGCGTTAAACAGAATCCATCTAGAGGGGGTCTAGGTCTCATTGTGCCCTAGAGTTAATTTCCAAGAATAAAGTCAAGGCTGTTGCTACAGGGCTCTCCCCAGTCATGGAGTTGGATAAAGCATTGTCTGGCCACTGGCTTTGATGCTGTACTTTCTTGGCAGAGCAATTCCTAGATTTCCAACCTGGGAGCTCTTGATTCTTGCTAGGGATACCACAGTTCTGATACAAATATTGCTTTTCTGCTGAGGCAGGCAATTATCCTGAATCTTCCTTATGTCTGATTCTGTCTCATTTACTTTTTATTGGGTAAAATAATAACTGACAGTTGGATATGTACACTGCGGTGTAAGTGACAGAGCAGGGGAAAGAAAGACTGAATGCACATCAGAATGGCATCCAAATGCAGATGTGTCAGCATTGTATTACTTTCAATGGGATGTGTGTCCCCATCCACAACTATCAACTCACATGTACTAGTCTACTGCTATAACTTGTGCAGTGATTTCATGAGAACAAAAAACAATACCCCACATGCACAGAAATTGTTCAGAAATGCAATAATATGTGGGAGACGCTCTGCAGATGTTCTGTGAATATCTGAGAGCAATGGGAAGAAAAGCTGGGAAACTGCAGAAATAATGGTCAGGTTTCACACATCTTTACTGCTTGCTATGGATTGTCTGCCATGAAGTAAGTTATAAACTGCCTGCCTGTGACTGTATTTCGAGCAAGTAGGAACAACGTTTGCTCTTAGGCTCTTTAACTTCAAAGTGATGCTGCTTGTGCTAAATAATATGCCTAAATCCTTGATGAAGAAAAACTGTTCTGATTTGGTGGGAATTCTAACTAAGCTTATCCTACCTGATCTGAATATATTTTGTTATTTTAGCCAAGTTACTATGAAAGAGTATGATAACCCTTTGGGGTTGTTAGGTGGATGATTAGAAACTGGAAGCTGGCAGAGTTACAATGCTGTAACCCAATTAGCTCTCCAGATCAAGACAACTCATCCCAATACTAAGAGATTCTATTCCTTGCTCAATAGATAGTTTACCAATGACATCTGGAGTGCTAAGGTGAAAGAGGCAAGACCTCTGAAGACCCCACAAGTGTCAATCTAACATTATGTTCCTTTTCCTTTTCTTCATTTCCAATCCTGAGTGAATTTACAACAGCAGCAACCCAAGAGATGACATTGTCAAGTCTGCTTTCAATGGAATTTTCATCAGTTGCAAATTGTCATTAGGTTTCGGTATATTATCTTTCAAGTCAGTTTTTGCAAGCACATGCTATATGCTTCCTCTTTCTGCCAGAACACTATTTCTTCCACTTTTTTTTTCATTATTCATTGCCAAACTCCAGGGGGAAAAAAGTTGATCTTACATCTAGCTAGACTGTCAGAATTTGAGCTTAACACCACAAGAGCCTTGGGCATCCTAATTCAGTTGATACTGCCAGATATTCCTGTTTCAGAAGCTATTTATTGCACACTCTTAAAGCACAGTGCCAAAGAGGGCTCTGATGGAAGTTAATTATTCAAATATATCTTTCTTGCTATCATTATGTGCAGAAGAATAGTTGGAAAGAACTTATTTTCCTTTTCTATGCACCTATGCCTCATAACTGCACAATACAGCTGGTGTGCAAGACTTTATGATTGTGTAGTAGTTACCAAGGAGTAATGTGGCATGGAGGTTGTAGCTCAGTGGTAGAGCCTGTTTTGCATATAGAAGCTCCTAGGCTCAATCCCTGGCATCTGCAGGTGGAGCTAGGAAAGAATCTTACCTGATACCCTGGAGAACAGCTGCAAGTCAATGTTGATAATACTGGGATAGCTGGACCAAGGGTCTGACTCTGTATAAGGCTGCTTCCTATGTTTCTATAATGTTCAACTGCATTTGTAAATGTGAAATCGCATTTGCCCAGTACTCAAAATGTGACATTCCATTCCCAGCTAGTGAGTCCTTTGAAAGTTGAGTGCATTATGGAATGTTGCCACATGACAGTCAGGGAAACTATTTGGCTAGACACCCTTGGCATCACTACAGATTGACCTGCCTCTTTCCAGAAACAAGCACTTCCACTTCTTTTGGGGCTTCCTTTGGGAAGCACAAAATCTCCCTTGCATATGCAGAGGGGCCAGCTTGCAGAAGGGATTCAGTGGGGCACAAACAAATCAGCAAAGGCATAAGAGCCCAGTTGGAGTCTGCCCTTTCTTTTATTTTAGACATATTTTTACAATTATTCCAGCAGCTGAATGCTACTTGTGGTCTGGTGCAGAATCTTGAAGTGCAGGTGGTCATCATGGCAATCCCACAGCCAAGCCGCCACCCCAAGGATAATCCAAAATTGCAGGCCACTGTGTAGATCCCCATATCAACAAACCAGTTCTAGGGGTTTTCATCTACCAGGAGCAAGTGATTTGTAAAGCTGATGAATCTTAATTGGCCTATCAAGAGCAATCATCCCCTAATATTTTACTTTACTACAAGGAACAGGGAATTCTGAGGAAGGTGGTAGATGACTTCAGCATCCCCACTAACAAAAGAAAGTGCTGCGGCTGCATCCCTGTGAGCCCTAGCTCCACTGCACCACTGCTTGTGGTACTGCTGCAGGGGGAAGACCTTAACTGGCATTCCAAACACCAAATGTATGCCCCATTTTTTCCCCCAAAACTTTCCCTCTTTTTCTGTTAGTTTCAAGTAGTTACGGGCGATCTTCTGCAGCACTGCAGTGCATGAAGAGGAGAGGGATGAAAGAGAGAGCTCTTTCCTACAGTGTACCTATCCTGCCTCAGCAGCCCTATTATTTGGAAAGGGGATATTGTGTTGTCGGTGTGGGTGGTCCATGTAGCGAATTGTGGTTTCTAGCAACTGGAAAGGCAGCATAACTTTGCAATAAACAGTATGTATTGACTTCGTCACAAAATGATGGAGACCGCTAATTGATACTTGACCATGACACTGTAGGTACACTTACTGGTAAGCTCAGGTATCTTTTATCTGCACATTTCTTTAATGCTGAGATTGAGGCTGCACATGATACAATTCCACATTGGAGATGGCTGCTCCTAACAGACTTCAGAATCAAATTATTCACTCCAGAGCTTTAACTTCTACTGCAGTCTCCAATGTAGCTTGCCACCATAATATGGATAATGCCAAAGTCACAACCAGATGCCACTATGGCCAGCATTGGTGTGGAGACTTACTGCTGCATTGTAATAATCCATTGGTAAACTGCAGGAATGGATCACCCACCTATTTAAGAAGCAAATCACAAAATGGCTGCCACCTCCTGGGGCTTAAAGAATCTAGCATACATGGACCAACAATAAAACATACCGTCTTTCTGGCCATAACATTATGCTTTGTGAAATGGATTTCTTTGGATAACATTCAGTGCATATCAGAGGGAGCAGTCTATCATATCCTTCTCATGGGTGAAAACCCATCATTTTTTCCCCTGTGTATATCCTTTGATTGTACATTAACACAGTGTAGTAGAAAACTGTGCCCAGTTCACCTTGACCCGTTAATGGCCGTTATAGTTTTAAGGATTTATTAGGTGATCATGCCATTTCACATTCAGAGATTTTGTAATATGAAAATTACTGACATGGCAAACCGTAAGTATCCTTCTGGAGGTGTTCCACCTCATAAACCCCAAGACAGAAATTTCACATGCCACAAAATCCATGTTTGATCACTGGTGAAAATCAGTCAGCAGATACTCAAAGCACAATGGATATAGTCTTGTTTAGGAACACATTCTGTTGATATTTGTACTAACATAAATTTGGAGTCGTGCAAGATTAATCTCGACATTATTCGTATCCGTCCCGTACTATTTAATGCTGAAAGAACTACCCTTGTGTCGTACAGCTGAAGTAACTTTGGAAGGTAGAGATTTTCTCATCCTTGAAGCACCTTCACATGATAGGTTGCACCGGCAGAAAGTCTCTTTTTCACACTTATTAAAGGAATAGGAGCCCTAATTCTAATAGGGATCTTGAGTGCTTCCAGATGAGGCTTTTATGATCCTGACTCATTCATGGAATTCTTTATTTTATGGGGGAGGGGGGGTTCCAGACAACATCATCTACTCATAATCTTTCCTTGTTTTCCCACCATTTTTTCCTGTATTTTTCTTTATTCCAGAAAATCTGTTGAGGAAAAAAAGGTGGCAATTCCTACACAGTGTTTTCTTGGTTGTTAGCGCTAGAATCCCTCCATCCAGAAGCACACTGAAACATAGTTTTTAATCTGTATTTTGTTCATTTGCAAAATTGTGCATTGGTTATTAGATATATAATTTGTGTACACTTACTACCACATCCTTCGTTAAATATTGATCTGTTTATTTAGAGAATCCCATTACAGTCACATTGTGCTTGGTATTTTGTAATGTGAGAAGCTTTTTGCAAAAACCTCACGCTCTACCAAGGAATTCCTACTAAAATTCCTACTAAAGACAGGAGGCATCAGCTTAGGAATTTATCAGATAATTTGTAAGAGACAATAAAATTTCACACTTGATATTTTTCCTGCAGGGAGATTATAGGGGCTATTGCACACACACTGGAGTTCATCAGATGAGTGTTTTATCAAACACTCGCTACTGCCCACTCACGGTTTTTCGAGCATCCTTTAGATGACGATGTCCATCTTCTACATGCCTCCTGTTCCTTCTTGCCTTCTTTCCATCACAAAATAGACCCCCAAAAAATCCAACTTCTTTTTGGAAATGGAATGTGCCGCCATTTCCTGATGTGTGCAAGAAAAGCGGCACGATAAAAACTGCCCCTGAATGGGCCACGTGGTCTTTGTTTACTTCCTCTTTCTTCTCTGGAAAGAAACAGGAAGTATTGTGGGACAGGAGCAGGGTCAGAGAAGCAACAGTAGGGAACCATGATTTCCCCCCCATCTGATGATGCTCACTGAAGTCAGTAGGACATGAACAGCCTAACCATTTGCAAGACCTGGTTATGGGACAGAAACAGCTTTGGTCGCCTTGGTGGATGACCTACGCCGGGGACTGGACAGGGGGAGTGTGTCCCTTTGGTTCTGCTAGACCTCTCAGAGGCATTCAGTACCATTGCCCATGGTATCCTTCTTGGCTGCCTTGCTAGGATCGGACCTGGAGGCACTGTTTTACAGTGACTCCATTCCTTCCTGGAAGGGTGGACACAGAAGGTGGTGCTGGGGGACTTCTGTTCAACTCCTTGGCCGTTGGCCTGTGGAGTCCCTTATGGTTCTGTTTTGTCCACCATGCTATTTAACATATACATGAAACTGTTGGGGGAGGTTGTTCGGAGTTTTGGGGTGCTGTGCCACCAGTATGCTGATGATACCCAACTCTACTACTCCTTGCCACCCAATTCCAAGGAAGCTGTTTCGGTGCTAAACCAGTGTCTGTTGGCAGTGATGGACTGGATGAGGACAAACAAATTGAAGCTTAATCCAGACAAGACAAGAGGTGCTCCTGGTCAGTCAAAAGGCAGTTCAGGGAATAGGGATTCATCTTGTGCTGGATGGGGTTACACTCCCCCTGAAGACACAGGTTTGCAGCTTGGGTGTACTCCTGGATTCAGCCCTGAACCTGGATGCCCAGGTTTTGGTGGTGGCCAGGAGTGCATTTGCACTGTGAAAGCTAGTGTGCCAGTGACACATGCCTTAGTTACATCCTGACTGGATTACTGTAATACGCTCTACGTGGAGCTGCCTTTAAAGAGTATTTGGAAACTTCAGCTGGTTCAAAGAGCTGCAGCCAGAGTGTTGACTGGGGCTAGTTACAGGGAGCATGCAACTCCCCTGTTAAAATAGCTCTGCTGGCTTCCAGTCTGTTTCCAGACACAATTCAAAGTGCTTGTCATGAGTTATAAATCCCTATACGGCTCAGGTCCAGGTTATTTGAAAGACCGTATTCTCCCTTATGAGCCTGCCAGTCCCCTGAAGGCCTTCTCAGTGGCTGCTCCAATACTCTTGAACTCTCTTCCCAGGGAAGCTAGACTGGCTCCTTCCTTGATGTGCTTTCAGAGGCAGGCAAAACTTTTTTGTTCTGGCAGGCCTTTGGCAAATTGTCTGGACCTCCATCTACACATAGGACTCTTAAAATTGTTATGTATTTTAAATGTTTTAATATTGAAGTGTATTTAATTATATTTGTAACTTTTGTATATTTCTATTTATAGGTTTTTAACTGTATATGTTTTAATTTTGTAAAGCCGCCTTGAGGCCCAGCATTGGGCAAAAGACAGGATATAACTATGATGATGATGATGATGATGATGATGATGATAATAATAATAATAATAATAATAATATTGTAGTCCACCTATGTATAGGAATAAATAAAGCCTTCAACCAGGCACACTGCCTTTTTTGATATAGGCCTTGCTGCTTTGTACTGCAACCTACAGATTGCCAACCAGTGGCAGTCTGGAAGCATCCATTTTGTGGAATGCTTTCCCCTGGCATTTGAGAGGCACCGACTGTGGCTTGATTTAGGGACCAGTTGAAAAATTCTCCCTTCCCAAGCCTTCCCCAATTGATTCTGCTGCCACGTTTAATGGCTGTTGCTGTTTTATTTTAACTATTGTAATGGTTTGTATTTTAATTTTTGTATTGTAAACCACTACAAGATATCTTTTAGATATGATAAGCAGTCTATACATTAGTTAATCAAACACACACACACACACACACACTAACCACGGTGTGATTAACAAGCCACAATGACTTATTTCCCCCACTATTTCCTAATTACCCTCGCTGGTGCAGTTTGCAGTGTTGTCTGAACACAGGCAGCATGGCTTGTTTGAGGGGGAGGCAACTCTCAAATAACTCATGGGTTGTTGGGAATCGGGTCCCCCCTGCGCCCCACCTCCTACCCTTCCTACAATTTTCTGTCTACAATATTCTTCCACGTTGAATTGTCTAAAGCATATCCTTGGGGGAAAGAACTGTTCTCATAATTGGGCACTATTTGTAAATTCTAGGTGGCTTTTTGTTTTGCAATATTCATAAGCCACCATCAATTCAATTCAATAGAAACCATTTCCAATGACTATCACAGGCTTTGTGTCAAGCCTTCATATGACTTGGATGTAGCCATGGTCAACCTGTTTGTTATGCAACATGCATAGTGCTGATTCTTGAAATTCATTTATTCTCAGCTCTCTAAAACCAAGGAACAAGCCTTGACAGTAACTAAAAGCATTAGCCGTCCTAGGCACAAATGCATTTGCAGATTAAAATTCACTAAAGGTCAGCATGTAGCTGTCACTGTTGTCCAATCTCCCCAGGTGTCCCCACCATGTCCCATTCCTTGGCATATCTTGAAGATTGGTGGCAGTTTTCACTCCAGTGGTTTTTACCTCTGTTTAGATTAACTTTAAGAGCCTTTGTTGTATCATCTTGCATAGGGCTAAAACTGTGCAATCAAATTATTATTTTAACTTCCAGTTCAACACATGCAAAAAGCTCCAGCATTTCACCCCTTTCACTAAAAGACAGATGACAAATGACCTCAAGCAATCCACTTTTTACTTTCCATACTCACAATACATTTTTCTAACTGGTGGAATAAATACGATTGAAACCAGCAAAGGGAGATTATTCTAGATTAGCAAAAAATATTTAGGGTATTTTTCTTGCCATTTATGCATTTTTTCCAATGCTTCTCTTTTATTTCAAAGCCTTAATTGTCATCATTTAACAAAATCAGTTTCCATAAGGTGACCATATGGAAAGGAGGACAGGGCTCCTGTATCTTTAACAGTTGTATAGAAAAGGGTCTTGCAGTAGGTGTCATTTGTATGCATGCAGCAACTGGTAAAATTCCCTCTTCATCACAACAGTGAAAGTTGCAGGAGCTATACTACAGTGACTAGATACAAAAGAGGGAAGGGGTCCTGCAGCTTTAACGGTTGTGATGAGGAGGGAATTTCACCAGGTGCTGCATGCATAGAAAAGACACCTGCTGAAATTCCCTTTTCTACACAACTGTTAAAGATACAGGAGCCCTGTCTTCCTTTCCATATAGTCACACTAATTTCCATCCTCTGCACTATGATGGCCTTTCTTAACCTGCAAAAAGTGTTTGCACTGAAGGAATCAGGCTGCAATTCTGTGCACACTTACTTGGGAACAAGCCCTGCTGAACACAATGGAACTCACTTCTGCAAAGGACTGTGCTGTTAAATATTATTTTATTTTCAATTACATCTCTTGGCATTAATTGTGAATGGGACTCTTTCTAGTCCAAGACTCATAACATAATGCAGCATACTGTAACTTTTTTTTAAAAAGTGGAAAATTAAACTGGGAAGTTGAAGGTGGAACAGACCTCACCTCCTCTTACCTCTTATGACACTGACCAGAAGAAACCTCTTTCCCAATTAAGCTAAAGCAACATGGGGAATAAAGATGAATGTTCACTCCTCTCCCTCCCCATCCAAGAAAGCAATGGCTTCAACCTGGAGTCAACTGCTTGATAAAACACCTACAAAGATGCTCGCTGAGGTTGAATAGCTCTATCCTGTCAATGGTGCTAACCCAGCAGAACTGGGACCCAAAAGTAGTTCTCTTGTTCCACGTCTGTAACAACAATATGAAAATCCCACTTGGCCCAGGTCCTGTCTAAGAAACTGCACAGCTGGAGACTAATACAGCCTATGGATAAGCAAAGCCACATTAACAGGGAACATGATGGATTGGCAAGGGGTCATGTTAATACGGTAACAAGGCTGAATACAGCCCATAATCGTGCAAAAGATGTAAGCTCCAAGCCAGTTAAAACCTATATAGGACAAACCAGAACTTTAAATTGTGGTAAGAGGACTATATCAGACACCAGTGCAGATACTGGTGTTCTGGTATAATACGCTTCCAAGTGTCCTCACCCTATCAGGAGATGATTTGCACTAGACAAAGCTTCCATGTTGTCATCAAGAACAACCCCACATAGAATACATTACAGTAGTCCAGCATTGAAGCCCCAAAGGCATGAATAAATCTTAGTTCTTGTTGACATGACAAATCTGTGCCTGAGTTGTATTACTCCAGACTGCAGGTAGGGGGTTCACATGACTGAATGT
The DNA here is from genome assembly GCA_029215795.1 of Anniella stebbinsi. Taxonomy (NCBI): domain Eukaryota; kingdom Metazoa; phylum Chordata; class Lepidosauria; order Squamata; family Anniellidae; genus Anniella; species Anniella stebbinsi. The sequence goes on along the minus strand of JARDYH010000005.1, from coordinate 80,990,695 downwards.
TCTTCCATATCAAAAATAAAATAAAATCCCAGCACACAGAAATAAGCAAGACTAGAATCCTTCTCCCAGACATGCTAGTTTTCTGTGTGCATGGAAAGCTGCAGATCTGTGACATTCACACAGATACATATAAAAGCCTTTTTCTTCTTTTTTACATCAAGGCTGCCTCTACAAGAGGCATTTAAAGCTCTTTCAAGGCGCATTAAAAATTTACCTCTACAAGAACGGAGCGCAAATCGGACGTGGAGGCACATTTTCTCTCCGATTATGTGCATTATCGAATGCGCGTTAAATAGCGAGTTTTATTTTGCTCCGGCCGTTAAAGCGCATTTTGACTATGTGAACAAGCGATTCTCCGCATGTCAACAGTTTAAATCGCGTTTCGGTCGTCCAGTAATGCGCTTCGCCGCCTCTCGTACAGAGGTATTAGGCGTAAATGCGCTTCTGCGAATATGCGCATAATCGCCTAACCAGGTGTAAAGGCGAATTCTTGTAGATGAGGCCCAAGAGTTGTTTGTGGCACCACTTCCTTGACCTAAAGGGTGAATGTTGTCACAAGTTATGGGCAGAAAAAAGGGGAGAAACAGGTTCTCAGGATGCTTAAAATACTTATTTTAAGCATCCTGAAAACCTGTTTCTCCCCATTTTTCTGCCCTGGCTCGGATGCTCTCCTGCTTTTGGGTCTCCCCCCCCCACAAGTTATGGGGTCAGAAATGTAGCTGGAAGAACAGAAGGCAGTGATTAGAGAACAATGCAACCTGATCTTAGTAGACATGCTTGTAGCTCCACCAAAATTCAGATCCAGTTCATAATGAGTTTACCCTTTTACCAGCACCTCCTGCTACTATCTGTCAGCCTCTCCACTGCCGGTTCTCCTCACCTCTTTCCTAAAACTTACACTTATGGAGGAGAGATGGTCTGGGACAAAGAGGCTTACAGCAGTGGAGGCCTTTTAATATGGCCCTGTTCAGACAACATGCTAGGCCATGATGATTAAGCATTTTGAGCTAAGCGTGATGGCTCAGCGTGTTGTCTGAAGAGGCCGACTAAACACTCTTCTGCCCACCAGGGCCCTCAAACAATTCAAAGCACAGTAACAAAATAAAATCACAATAGAATAAAACAAAACAAAACATTCTTTAAAGCAGTTCAAAAACAGGATTAAAATCCATCAAAGGCCTGGTGAAACAATACAGCTAACCTGACCTCCCTCAGGATGGAATTTCATAGCTGTTATTGTGACTGTACTCACCAACCTCTGTACCTGCCAACCCACCTCCCTTGGTGCTGGGACATACAACAGGGCCTCTGATGAAGATCGTAAATCATCTTTACGATATGGGTGCTTGTACAGCCAGAAGCAGAACTGAGCTTCCAATGCCACCTCAGTCAATACTTTGAACTGGGAGCCATTGAGAACTCCTATTTCCAAAGCTTCTTGTGGCCATGGTCATCTTGACTGCGTACAGGCCTTAAAGATGATTCTTCTGCAGTTGTTACTGCAAGCCTTTGTGGAGGAGTCTGGTGGCAAACAAGTCTTGAAGCAGCGATGACAGGTTCATCTTGAAGGACTAGGTGCTTGCATGGTCAGGTACATCCATTACTTTAAGGGAGAAAAATGGAACTCCCAATGCCTCTTGGATCAATTATTTGCAATAGAAATCTTTAAGGCCTCTGGCCTTGGACACTAATGCAGTGCCAGCTCCAAATTTTTTGAGGCCCTTGGTAAAGACACCCTTAATGGGCTTCCTCCCTCAGTGAGTCTGCCTTCTCACTGCCCATTCCTAAAGTTTTCCTGATAGGCGCCAATGCAACCTTTTCTCTTTAAAAAAATCCCCCTCCCCTTTGCAGCCAGCATGGAAAGCAAATGCATTGACTGCTGTCCAAGGTCAGTGGGGAGGATAGGAGACAGGAGAGGCCAGGATACAAGATATCCTGACACCTCTCCAGCCTCCTTCTCTCCCTCCCTGAAATGTACCAGCTAGATGGGCAAAAAAAGCCCATTTACCGAAAATGCAGAGCAGGAGGACAGGGATCACCTCCATCGCACCTCCCGCTCTGCCCTGGATGATTGGAAGCCTCCAAATTCTGAGGCTTACGATCATTGAGGGTGTAAATAATAGGACTGCACCCTAACCACTTATAACTTTGTAGGTGCACTTAAAATATATCAACATGATTTCCTTCCATAGGACATGACATCCAATCCAGCAGGCTTTGGCTATAGCAAAGTGAGTTGTGGCACAACATTTAATACCTGATCCCATTTCTTACAAGTGGAGCAGGGCCTGATGGCTATGTTGGGGCCATGTTGTGCTTTCCCATGGGTGCTAAGACCCATAATACCAACATTATGCTCAGCTATCCCAATATAGCAGTTCAAAAGAGCATGAACAATAAATCAAATTAAGTGCAAATATCCTAGTTGAAGTGGCTTGTAGATAATCGTGTCCTGAGGCTTTCAGCGGCTTTTTTATACTTCTGTGAACTAGTATAATGTAAGTAGATATATCCTGAAGATCAGAGCAATTTCACCTAATTGTCTGTTCTTGTTCCAGGAACATGTTAGCCTGAATGCCATTAGGTTGGGTTACACATGATCTTTAAGGTATATGGCATATGGTGGTGAGCAGGTGGTACTGGAGGAGAGGTATTAACTCTGTATATATAAAATCACAACAGGAATAAATATTTAATTTCATGTGCTGGAAAGCCAAGTAAGGTCTTTCATGACAGTGGACTCTAATGCATATGTAAATTAATTAGAATTCCTAACATTCATTGCACCAATTATTATTTCATAAAGCAATACAATCATTTTAAACCAATATTGACTTTCACCACCCCAAATGAAACTGTAGCCTTGAAAACGTAGCTGAGTACAAGGAAAGCTCTCAACCAGGCAGAACTAGAATATTTTCAAAGTGAATTATAAAGTGCAGATGTTAATCACCCTAGTTTATATTAAACCATATTTGAATGAACTAAGCATTGCAGAAGCACATGCTTCAGTAATGTAAACAGTGGCATGACATGAGGATTATGTAGATAGTTAACCAAGTGGAACACTTCTAAGACCTCCTTTTTAGAATGGGTAAAATTTACATTAGAAGGCTCACCTTTAAATATTGTGCTTCTGATGCTCTTCCCAAGTACACACACACTAATTCCTAAAACTAATTCCTATATTCTATTTTTGCAGTTTGCTGAGCATGTTAGCATCAAAGACAATTAACTGACTGACTGGCTATTGGACATGCAAGAACCCCTTCTAGAAGCTTAAATCTAAGCAACATTACAATGGTAGTATCTGTATACAAAGGATCACAATGTTTTTGAGTTAATGGCCACGCTCAAAAGCATGTCTCAAGGATCAGAGTCACAAAGCTGGCTAGATTAGACCAGGTATCGGAAAAGGGCGCATGCATGCACATGCAGACACACACAAATGGATCTTTGAAAAAAGGAGAACCCACCAATATGCAGCAATATTTTGTATTAAAACAAAAAGTTAAATCTGTTTGAGTGTCTACATTCTTCACTGCCTATCATTTTTTTTCTACAGACTGTAGTATTAGCTTTGCCATCTTTGAGTCTGGTTAATTTTTTTAAAAAAGAAAACTGAGTGCATTCTTTACATTTACTAGATTGACTGGCTGGTTCTTCTAATCTTAAAATGAGGGTTACAATAGTTACAATGCAATCCTACACAGTTTTCCTCGAACATTCAGTGAAACTTGCTCCCAGTTAAGTGTGTACAAGGGGGCAATTAGATTAATCGATTACAAACCTTTTGATGGACTGAAAAATGTTGCAACCCAGTGGTATAACCCAACTGATCTTTCACTGAAACCCAATGGGGAGCTGTCACCTAGATGCTAAAATCATAAGGACACAGGACTCAGGTTCAATCAACAGTCATGGAAAGAGTTGCCACAGAGCAGATGAATTCAAAGCAATGCGGTTGCCACAATAATGGATGGACATGCATATAGTTCAACGTTATGTAGAGAACCATGGCCTACTTTTTACAAATCCTTGATGCAGTAAATAAATAATTGCCTTTGTTTGACAAATGGGTAAAGTGAGGGATAAAACAATGACTAAAACCTGATTTATATGTTACCTGAATAGTGAGGGGAGCGGCTACAACCTGTGTCCCAAAATGTGAAGGGAAGCAATCCGGTGAGTGGCACAAACACAAGTGACACTTCCCACTTCAGCATTGCCCCCACTCGGCAGCTGAGGAAGTAACCATATCATTCAACCAACCTACATGACTCCTTCCCTTAAACAATTAGCCTGGAGTGGTGTGCAAAGCAAGTACAGCTCACATAGTGCTCAGATATATTATTATTATTATTATTATTATTAATAATAATAATAATTTATTTCTTACCTGCCTCTCCCTCTGGATTGAGGCGGGGAACAACATTGAATACAAAATAGCATAAAATACAGAAAACTGATTAAAACATATAAAACTAATACATTATTAAAACAACAATCAAACATCTTAAAATTCAACTAGGTAGGCCTGCTGGAGGAAATCAGACTTAATGGCTTCCTTAAATTCGGAGAGACTATTAAGTTGACAAATCTCTCCCGGCAGGCCATTCCACAGTCTGGAAGCAGCAGAAGCAAAGGTCCTCTGGGTAACAGTTGTCAGCCTAGTTTTGGCTGACTGGAGTAAATTCTTCCCAGAGGACCTGAGTGTGCAGGGCAGATTATATGAGGGAAGGCGATCCCCCAGGTAACCTACACCCAAACCATGTAGGGCTTTAAAGGTAATAACCAACACTTTATACTTCGCCCAGAAACTAAGAGCTGGGTACAATTGACTTCCAGAAGGAAAAGTCAGGAAAATGAGGAACAATCCTCCCACCAATACCGCAGTCTTCATTGGTTTTCCCTTACACAAGTTCTGTTCAATTAAGTGGCCTTCCCTTTGCACCAAAAGGATGCAAAGGGTAACATTTTGGCATATTAGTAGCTAAGGGATTTTTAATATTTGAAAGAGGTTGGTTATACATTCTAAGAGGATCATCAGCCTGGGGGGTTTCCCTACTGTCACATACCATTGCTCTGCTCCCCGCTTCATTTCCACTTTGGGAATGAGCTCAAATTACACGGGGGAGTCTGCAGAGACCACGTGGTCCCTACAGAACAATAGGAACAGCGCCTTTTATGGCAGAACTTTCCTGCATGGCATTTTAAGATGCAAAAAGAGGGAAATAGACCGGAAGACGCACAGCAGGCTCACTGCATCGTTGAAATGACCTGCTAACATCCATAAGTGGCCAGTCATGAGCGTGGGATAAAATGCTTGTCTGATGACGCTCTAAGTATGATTCAAAACTAAGTGCACATACAAATCATTTTATTAATAACAGAATGTCTAAGGTTCTCGTGAATGCTTTATGGCATGTATCCTTGCCCTTTGAATTATGAAGTAGTACATTCAGAACATGGAATATGAGTTTTCCAATGTCATTACTGAAGGCTAGGGCTCTAATTTCATCTCTAGTTTTATAGTACTGGAAGAACAAAAAGGTGGAAACTTAGAAAACCAAAATCCCCTAGTACACGGACCAATAACATGACTGATTTTCAGTGACTTTTCCAGTATCACTCAGTATCTCATAATGTCAGGCAGGAGGTTAGCAAAATTAGGAAGTCAAGTCACACAAAAGGAGAGCACCGCAGTACTTCTTCACGGATGAGAAGAATGAGGGTCAGGACCTTCAAACAGCATAAGAAAAGAATCAGTTCACTGAATGCAAAATAGGTACAGATTTTCTACCTCCCAAAGGTCATATGATAAATAGAACAACTTCACAGTCACAAGTTGCCTACGATAAACAGTATCCAGTTAATGAACACCATTATGGACTCACCACTACCCTGGCTCAATGGATTCACAGTCTTGGAGAGTTTATTACAAACTTCTATTAAAGTGACCATTGTCCTGTGACAACTTTTTCATGCCACTCTTCATTTGTACTCATCCATTCCTGTGTTATGCATAGGATCAAATGACTTCTCCTGCAGAAATCCTGACTAGATTTCCCATTTACACATCAAAGTTCCACTCCATTCTTTTTTCCTTAGCTAGCCAGCAACTTTGCCATGTAGTTCAGCTGCATTTGATACGGCAATCAACATTCTATAAAAGTTGTTTTGGATCTCCTGAAGTCCTCTATTATTTTAATTTTCATTTCTGGGCTCCAGATATGGTATATATTAGAATTCATCCAGCAGTTCCCTTACATGACAAACACTGGTGTGGACCTGTGTTGCTAGTTACTCCTATGAGATGAAGCCAGGGCATACCAGAGTGCCATGGCAGTCACAGAGATCCACTGAGAAGCTTTCAGCAGGGGAGGAAGATGCAACACGGAAGGAAAAATATATGTGGTCAAATCTGAAAGCTGGTGAATCCCTTTAGAAAATATTTTGGCTACATCCCATTTGTCTGATCCATCTCTCTTGGCTGAATGTACATTTAAAGGATTCACAGCCCTGAACAGCATTCCCTCTTTGCCATGTCTGAAGGTGTCTTCCATGCACAAATAGCCTTCAAACCCTCCGTTCATCTCCAAAAATCAATTTATGACATTTCTGCCATCATTCAGAAGGCTCTTACCTTAAGAATACTATTCCTTTTACCTATTATGTGTAATATATGCTCACCCTGTGAACTGCAACAGATGGGTAACTTACCGCACAGGCTTGGGTAATGTTTTCCAAAGGTCTTTGAGGTCTTTCTGCAAAGGCCTTTCATAGGTTAATTTTCGACTTATTTAGGTCATTCTAAACTATCACAGTCAAGAATTGTTGGTGTGTGTATGTGAGGGTCAGGGCTATTCGTTCACTCTGCACCTTTGCAGAAAGGAAAAGGATATGTCATTTATTTTTATTTATTAAAAACATTTTAATACCACCCATCATCATATCAGATTACAGGTTGGTGTACAGCAGAAAATACAAAAAACATGTGTCTTGCATCAATTCTTAAAATGAAAGTAAATTCAGTGTCCAAAAGGCACTATGGTGTTCACAAACAAGGTTAACTTAAAGCTTCAATCCTATATACACTTACATAGGACTGCATCCGACTGAGCTCAATGGGTTCATTACTGAGGAAGCTGCCTTTTACAAGAGTCAGACCATTGGTCTATTGGCCCAGTATTGTTGACACAGACTGGCAGCACCTCTCCAGGTTTTATCAGTCCTACTGGAAGATTCCAGAATTTGAATCTAGGACCTTCTACATGCAAGGCACGTGCTCAACCCCTGAACTACAGTCACTCCTCACTTCTGGGTAGACATGTATAGGATTGCACTGTAAAGAACCCAGAACAGCTATTTAGATACTTGTAATATTCTATAAAGGGAATATGCTAAAACAAGCATGAATAATTATTGAGCATATTTACAAGAGAAGTGGCTATGAAATAAATACTGTATCTGAAATGTTTATTATATTTATATCCTACCATTCCTCCATCATGGAACCAAGGCAACATGCAAAAGGTTTCCAGGAAGTTTTAAATTCAGGAATCATAGAAGAGTAGAGTTGGAAGGGGCCTATAAGGCCATTGAGTCCAACCCCCTGCTCAATGCAGGAATCCACCTTACAGCATACCTGACAGATGGCTGTGCAGCCATCTCTTGAAGGCCTGTATTGTGGGAGAGCCTACGACCTCCCTAGGTAATTGGTTCCATTGTCGTACTGCTCTAACAGTCAGGAAGTTTTTCCTGATGTCCAGTCAGAACTGGCCAGACTCAGACTTGGTTAGCTTTAGTAAGGTTTCTGTATCACATGTTTTCAGCCCATACCCTGGGATTCTCAGACTATGTCCTGGAATTATTAGTTTTATGTGTGGGTGGGGTGGCAGGATCCTTATTCTCATTTCTGCATTTTCTGCTGATATTTTATTGCCTGTGTTATTACTTTATTATTTAGCTACGTTATGCTTCTGGCCATTAAGCCTCCAAACTGATTGGCTGAGCTGACTCCAAATGTTCAGTTGCTCAGGGAACAAAGTGGTTTGCAGTCCAGCTTCTGAGAGGGAAGGGGAATTGCAATTAAAATGTCACGCAAGGGATGGCTAAGGAATGGAAAGAGGTCTCAGGAGGCAGAGGGCAAGGAGGATGAAGGAAAGATATGAAGTAGGTACTGGGCTGAGAAACAGGAACCCGAAGGAAAGGAGAATAAGGCTTGTTACAGTGGGCAAAAGAGGCAAAAATGGCTAATCAGAAAGGGGTCTCTAAAAAAAACAAAGCACCTAAGATCAGGTGGAACTATATGCTGTGGGGGGTGAACGGGGAGAGGAGTGCTAGGGTAGCTGGAATAAAGTAAGCAGGAGGGAACTGAAGAACAGGAACCTGGGGAAACAAGGAGTTCAAGTAAAAATGAGTTTAATAGAAAATAGGACTGGGAGAAAACTGGGCAGGAAATACTAAAGTGAAAATGTTTACTTTTATATGGTGCCAGCTTGTCTATGCAATAGTCTTGTGGGCCATAGAGTCATGTCCAATTCACAGCCTCTTCGGAGGAAGAGATAGCAAAGCTTGTTATTGGGAGAGGATGTTTTGGTTATATCGTTCTGTGTTTTTCCTCTGAAATGCTAGAATGTGAGGTGTGAACTTTACCCTGGTGCAGTGAAATATGTTTCTACTTTACCTTAAAATGTTTCTTTAGAGGCTTGGGGGAGACTAGAGTTCCAGGTTTTGATTTATATCAATGCCCAGATCAAAAATCTTTATCAAGGGATACCATTTTCTTTCATAAGAACACAAGAAGAGCCATGCTGGATCAGACCAAGGGTCCATCTAGTCCAGCACTCTGTTCATACAGTGGCCATCCAGCTGTCAAACCACTATATTATTGTTGTTGTTGTTGTTGCTGCTATTATTATAATCTGTATCCTGCCTTTTGCCCAACATTGGGCCTCAAGGCAGCATTACAAAATTAATATACAGTTAAAACTTATACATAGAAATATACAAAAGTTAAAAATATATTAAATACGTTTCAATAGTAAAACATTTAAAATACATAACAATTTTAAACGCCCTAGGCATAGACAGAGGTCCAGACAATTCTCCAAAGGCCTGCCAGAACAAGAAAGTTTTTGCCTGTCTCTGAAAACACATCAGGAAGGGAGCCAGTCTAGCTTCCCTGGGAAGAAAGTTCCAGAGCCCCGGGGCAGCCACAAAGAAGGCCCTCTCCCGTGTTCCCACCAGGCATGCTTGTGATGGTGTTGGGACTGAGCGAAAGGCCTCCCCTGAAGATTTCAAAGCACGGGCAAGCTCATAAGGGAGAATACACTCATTCAGATAACCTGGACCTGAGCCATATAGGGCTTGATAGGTCATAACCAGCACTTTGAATTGTGCCTGGAAACAGACTGGAAACCAGTGGAGCTGTTTTAACAGGGAAGTTGTGTGCTTGCTGTAACTAGCCCCGGTCAACACTCTGGCTGAAGCTCTTTGAACCAGCTGAAGTTTCCAAATACTCTTTAAAGGCAACCCCACGTAGAGCGTGTTACAGTAATCCAGTTGGGATGTAACTAAAGCATGTGTCACCGTGGCAAGGTCCGACATCTCAAGGAAGGGGCACAGCTGGCTTTGACTGTGCAAATGCACTCCTGGCCACCGCTGAAACCTGGGCATCTAGGCTCAGAGCTGAATCCAGAAATACACCCAAGTTACGAACCTGTGTCTTCAAGGGGAGTGTAACCCCATCCAGCACAAGCTGAATCTCTATTCCCTGATCTGCCTTTCGACTTACCAGGAGCACCTCTGTCTTGTCTGAATTAAGGTTCAATTTGTTTTCCCTCATCCAGACCATTACTGCCGACAGACAGCAGTTTAGCACCAAAACAGTTTCCTTGAAATTGGGTGGAAAGGAGAAGTAGAGTTGGGTGTCAAATAGGACAAAGAGCAACAGCATTCTCCCACCTATGTTCTCCAGCAACTGGGGTATATAGACTTACTGCCTCTAATACTGGCTTTCTGGTTGTGATTGTATTGGAAGCACCTTTTATCAGGCATTTTGAGCGCCCCTTGAAGCTATAAAGTGAGATATACATTTATGTATTCTAAATAAATACATAAATGATACATTGGGCCTAGAGACAAGAGGGGGCTATGATTACTGGCAGGAAGATGGGCAGGCTAAGATTCTGGGCCAGAGAGATGTAGGGGTTCTACTATCACAAGCTGAATATGAGCCAACAATTTGATGTGGCTGCAAAAAGAGCAAATGCTATTTTGGGCTGCATTAATAGAAGTATAGTTTCCAAATCGCGCGAGGTACTGGTTCCCCTATATTCAGCACTGGTTAGGCCTCATCTTGAGTATTGTGTCCAGTTCTGGGCACCACACTTCTAGAAGGATGCAGACAAACTGGAGAATGTTCAGAGGAGGGCAACGAGGATGATCAGGGATCTGGAAACAAAGCTCTATGAGGAGAGACTGAAAGAACTGGGCATATTTAACCTAGAGAAGAGAAGATTGAGAGGAGACATGATAGCACTCTTCAAATACTTGAAAGGTTGTCACACAGAGGAGGGTCAGGATCTCTTCTCGATCATCCCAGAGTGCAGGACATGGAATAATGGGCTCAAGTTACAGGAAGCCAGACTCCGGCTGGACATCAGGAAAAGCTTCCTGTTAGAGCAGTATGACAATGGAACCAATTCCCTAGGGAGATCGTGGGCTCTCCCACGTTAGAGGCTTTCAAGAGGCAGCTGGACAGCCATCTGTCAGGTATGCTTTCAGGTGGATTCCTGCATTGAGCAGGGGATTGGACTTGATGGCCTTATAGGCTCCTTCCAACTGTACCATTCTATGATTCTATGACTACATCAAGAGTTTAGACCCTGGAAGGAAAATTCTTCCCCTTATGGCTTGGACAGTCACTGCAGCCTTTTGACTTGGCTACCCCAGAGAAACCATAATGACAAATAAAAAATTGTGTGTGGGACTGAATTTCCCATATTGTTTTGAACTGAACCAGCCAATTATTTGCTACTGGTTTATTATAAAGTAGTCCATGTTTTATTATATTTTATTATTGACTTATCCATGTGGGTGAAAAGGTGCAAGTTTTGCAGCAGCAACAACAAAAAGCTTCAGGCAGAGATCATACCTCATTATAGATTCAGAAGAAACATGCCATTTAATGACAAAATCATCCTTTCAAGATGGGGGAGCGGGGTGGGTGGGTGGAGAAATCACAAAGGAAATGTTCAGACTGAGAAAGAATGAAATCACAAGTAGTGATTCAGATACTAAAGCTATTATTATTATTGCAGTTATTATTGATTCATACCCTGCTTTTTTCCTCTTGCAAGGAACCCAAAGCAGCTTATATGGTCCTCCTCCTATCCGATTTATCCTCACAACAACACTGTGAGGTAGGTCAGGCTGAGAGTCATTGGCTTAATTCGGACGACACAATAAATAACTGGTGTGGGGGAAACAATCGTCAGTTGTTTTGACTATTGTGTCATCCAAATGCTGCCATAGTCAACTCAGCGCTGATCCTAATCCACACAACAGTTGATTATTTATTACCATGTTGTGTGGAGAGTACCCCCTAGTTGAACAACTGTAAAGTTGATTATTACCCCACCATTGACTATCGTGTTGTCCAAATTGAGCCGTTGTCTGGCCTAAAGTCACTAAATGAGCTTCATGGCTGAGTGAGGACTAGAACCCAGATCTCAGTCCAACGATCCAACCACTACACCACATAGGCTCTCACGTTAAGTAATGTGCTACAGGATTTTTTTTTTCTCCCAATGATATACTGTCAAAGTTATTACCACTGCACATAAACTTTAATATTTAAAAAAGTAGTTTCACCACCACCACTTTGCTATGAATAGTCTGGTTTCAGTTTATTTCATAGCTCAATTGCTAATTGATATATAGCACCTTCTAGTATAACACCCAATAAAAAAAAACATTTTATCAAAGCAGATTGATAAAATGCAGATTGATTTCCAGAGCATACTTTATTATTCCAGTGATGTTTCTTTCAAGTTGCCACCTTTGCTGATATTTTATTATTTTTATAAGGCTGTTTTTCATGATTGCAATATGGGGGAGGGGAAGCAAGCTGCTTGGGACAGCAAATTGAGTGGAAAGGTGCTATATAAATCAAAATAATAAAATAAATAATAGTTTAAGGGACTGTTAAAAAAAATAGCACCTCTTTTCATAATGTCTTGAACATAGTGCCAATTGCTCCAATCCAAAAGAAAGCCTGCACACAAACTTACCTGGTAGTATGTACCATTGAACTCAGGCCCAAATGAGACATTACTTTAAATCTGTGTTTAGCAATTACGGCCGTGTCTACACAAGCCTTTTCTCTGGTATCGTACCTGTGCATCCAAACGATGCACAGGGGATCCCGGAAGCAGGTAGCGACGATCCCTCCATTTTATTGAGATAACTGAGACCTTAGTTACCCCGATTTTCCCAGCAGTCCTGGGACGATCCCGAGGACCATGGGTGGTGTGGGCGCCTGTCCCGGCTTCTTCCCTCCTCCCCGCAAGTAGCAGGGATCAGCAAGAGGGAAGGAGCTGGGCTGGGGGGGGGAATCCAGGGATATCATGAGTGGGGGGCAGCGGGGTCAAGGCTTTTTTTTAAACTCATATTTTCCGTTGAAGCGCATTTGCACTCCTGGATGCTGTTTCCTTAAAAAAATGGTGGGCACGACATCCCACTTCCCTCCCAGGACATCACATGTCCGTTTGGACATCCAGGGAGGATCACAGAAGCAGGTAAGTTTACGATCCTCCTCCTCCTCCCTCCCTCTATACCCTTAGGTGTAGAAAGGGCCTACATCTCCCCATCTCCCATTTTTATTCTAGGGTAAGTGCAGTGGGCCTGATCTGGAATGGGATCATAGTGTGGGGAAATGTGTGGGCTTTTAAGATTTAGATTCGGCCCTTTGAACCTACTCTTGAACCTACTCTAGAGTGAAAATGAGAACAAAAAGCCATAATTGCTAGACACGGATTTAAAGTCATGGCTGTTTTGGCCTCAATGGGATTACGTATGAGTAGATGTATATAGAATTGCACCATTAGTCACATAGAAGAAGACCTGCAAAAGCAGAATAGCTATAATCTACTATATCGCATGTACATGGGGAGGAAGGGTGGATCTGTCTTTAGAACATATCTGTTGACATGGGACTGGGCTTAAAAGAGACCTTTGCAATATGTGCAAACGAGTGCAGATATATTTATTTATTAACATGTACATACCACCTCATTTGCTAAAATGGAATCAAGATGGTGCATCACAAAAATGTGGACGTTCATGTATTTCAGCCAATGTGATCCCCATTAGCACTGCACTGTGCAGATGATGATCAGTTTTTCCATCCAATCCATCATGAAATGTGGCTGTGATTATTACCCACACGTGCAGTTACTATCCACACATGTAGAATTGGCATGTGCATAACTTGCAGCCACAACAATGACTTGAAACAATGGTGAGAGACCAGGGTAGTGATAATGGTATGAAAAAAATAAAAAAACAGTCATCATTAAAGCAGCAGTATTAAGGATGCAATCTTCAATGCTCCCTCTTCTCAGGCTGTACCTCCTAGCCTGTGAAACCCATCAACATCCTAATTGCTTCCCCAAAGAAAATGTAGCCAGACAAAGTCCATGTCCATTGGCAAAAATCCTTTTGATAACAGACATAATTTGATATTCCTTTCAGAAGCCTCCTTACTCTATCCCACATAAAAAGCAGGCACCACAACATAGTGTATGGACCACACTGTTTGCTTTCAATATAGCTACAGTGAAGCATGATGGATGGATGGTGTGGCTTGAACCAGCAGTAAACTTAATTTGTACAAGCCTTTTGTTTGAAGCAGGATGTTTTAAGTACTGTATAATGTTAAAATTTGCAGCCTTCCCCAACTTGGTGCCCACCAGATGTTTTGGACTTCAATTCCTGTCAGCCTCAGACAGCATAGCCAATGGTCAGGAATGCTGGGAGTTATAGTCCAGAACATCTGGAGGGCCCAGGTTGGAGGAAGCTTCTCTATTGTCTAAATTCTATTGCCTTTTTTGTTCACTTTACATACATTCAGTATAACAGGTTTGTACCTATTATTTAAGAGTATCTCAATCTGCAGAATGTTTGATTGCTTGACTAATATTATTGGCAAGCTTGTTTGCTTGATAATGTCACTTTTTACTTTTTTGCATTTTGTAATCTCCGTTTTGTATTGTATCAGATCATTTTTTTTAGAAACCTATATAAAATATAAATCAAGCCTTCTGTTTAGATGTAGCCCTAAACAGGCATAAATATTAGAGTCCTGATCAAAACAAGTTGGGCTCTTTGCCTTAAAAGTACATTTCAGATGGCTGAGAAATTGGCAGAATGTAACCCTGGACTAGGCTGGCCATATGAAAAGGAGGACAGGGCTCATGTAACTTTAACAGTTGTATTGAAAGGGGAATTTCAGCAGGTGTCATTTGTATGCAATTAGTTCCTGGTGAAATTCCCTCTTCATCACAACAGTTAAAGTTGCAGGCACTATACTAGGGTGACCATATACAAAAGAAGGCAGGGCCCCTGCAACTTTAACTGCTGTGATGAAGAGGGAATTTCATCAGGAACTAATTGCATACAAATGACACTGGCTGAAATTCCCTTTTCTCTACAACTGTTAAAGTTACATGAGCCCTGTCTTCCTTTTCATATGGTCAGCCTACCCTGGACTATATGTCCCAGCCCAGTGTCAGTGAGGAATAGTTATCTACGTGAAGGCATATAGGATGAAATACACAGAAAAGAAATGTAGAACATTCACTGAAAGTACTTGCTGTGATTGTCACTGATAGAATAGAGGTTGGCTGTTGTCATTGGCTTAGAGCAATTGTGCATGCCTGAGTGAATTTACTGATTTACCCAAAGTGCTACAATTTGATCTCAAAAATCTGAGTTCAAATTTTACCTCAGCCATGGATCAACACTTTCAGCACATGATTCTTTCTCAGCCTCAATTCACCAACTTTGAAATGGGAATAACAGTGAATGAGTCAATCTTCCTTTATTATACGCAAGTTATCACAAAGTTCGATAAGAACAGACATCAGCCAGAGCAAAACTAATTACCCTACAGATCAAGAAAGCAATAATGTTTATAACATTCCTAAATAGGAATAATAAAATTTTTAATGTATATTGCCCGTCTGGAATATAAACTGTAGAGAATAATAATTTGCTGTGAGGATTAATGAGACTTAGAGCCTATCTACACTACTGCTTTAAAACGGTTTATAACAGTTTTAAACCAGTTAATAACCGTAATTAACCAGTTTAAAACCATTATAAACCGTTTTAAAGCAGTAGTGTAGATAAGCTCAAAGTATATAATAAAAGTGCTATACAAATGAAAAGGTTTGTGCAGTTATTCAATGCATGCAAGGAAAACTGCCATTAGAGAGACCAAGTCTCTTGGTGCAGTGGGGGGCGGGGCAGGAGAAACCATTATCTCATTCTACTGATATTATTTGCTAAGGTGTAGTTTCACCAGTGCTGGTGACTCCGATTTCGGTGGGGCTGTGAATCCACTCTAAAGGAGCTATTCAAGGTGCTGAACCTATGTTTTATTTGGGGGATAGGGTCCAGCACCTTGAATAGCTCCTGTAGAGTTCTGACTGAAACCCACAGTGGATTCACAGCCTCACCAACATCGGAGTCACCAACCTCCACTGATTTTCACCATTTGGTTGCTGCAATAAAACAGCATCCCTGCTGTTCATCCCTCCACACACACCAAACAAATCTATAATTATATTTATCACATTTGTGTCCAATCCTTCCTCCAAGAGGCTCAGTACAATACAGATAAAACCTTTGTAAACCGCCCAGAGAGCTTTGGCTATGGGGCTCTATAGAGACAATGATGATGATGATGACAACAACAACAGATGGCTTATCCCATGTCATAGGTCAGGTTGAGAGATACTGGGAACTAAGGCTGCTACTGATCTTCATAGCTAACCAAGGAGTTAAATTCAATTCTTCCAAGTACAACATTCTCTTAACTAAACCATACCACAAAAAGGAGTCCAACATGACAGAGAGACAAAACATCTTTTTTGTTTTAATAAACTATGCAAGCTAGGTAAAGAACGGTACTTTTAAACATATTATCAACATGACTGTATACAGAATTATACAAAGTGTGTTCGTTTCCTGCTTGTTACAGCTGGTTCTGTGCTGCAAAAAGCATATAATCCTTGTTAATCAAGAGAATGAAATGTGGAATAATTCCAGTGGATCAAACAGCACTTTAATGTCTTTTAGAGGGGATAGTGCAAACCCCTGTCACACACGCTCTTGCATCAGAACAGTAATTAGCTTAACTACTTATATAGTAAATAGGATTTGCTATTTGCAAAGCGCAAAGCCATATGCTGTTGTGCCAGTGCATTTGAATGGCTAAAACATAGGTTCCTTAGCAGAAGCTTATCTTTTGCTTTCAAATTGCCCTTTCTAAGCACTTCCACAAATGAGGCTTTTTGCTTTCTCTGTTTATTTGCCAGTCAGCTTGATACTGCAAAATGGGGGAATAGAATAAATGGAGAATAGAATAAATTGCTTCATGGTTTCTCTGACCTCAGATCTGGAATGCTTAGCCACTATTATACCATCACGCTGCCAACCTGACCCCTTTTAGAGCAATGCTGCTTAATAAGTGCATAGTCAGGTAATGCATATGGCAGTTTGCATGATATGAATTCTGCCTTCCTCTTCCCAAGTGCATACAGTGTGATGCAATGCAGAATTGTGTTACTTCAGCCAAGAGGTGGTAAAGTGCTGGGACGTTGCCTTGAGGCAACAAGGAGGGATTAAAAAAATAAATAAAGACTAGCAGTAAAATTAACTGAACACACAGTAGAATATACCTTTGGCAGATTTCCCAGGTATTTTAGCTGGTAGAGAAAGGTCACTGCTTTTCAAGAATCAATAGACCAACCCAGCTCTTACAGCCCAAGTTCACTACAACTACTATAAACCAATGTCACCATGAGCACTAATAGTCTAGCTCATGCATAGTGAATCCCCCCTCCAAAATGGTGTGGTTGTGCCTGGGTCTCACATTTCTGCCACACTGATTGGCCAAGCAGGATTATCTATCATCCTGCTACCTTTCCTGTTTTGCACAAAGGACATTAATTACTATTAAAACTCGAGCTTTGAACTTTTTTGAACTTTCACATTTTTCAGCACATCTCTACTGCTCAAGCTTCAGCTTAAAACAAAAATGAGCAAAATCAGTCTGGTGGATCTCAAGGAATAAGCATTACACTACTGAATTCTTATATAAGATCCCAGTTTGAATAAATGAAAGGCAACTTCTTCAGCACCAGGACTCACAATGGAAGTGTACCATTAATAGAGTGGACCCAAAACAAACTCCCTGGTTTGGGGTTCATTTTTGTGATTCACCAAAAAGCACCTCTCTTATTTTGCAATTTTTTTACACTCCCAAACATGTTAATGTCATTTCAGTATTCCATGCCCTCTTGTTCTCCTGACTACTGCTTCTTCTCTGAGCTATTTTCTTTCTTTTTTTTCTTCACTGTCCTCTTTTTCTTTTCTTTTCTTTTTTATTTTGCTTCACTGTCTTCAGCCATTTTTGTCTGTACTACTGTTTGATCTGATTGATATTGATAAGATCATACAGGCCACTGCAGACAATAATTTCTCAATGTTGCATCTTATGTCAGCCTTCCCCGACCTGGTGCATCCAAATGTTTTGGATTACAACTCCCATTATGCTGGTGTGAATGCTGGGAGCTGCAGTTCAACCCATCTGAAGGACACCAGATCAGGGAAGGCTATCGTATGTAATGGCATTACACAGGGACCAGAGACAAAAGCATGTGAATGGCCACAGCAAGTTGGATTACATGGCAGTAAGGGAAGTGAGGGCATATTAATAAATAGGGCTGAGGGGAAGCAAAGAGGAACAAAAGAGTGCTGAGCAGCATTCAATGTGAATGTGCAGTGAGTTCAGTATTTGAATCCAGTTCTAAATAGCTCTTAAAATTAGCACACATTTGGCACACCCCTAATAATGAACCAGAAGCCTGCAACTGGGATTGCAAGTTTCAGTGCTCCTCTTCTTAAAAACAACCACCAATGTCTAAAAAGTTAGCATGTCAGAGACAAGTCTAAACTCAAATCCTTCTCCTCGATAGAGAGGTTTTCCCGAGCATGGAGCTCTTCTCACAGGGAAGCATTCAAATACACAACCCCCCTAACTATAGTCTGAAGTGGTACAGTCCCAGGAGGAATGTACCACATGATTTTCTGGTGCATTTTAATTAGCTCTAAGATGCTCTCTGATCTTTAGAAGGAGCTGAAGATAACTGGCTTGGTAAGAATCTAATTTTCCTCTTACACCTGGGCAGCTGATTTGAAAGGACTTCATTTTCTCCATCACAGCCTAATTGCTTATTGCTTTCGTTTACCTTAAATTTCCTCTTTTTAAATTAGCATTTAGCTAAAGCATTCTGAAACTCAATATTTTCTATCATTTTGGTATTAATAGTCCTTCAGAATCGATAGTCAATGCAAATGGATTTCTAAATTTGAATTTATTACAAATTATTATTTTCCAGTTTTTATTTTAATCAGTCAAGTTTATTAAAACAGTTCCTGGTATCTTTCTGTTACTTGCCAATTCCAATTCAAACCTAAAGGGAGAGTTCAAGGAAACATCCCTGATTTAAAATTTTAAGCATCCAATAGGATGCAGCCTAGTTTTCCTCTTAGGACACAATCCTATGTATGTTTAGAAAAACGTCCTACAATTCCCAACATTCCCCAGCCTTGCCATGCCAGCTGAGGAATGCTAGAAGTTGTAGGTCTTCTTTCTGTCTAAACATGCACAAGATTGCACCCCTAACTGAGTACTTGCACTGCTGCCTAGAGTGCCAACTCAGGGAAAGGAACAGAGTGTACCAATGACCCTGTTCAGAAAACACTTTGGGCAATGGGTTACGCTAACTCTATCTCTAACCATGCTATCTCTAACCATGCTGCTGCCACACGACCACGGAATAACGTCCCAGTGCATAGTTTGTCTAACCATGCCCTAACATGTACCTCTCCGCTAATATCAGTAGTCCTCCAACTGGTCTGTTCTGCGCCCCAGCATCCCTTGCGGCGTGCACAACCCTGGACAGCCATTTCCTGGCTGTTGCTGGTGGCTATGTTGAGGCTATGGCACCTGCAGGCACTTACTACAAGAACCGCTGTGGCTTCCAGAGGCCATGTGAGAGTTGTGTGCTCTGTCCCCACCTCATGATATGTCCATCCTGGTGTCCCCAGTACAGTGTTGGGGATTTCAGGCAAGAATGTGAATGGCAACTGGCGTGTTCAGAGCTGCTGTGAAGATCTTGGCAGCGGAGATCCCAGTGTCTGGATAGAGCAGCCTGGCTGATTTCAGTCTAGCATTGATTTAACCAAGGGGCCTTATATACAACACTCTTAAGCCGCAGTTAGGGCTGCTAACCCTGTTGCAGCATGTGGTTAGTGAAGGTGGTTAAACCGTGGTTATGTAGCAACCATGGTTAGGAAAAAGCCCAACACAAGAAATGCTAAGCCTTCATGGTTAACTCAAAACGCTTCGATACCGTGACTTAGCATATCATCTGAACAGGTTCAATCCCTACTTTTGCTCCCTCTCTGTACTCTTGATTGGACTTAACTGGGTTAGCCCTACATTGGCCTACTAAGATTCCACTCTCTCTCCACATGCCATGTAAAGGGTTAGAGATATACTCTGAGCCATGAGTAACATGTCTGGATTCTCTATCACTATTCAGCTAAATGATCCTGACCTCTTTTGTTGCAGAATCCATATGTGAGCTCAGGAATGGCTATTCACCCACTCATATTCTGTTCTGGAACCCTATTTCCCATTTTGCAGGTGATGTATTCCATTTAGCTTTATTAGGTTTGGCTACATTAAGACTAATGCTGCTGGGATCGGATTGGACGATTAGCACTCCAGGTGGCTCTGTGCATCTTTCCTGGCCTCATCACTGTGTCAACAGCTTTATGCCATCCACAAAAATGATAAGCAGCCATTCAACTTTTCCCTGAATATCTTTTCAGAAAGCTTTGTACTTGCTAATTTAGCTGCCACCATTATTACAACTCTAATATATGCGGAAAAGTTCCTTGAATTACCCAGTGCAGATAGGTGGTATGACAAATGCAGCCCTTCTGCATATTTATGGGAACAGGGGAATGACAACTAATGCTGCTGCTGTCAGGATAGTTTAGCTGAATAGTGATGGAGAATCCAGAGGTGTTAGTCATGGCTCATAGTATATCTCTAACCCTCTACATGGCACGTGGAGAGGGAGCGGAATCCACCAGCAACCCACTGCACAGAAAACGGCAAGCTACTATAAGTAATTTCAAGATCATGCATGCAATGCAGAAGGCAAGAGAGACCTGCATAGCACCACAATAAAGCGCTCCTCCAAACCCACATTCTTCTGCTCCATCACGGGCTCATTGCACAGAAAAAGGCACATTGTGGCAGGTAACTTCAGGATCGTGAATGCAAAGCAAACTAAAAAATAGGGGGAACAAAAAAGAAAAATGGAAATCTGGGAAATATAGTGGAGGCTCTTATGAACACACACACACACACTTGCTCCCACACTCCTAGGCGGCCATAAAAAAATAATAAGAGAGAGAGAAGAACAATTGGGGGGAAAAGAAAAAAGCAAGCCATTGGAAGCTCTGGAGAAAACCCCAACATACAAACTGAAGGCCTGGCCATGATCACTTACACGCCCCCACACCTCTAATTTAGATAGACATACAGTTTTCTAAAGTTGCAAAATAGCTAGGGGCTCCAAATCCCCCCTAACTAAAATTCAAGAAGCAAGCAATTTAACTTGTGGTTGCAGCTCCTGCTGCTTCCTTCTCTCCAATCTCAATCTCAGCCTCTCTCTCTCTCTCTGCCCCAGCAGACACAGAAATACTAAAGAAAAGCACAAACAAGTACACTGATTGGCTAGGGGCATCTTGCAGGGCTGCCCATTTTAGATGCAAAACCTGGCCCTGATTGGCTTTGGAGGAACAGATAAGGACAGGTTGCTTACCTGTAACTGTTGTTCTTCGAGTGGTCATCTGTGCAGTCACACACATGGGCCTTCTGCGCCTGCGTGGAGGCTCGATCGGGAAACTTCCATAGCTACTAATTAAGTTTCGGCGGGAACCCCTCCCCCATCGCACAGAGCACATGCGTGGGAGGGTTCCCGCCCAATACCCCAGTTCTTCTGAGACCGTTGAGGATAGGCTCAGGTTGGAGTAAAGAATTTTTAGTACCCACGTCAGGCTAAACCTGAGCCGCCATCCAGAGGGGATGGAGGGTGGGTTGTGTGACTGCACAGATGACCACTCGAAAAACAACAGTTACAGGTAAGCAACCTGTCCTTCTTCTTCGTGGTCTCTGTGCATCACACACATGGGCGATTAGCAAGCTCACTTACCCAGAAATCGGGAGGTTGGTCTTAAGTGAAGATGGATGACAGGACGGCCCTCCCAAAGGAGCAGTCGGTTCACGCTCTGATGTCCAAACGATAGTGCTGGGCGAAGGTGAGCGGCGTGGACCAAGTAGCTGTCCGGCAGATTTCCGGAATTGAGACGCCACGGTGGAATGCCGAGGATGTGGACACGGCTCGAATGGAGTGTGCCCTTATCGGTGTTGGTGGTTCAAGCTTTGGCAGTCTGTAAACCAGAGTGATACAGTGGACCAGCCATGCTGAGAGACGTTGTGGTGAGGCAGCTTGGCCCTTTTTGGCCGTGCCGTAACACACGAATAATCGTTTTGTAATGCGTAGAGTCTCAGTGCGGGCTTTGTAGAACGCTAAGGCACGTCTGACGTCTAGCGTATGTAGAGTGCGTTCCAACGCTGTGACGGGTAGGACAACGCAGGTAGGACAAGGTCCTGGTTGATGTGGAGCGTGGAGACGACCTTCGGTAAGAAGTGTAGGTCATGTCGGAGTACGACCTTGTCTCTGTGGAACAAGAGGTAGGGCTGGTCAACTCGCAAAGCGGCGAGTTCGCTTGCTCTACGGGCTGAGGTGATGGCAACCAAGAAGAGGACTTTCAAGGTGAGGAGCCGAAGGTCGGTGGTAGCCAGTGGTTCAAATGGCTTTGCGGTTAGCATTTGGAGCACGACTGACAAACTCCATGATGGATGGAGGGGTTGTCTGGGGGAAGCAAGGTTTGTGAGGCCCCTGAGGAAACATTTAGTTAAACGGTGGGAAAAAACTGTAGACCTGTCAACAGGGTCGTGCGAAGCCGATATGGCGGCAAGGTAAACTTTAAGTGAGGATAACTGCAGGCCTCTGTCAGCCTCTGTCAACTAACTGTATTAAAAAGGAGAAGACCTGTGGAATAGAACACGTTGTGGGTGAAAAACCATTTTGTTGGGCGAAAGCCGAGAAGGCTTTCCATTTCCTGGCGTATGACATTCTTGTAGACGGACTGAGGGCGGCATTTAAAATGTTGATTCTGGAATTGGATTCTGGAATTGGAAGTGGTGGCCATGCGACATGTTCAGGAGCGGGGCAAACCAACCCTGTCTGGGCCACCATGGGGTGATCAAGATGCAATCCATGTGGTCCGCCCTGACTTTGGCCAGGATCCACGATATGAGTGGGATGGGTGGAAACATGAAGTATAGTTGGCCCATCCAGTGCTGGAGGAAAACATCCCCTTGTGAATTTTGGCCGTGTCCAGCCCTGGTGCAGAACAGCGGGCAGGTTGCGTTTTCCACTGTCGCGAACAAGTCGAAAATGGGTCAGCCCCAGCGTCTGTAAATCGCTTGGAGGGCTTGAGGATATAACTGCCATTCGTTGGTGAGGGAGAGTTTTCTGCTGAGACGGTCGGCTATGTGATTGCGGTGTCCCGCGATGTGTATTACCGTTAGAGTGATGCCCCTGCGTAGACACCAGGTCCAGATGTGTATTGCGAGCTTTGACAGGGGTAGTGACCTTGTACCCCCTTGTTTGTTGATATAGGAGACCACAGTGGTGTTGTCCGAGGTGATCTGGATGTGGCAATTTTGGAGGTGTCGTTTGAATGCCATGAGCGCCTTCTGGACCGCTAGAAGCTCTAGGAGGTTTATGTGTGCCGTCCTCTCCCTTGTTGACCACGAGCCCGGTACTTGAAGGGAGTCGCAATGCGCTCCCCATCCCTTGAGGGAGGCGTCCGTCGTCACTGTCGTGGAAGGTGACGGGGGGAGAAATGGGGTGCCCTGCAGGAGGTTGGGAAGATGAGTTCACCATCGAATTGAACGGATGACACCCGGAGGAGCTTGGAGTCGTTTGCGGTTGGAGTGAGTTTGAGGCCGGAAAACTGTGGTGAACCACAGCTGAAGGTGACGCATGCGGAATCGCACAAACGGTATGACCATTGTGGTTGCCGACATGTGTCCCAATAGGCGTTGAATTTGACGTGGGGTCAGCCACGGTTGGTGTAAAGCATGGTTGGCTAGTCTTTGGAGGGTCTTTTGGGAGGTAAGCCTTCCCTTTTTTTGCGTTGAGCACTGAGCCGATAAACTGAAGTACTCTTTGAGGTTTGAGCGAGGACTTCTTTGGGTTTATGAGAGGAGGAGGACATAGTTGACGTCCTTGGATAGTCGAGTGCATGAAGATGCGACTAGGAGCCAGCCGTCGAGGTACGGGTGGACTTGGATCCCCTGCCATCTGAGGAACACGCAGACAACCACCATGCACTTGGTGAAGACTCGCGGAGCTGTTGAGAGACCGAATGGCAGGACCCTGAATTGAAAGGGTTGTGATCCTATGGCAAATCGAAGGAAACGTTGGCATGCTGCATGGATGTCGATGTGAAAATACGTGTCTTATAGATCGATGGACGCGAACCAAGCGTTCTTTGTTAAGAGCGGGAGAATTGTGGCAAGCGACGCCATGCGAAATTTCCTTGCGGTCATGAATCTGTTGACGTCCCTGAGGTCTAAGATGGGGCGTTGTCCTCCGTCTGGTTTTGGGACGATGAAGTATCTGGAAAAGAACCCCTGACACTCTTGGGAAGGAGGTACTGGTATGATGGCTCCTTTTCCCAAGAGGATGGTGAGTTCTGTGAGCATTGCGGTGGATGGGTGAGTTGAGCGGAATACCCCTGATGGGGGTAATTTGTCGAATTCTATGTAGTAGCCGTCTCTTATGATGGAGAGTACCCAAGAGTCTGATGTAATTGCTTCCCATACTGAGATAAACGGGGAGAGACAGTTTCCGAAAGGTGGGATGGTGATGGAGGGAGAGTCAAAGGCGCCGCCTATCTCCAAAATCCCTTCTTGTCCTTTGTGAGTGGAATTTGCTAGATTGAAAAGGTTGCTTCTTTTGCTGCTGCTGTTGTTGTTGTGGTGATTGCCTGCCGAACGGCCAATCGACCTGATAACGGGTCGTGTTGGGAAAGGGCTGCCGGGACCAGCGCTTTGCCTTTGAGTGTTGTGGGTAGGTTGTAAGACCCATCTTCTTTGCCGTATTCTTGGCCTTTTGTACCGAATCCATAGCGTCGTCTGTTGTTGTATGGAAGAGGCCCGCCCCATCGAAGGGGAGGTTGTCAATACGTGTGCATGCTTCCTGAAAAAGTCCTGCTGAGCGGAGCCAGGCGTGTCGGCGTAGTGCAATTGCGCTAACGTGGAGTTTGGTGCCACAGTCCGTTTGGTGGCGAGCTGTGTGTAGTTCTTGTTTAGTGAGGCGAATCGCCTCTGTCTGGAACACACGGGCAAGTTCTCGTTGGTCGCCCTCAAGATGATTGCAGAGCGAGCTTATCTTGTCCCATAAAAAAAGATGGTAGCGTGCCATTGTCGCCTGGTAATTTGAAACCTTTAGGCTAAGTGCTGCTGTGGAATACATACGGCGGCCCATAAGGTCTATCTTCCTTCCCTCCTTGTCAACCGGGGTGGAATGCGATTTTTGGGAGCGCCCTTGCGAAGCCTCCACTATAACAGAGTTAGGTGGAGGGTGGGTGACCAAGAAATCAGTGTCCTTATCTAGGATCTTATACATGTTTTCCATTCTTTTGGACGTAGGTGACAGGGAAGCAGGATTTTTCCATGCCTGCTTTACCATCTGGAGGAGGGTTGGGACAAAAGGGATTGCAATTGTTGACGCCGATTCAGCCTGGAGTACGTCATAGATGGTATCTTTGACTTGCTGCTCAGGCTGAAGTGTCTCTAAGCCTAGAGACTGGGTCATTCGCTGGATCAGATCTGTAAAAGAGCCGAAGTCATCCGATGGTGACACTGGCTCCTGGGATGCTACCATGGAATCTGGCGACGCTGTCTGTCTGTCCTTAGAGGTGGAGGATGAAGAATCCGACTGATAGCCATCTGAGTCGGAATCAGAGTGTCCAGCATCGTCCCTGTTCCCCGATTGTTGTGATGCAGAGTGTCTACTCTCTGATCGTGGCGGAGAAGGGGTTAATTGTTGTGATGGAGGTACTCTGAGCCCGTGGCATGAGCTATCATCCTGAGGGAGGTGTGATGTTTGCCTGCTATCATCCGGATAAAGATGTCTATCAGCCTCGGATCTGGATGATCCAGAAGCTAGCGAGCGTCTGTCCCATTCCGGTGCCGGGGATCGGGATCGATGAGGCTGGTGTCGCTGTCTTGGATTCCCGCTGTATCGAGGTTGCTGGTGAGGCGATGATAACGTTAGCGGTAATGTTGTTATTTGCCCTAGTGCGAGGTCCAAGCGCGGAGAGCCCTTGTTACAATATCATAATTTGAAATTTTATTTTATAGGGGACTTCCTTGCCGATAAAAGTGTAGGTAGAACTCCTATTCTAAATACAACTAAAATACGTATGTAATACAATATAAAACAATAGAACAGCAATAAAAATTAACAACTTATAGCAGAAACAATAAACAGTAAACCAGAGCAGTGTTTTCAGAAAAGTGCAAAATCCAGTGGATAGCTAAGTTCCAATCATCATCATCATCATCATCATCATCATCATCATCCTCATCCTTACCTGCTATCCACACATTAGTCCATGAGGTTAGGAATTTTATATAGGAATTCACAAAGATCAAATTCTTCAATCATCCCTATCCAGAGAACCTTAAGCTAACTAGTTCACTGTGAAATATATTTTAGAGGCAAGATCCTATTTCATTCATGAAATCGGCTAAGAAGATGATTGACATGTGGTATGCACAAACACTGGTTGGAGAATTTGTTGACACTGTGTTACAGCAGATTTTGGGAAACTGGACAAATGAACTGCCTCCAGATATTGCAGCTTGAAACTGGGTAGGCTGCCCTTAGAGCACACACACACTGCTGACTGAGTCCCCACCATCATCTATCACCACTTGGAAACTGTTTGTCGTGGCTGCAACATGGCTCCCTCCCTTTCATGCTCATATGCTCACTCATGGGTTTACCAAATCCAAAGATGGCACTGTCATCTCCTCTGGACTCAGGGGAGCTGGTCCATTGGGCCTTTCTGGAGAACTAGCTCCTATGGAGGTGGGAACTTCATGATGCCCTTCTGTAATCGAGTCCTCTCCCTGATCCTGATGTTAACTCAGGGGCATCATCCCCTGAGGATGAGGGGTCCTGGACCATGACACCCATGAGCAAGTGTACAAGAGAGGGAGAGGAAGTATACACGCAGTGCCGTCAGGAGTCTATGTTGCAATGAGCATGGGGTTTGGGGAGAGGCAAATGCCCCAGTGTGCCAGGTGCTGGTGCCAGGCCTTTATTCATGTTTTGATGCACCAAGAGATGCCAATTATATTAAAATATTTATTCTATCATCTTTTACAACCAATATTTTCTTTGTGCACTCATTATCTTTAGTTCTGACTGTGTTAATGGGGGGAGGCTACAATTCTACACTGCAATCTTTGCTTGTAGTAGATTCCTGTGTGTACAGCAAGAGGTGCCTTTGAGCTTTCTGCAACAGCCTCTGAAGTTCCTATTGCAGCTGTGCACATGGCTAAACAGGCAAGCTGTTGTTCAGCTGAAAGATGACTTCCTGATTCAGCCATGTAAGTAAAGTAGCTGCAACACAAACATTGAGGATACCTGCAGATACCTGCAAAAATTTCCCTCCTCCCTTCTTGTGCACACTAAGCGTCTCCAACACCAGCGCACAAAGGCACAATTGTCAAAATCCATTTCAGTCAGCTGGTCTTCAAGTTGCCACAGGAATCTTTGAATGTTGCTGCAATAGGGTAACACAGGTACTCTTACAGAGTAATCAAAGTATGAATACAAAGGAGTGCTATTTACATAAGCTTACATTGACAAGGGAGACGCTTAGTACAATTCACATGACCTTCTGCCTGCAACCAGACATGGGTTGACTGAATCCTTATTAAAGCTGGCTGTGTGGCAAAATACATCATTCTTTGGGGATATTGTTAGTGAACAGCAAGGGTTGTAAACCTGAACTTGACTCATCATGTTCTGACAAGTGATATTAATCAAGTGAAATGGCTACCTTGTATAAAGATATCCTAAACCCTGAGTATTATTCCTTCGGGTCAAGTGAATTCAGCTCTGTGAATTCAGATAACTAGTAGTTTCTGGAACCTGAGCTTAGATAATGAGGGGGGCATTGCGTGTCAATAGGATTCTACTGTAATGTTCTAGACTGTTTTTTTAAAAATATAGTCCATTTCCAAATTGTAATTTAATACTCTAATATTCAGATGTTATCAGTATTTGTGTGCAGCTTTATCATTTGTGGGGGGGAACCAAATGTTGAAAAGTGTTAATTAATAAAAGATATCACGTCTTATTAACGTTTATATCATAATTCCTAAAATCACAAATCCATCTGTTATATAGTCCGCAAACAAGACAAATGATTATGTCCTGTTAAACCGATTATCAAATGCCTCAGGGAAGAAAATCTAATAGCCCCAGCTAAATCAGGAATCAAGCAACAACCCCTTTTAACACATAATTTGTATATCCACGAATATATCCACTCATCTATCCTGATTTACACATGCTACCATTGTCAAATAATTAGTACACTGTAAATGCAGCTGTCTTCTGCATGTAGACATCACATCATCGGAAGCTAATATTCAATACAAATTACACAACCACTAATATTTTATCAATCCTTTTTACTCTTTATGGCGAACACATTTTTTATTTTCTGAAACGGAAGAGCAAAACAATCACAACTTTTCTGTTAAACAACACTGAATCCCATTCTCTTTGCACAGATGGTAATCTGGTTTGTTTAATCCAATCTGACAAATAACATGAACCTCAACTTTTGTTGTTTTTATTATTTATTACATTTCTATACCACCTAATAGCCAAAGGTCTCTGGAGTTTACAAAAGATTAAAACCTTAAAAATACACTATAAAACATAATATAAAAACCATTTACATTCAAAAACAATCAACAATAAAACAATCAACAATAAAAATCCCAGGACCAGCTGAAACTTTATCATATGTTGTCAAATACCTGGGAGCAGAGGAATGTCTTAACCTGATAATAATGTAATACTCAATGAGGAGCGCATTCTAGAATTGGGGAGGCAACTCTGAAAAGGCCTTTTCCCTTGTTGCCATCCCCAAACCTCTGTAAGAGGCCTCATATGTCAATTGTAGTGTATAGGAAGAGGTGCTCTGTCAGGTATTTTGGTTCTGAGCCATGTAAGGCATTATAGGTGAAAAACAGCATCTTGAATAGGGGATGGAAATGTGCACAGGCAGCCAGTGCAAGCAGTCCTGTTCAGTCCTTTTGGTCCCCACTATCAATTTGGCTGCCACATTTTACACAAGCTGCAGTTTTGGAACCATCTTCAAAGGCAGCCCCATGTAGAGCACATGGAAGTAATCTAACTTAGAAGTTACCAAATCATAGACTATTGAAGCCAGGTTATCCCTGTCCACATATTGACACAGCTGGGTCACCAACTGAAGCTAGTAGAAGTCATTCCATGATACCATGGCCACCTGAACCTCCATTGACAAAGATGACTTCAGGAGAACCCCCATGCTATATGAACCAGTTCCTTCAGGGAGAGAATAACCCACTCCAGAATAGATCTACTCAGAAGAACCATCTACCAACAGCATCCCAGTCTTGTCTGGACTGAGCTTCAGTTTATTAGCCTTCATCCAGTCCATTGAGCAGCTCTTTTAAATATCAGTGTGAATGCTCAGAATTTAAATATTCAAATCTGCAAAGATGACTCCATGCACATTTGACAAAACTAGATTTTCAGTCATGCCATATGCTGTAAAATGTGTGCACAATGCATACACAATTGCCATAATTTTTAATCCAGTCCAGACTCATGCTGATTTTAAAAAATGTATTTATACTATGCCCTCTCATACGATTATTTTCAATGAAATTCATGATGGGTGTAGAAAGCTGGCATGAAATTTAAGGAGGTAAGAAAAGAATGCAAGGGAAGGAAAATGTGAGTTTTTAAAACTTGGCAGGCTGTTAATGGTCATGTGCTAAATCAAAAGGCAGAGGCTTGTTACAACAGGCACAAACTATGGGGCAATTGGGAGAGTCCTCTGCCCTAGAAAACATTAATTAATATGTATTTAGTATTTTAATATATTTTGTATATAGTATACCTTTGCCTAATTCCAAGAGTGGGAAAGGGGTTTAAATATATACATCATATGTCAGTTCCATTTAATAAAATTGGTTTGCATGTAAGTTCAATTCCTGCCTAAAATTGCTGCACCTTCTTCTCCCTGAGCAAAGTCCCATGTACTTTGGAAGATTGCATTCTCTCAAGGAAAGGTGATACGAAAAGGGATCATGTATGCGTATGTGTGTGTATATACGCATATATATATATATATATATATATGCATACATACATCTCCATTTCTAAACAACCCTATCCCATAGGCATGTAAAATGTAGTGAACTTTAAACCTGCTTTCTCCCACCTGTTTCATTTAGTCATTCTGTTGTTGTTGTTGTTGTGGACCAGCCACTGAGGATGGTTTCCCACCTTTGCTATATGAACCTGACAGGAACATTTAGTCAATCTTGAAGAGTGTGATATAGTACAGAGGGGATCCAAAGGTATATATGTATCTACACTGTGTTTTATAGAGCAGATTAGAAAAGTTAACACAAAGGCTAATATAATATTTGTTTATTTATGTGCAGTATTTATATACTGCTCCTCATTTGAATTCCAAAGCAGAATATATTAGCACAGTATGAACTCAAGAAGGTCTAGGTAATAAAATGGGGTTGAAATTCTGGATTTCTTTAAGATAGTTTTTCATGTTTAAGGGCTGAGTTTAAGGTTTTGGTACTAGCATGCAAAGCCTTAAAAATCGTGGGACCAGGATACCAGACAGAGCACCTTCTCTTACCAACCTGCCAGGTCACTGAGGACATTAGAGGGCATGCTCTTAGTGGTTCCACATGGACCTGTGGCCTGACTAGAGTCCACCAGGATAAGGGCCTTTAGTGTGGTAGCCCCTTCTCTTTGAACTTCCTGTCCCTGGAGGTCAGGCAGGTCCTAACACTGTGCTGCTTCTTGCGCCTCCTGAAAACAACTATTTTCCAGGAAGCATTCCTCAACCGACCACCACCATTTTCATCGGTATTCTGTTTTAAACTGAAAAGCTTGCAAAAAGAGTGCTGTTGTTTTTAAGTCATTCCTTCCATAGTATATTTTTTTTACAGATGTCTTCTTTCTATCCTCACCCCTCTAAACAAATTCATACTACTTAATCAGCAAAAGGAAGACCATCCCAAACCTGCTTCTGGAAGATGTCTGTTTCTAGTCGATGGAATGTACTGCCACAAAAATAGTCTTCTTGCTCTGCTTTGCACACGTGATATATTATGAGCATAATCTTTATGGCTTTTAAATTCAGGTAACACAGAGGCTGAAGTGGCACATTTGACAACCTGCATTGCTTTCACTCTCAAGGACAACTGCCCATGCAAAGCTGCACAGTCAGCAAAAAGGATCTGAATGTGGTCTAGCAGAAGGGAGATATACACTTACGCATGTGTGTGTTGCTATACATGTGTGCATGATTTGAGAAAAATAGACATGTATGCTTCCTAGAGTTAAATGCTGACTTTTGGATTTGCATGTGAATCCTGCCAAGGTCAACGGAGCCTCTAGAAACAGCAGAGGCTAGTGAACTGTGTTCGAATTTCTGCAGAATATATCTTGCCCAAATTGTACAGATTCTGGAATGTGTTTTATCCTTTCTCATAGAAATAGATGGGGGATACAATCCTAACATCCAGATCCATTAGCTAGTGGAGGTTAGGATGGAGCAGATGTGCCCCTCCGTCAGTGGAAAGGAGCTCTACCACATGGTTGAGTGTGAGAGAGAGCAAATGCACACGCAGAAAGCTCCACGGGTATAAATCTACTGCCAGCAGTGTTCCCACCAGCAGTAGCCCCCAAAGTAGGATGAAATGCCTTTTCATTTTAGAATTGAGCTGTACTTTGCATGCCTGAAAGCTGTTGCATTGGGGCTTATTCCTGAGTAGACCTGCCTAGATTTGAGCTATGGCTTGCATGCTTGCTGGACAAAAGTCCAAATTAGTATGAATTATATCTGCCGCTTTACTCTGGCCCACCCACTCTGCTCTTGCTCCTTCCCCTTGCACCTTTAGCCCCACCCTCTGCTATAATACAACCCAAGACCTTTCCCAAATTGGAATTCAGCCCCAGGGCCAAAAAGGCTTCTCCACTCCTGGTTTAAAGAAATTACTACGGTAAGTTTAGGGTGACCATTTCACCATCACCAAAAAGAGGGCAGAGATTTGCATAATATTTGCATATTGAAATAATTGCTAAATTTTCGATATAATAAATGTATCTCACCACGGCGGGGGAAACCAACCAGATGACCTGTCTGCAGGTGTTGACTGTGGATGGGAAACTTCAAAGTCCTACTTTCCCTTCTTATGGTGCTTTATCTTTAAAAAGAGTTGGACTAGACAGTATTTTGAACAGAAGATGTCTTCAAATACAGGATTGTCCTCTGAACAGCACTTCAAATAGAGGACTATTGTCTGTAAAATAGAACACATGAGCACCCTAAAGGGGTTGTTTACCTTTGATCAAAGTAATGAATCCTGCATTATTTTAACTTTGAATTTGTCACTCAATGAGTAAATATACAGCTAAAGCAATACAGAAGCAAGGAAAAGCCACTGCATGATCAGGGCTTTCCTCATCACTTCTGCAGATATTCTAAAATAGCTGAAGCTGGCTTGGAGCATTGCAAGGTCTTCTTTAAACAGCTAAGAATGCCTGGTTTTATCATTTGAATTGTTTCTCAACCCATCATTCTGCTGCTTTCACCTAAACCATGATTAAATCACATCAATTAATCGGTTTCAGCAGAACAAACCCATTTTAATGATCAAGTAGGATGTAAAAATATACCTTGATGGTTTTGTAATCAGGGCTTACTGCTTCATTACTGCTTTCAAATTCCTCTTATTCTCTGGTTGGAGTTAGTTGGCAATTGAAAGGGGAAAAAACCCTTCTTAGAAACCTTTCTTCTTGAAGCTATTAGTGGCCACTTGGTTTTGTTCTGAAATTTCCACTTAAGGAATGTTACTAAGAAACCGGATTAAAGAGAAATAAAGATAGCATGTTGGTGAGGGGTATGTGCGCACGCATGCACATATGCCAAGCAACATTGCTGGGAGGAACATGCAGAGCTTTCTACTTAGATGTATAATAAACTGAATCTCCATTGTATTTCTGATCTGATCTCACAGTGTGGATGCCATTCTGAGGCAGTTGCCAAGTTCTTTGAAAGTTCAGAGGTCACTGTGGCGATACCCCATATTTCTGTTCCCTTAGGTATGTCTGAGTGAGTATGTTTAGAGAGTTTGGAATGTTAGACTGAGTGGGTGTGGCTAGTGATGCTTGTAAAGAGAGTGTGGGAGGGTTTTGAGAGTTAGTTGGTCATTGGAGAGGAGTGTGGAGAGTAAAGTGTAGTTGTTGGTCAGGAGTTACATTAGGGTGACCAGATAAAATCCAGGTCAGGGCTCATGTAACTTTAACAGTTGTAGAGAAAAGGGAATTTCAGCCGGTGTCATTTGTATGCAATTAGTTCCTGGTGATATTCCCTCTTCATCACAACAGTTAAAGTTGCAGGGGCCCTGTCTTCTTTTGTATATGATCACTCTAGTATAGTGCCTGCAACTTTAACTGTTGTGATGAAGAGGGAATTTCACCAGGAACTAATTGCATACAAATGACACCGGCTGAAATTCCCTTTTCTCTACAACTGTTAAAGTTACATGAGTCCTGACCTGGATTTTATCTGGTCAGCCTAAGTTACATGCCTAGTGAAAGGAGTTATATTACTAGGGGACTAGAATGAACGTGATACTAAATGAAATAAGCAGGTTTGGTTTACATTGACAATAACAAAGTTCATGTACAATAAACTTTTCTTTGGTTTGTTACCCTAAAACCACAAGTTCGCTCAGATTCCTCACCTGCTTCAACATAGGTATTAATGAGATACACCTAAACAAAACGTTAGCTCACAACACCCACAAGCAGAACCTATTTCCCAAAGTCTTTGCCTTGTTCCCTCACAGAGAGGGGAAAGGTAGTGTTATTTTGCCCTTCCCTCAGGCTTATTCAAGTGGTAACGCTTGTCTTGAGAAGGGATGCTCACGACCGGGCCTAATATATAGGTATATAGTGTGGTGGCACATTTGGTGGTAGCGGTGGGATTCAAGATAAATTCCTAGTCATTTGAAGTGACAGGAGTTAGAAAGAATCACCATTTTGGAAAAGGTTCTAAGTGTGTTACAGTGACTGTTAAATACTGTGTGTTGGCTATAAAGCCACATAATATCTAGGTCAGAGGTTGATACAACTGACTGACTGGATTTTTTTTCTAAAGTAGAATAGATGCATTTATGTACTAAGTAGTTCACAAGTTTGTATAAAATTTTAGTTTACCCTAAACCCTGCGTCTAGCACATCAGTGCCGTACTCGGGTTTTAAAAGAGGGGGGGGGGGGGAATGCAGAATGCAGATTTACAGAAAAGCAACACATACAAAAGGATAACACCTCTTCCCCACCTTCCCCAGTAGATCCAAATTTGCTGTTGAAATTCTACATTTTTTAAAAATTGATTAAAATATTTATAAATAATCTTTCTACCTAGAAGCTCTCCCCAACATTCGCAGCCCACAACGTCTTTCCTGTTGGAGTTTTAGATCTGAATAGATCTCTCCCTGCACGTGTTCCTCTTCATTACCATCTCCCAACACTGGTTTGTCACCCAAACTTAGTTAACGAAATTTAGTTAACGAAATTTAGAGCTGAGCGTCAACTGCATGATAGCACCCAAGTTCCAAAGCTCCACATGATCTCACCCAGCAGTTTCAAAGAGGCGCCAAACAGCATGAGTGTGGGCACTGTTCCTTGAATATTGGCAGCCTGGATCATTATGCCTATAGATTTAACAACTACATTAGCATTCAGAGTATTTGGCAACTGTGTCAGAATCAATACCAAAAATGCATGTTGCCTCAGAAAGTCAAACAATGGGGACTATAGATGCCAATGTCCAACCGGAAGGATTAAAGGTGCATCATGATCCAATGTTCACCTCCAGCCTGACCACTTCGAAGTTCAATAGTTTCCATGGCTGATGAAAGTAGAGTAAAGAACAACAGTGAAGTGGGTTTTCCCTTAGTTCACCAACTCCTTAGTCTTTCTCCCAATATGCCGCCCTCATGCTATCGCTGTCCAAGTGCTTCTCTCCTTACAATGTTTATGATCTTGCCAGTTCCTGTCAAATAATAAATAAAAAATCCAAATTCCATGTAATAAAGTAAGCTGGCATGCCAAATTATGTTAAAGTTTGGGTGGACAGAGGAGAGGAAAGAAATTCTATCATTCCACGTCACTATGAGGTACAGAACTAGAAGTGATGCTGACCATGAATTGCTACCAAATATGGTCTGTGGCCAACTGGACCCTTTGTCTTATTTCCATTCCTGTCCTTGACAAATTTAGGATGGGGTGAGAGAGACTGGAAATTTCCCTTCCATATAAAACGGTTCACTTTTACAAAGTATGTGAACTGCAGGCAAAACAATAATCCAAATGAATGAAGCAAACACCAGAACCATAATGGGGAAGCTTTTTTCCTCAGAGATATTTCCAAGAGATCTAAAAACAAAACAGCTGTAAAAATTGACAGAGCCTTTGCATTTCTACCTCTTTCATGGATACAAGACTTGGAACAAGCATTGTGAGAATAATTTACTGACTTCATAAGGAGTGGGAAGTGGTCCTCTCAAGGGAAAATGAAGATTGACACCATCCCGCCTCATTTGCCTCAAAAATGAATGGCAAAAATGAGCAAACATATGTTTGATCACACACTGCTTTCTGGCTCGTTGGTATATAGCTGACCTTTGGTACTGAGGGGATGCCAATATGCAGGGGACAATTTTCCTTTCAGCTGTTGTTGGAATTATGCTGAATACAAGCCTTCAGAAACAAGTAGTCAATGCTGGAATTTTTCAAAGTGCTGCTCAAACAATGCAACTTCTCTCAATTCTCTGCAGTGCCTTTGATATTCAAAATAAGGAGAGAAAGTAGGATTGCAGATATACAAATGATTTTTTTTAAGTATCAGCCTTCTTTAACACATACAATATTCCACTGGAGCAGTCAAGTCCTTCAAAGTTGTGTGAATGCATGTAAAGAGATACTACATAATCAGCACTGAAATGGGATCTGATTATCTGTTGTCCTGGCCTATGGCCTAGATACAGATATTGTTTTTTGTTCATAGAAGTTATCTCGGCCATCCCCAAATGAATACTCATATGTGTAAATGTAGTGTGTTGATCAGGCAATGATGCCTATAGGCCATCAATGACTTCCAGGAACAGAAAAGCAAAACACTGCCTTCAAGATTGCAGACACACTTGCTGCCACCCTAACTATATTTTCTTCCAGTTTATTATTTACTTATTTATAGTTTGTCTTTTTCCTCCAATGAGCCAAAAGTGGTGTACATGACTCTCCTCCTCTCCATTTTATCCTCACAACAACCATGTGATGTAGGTTATGCTGAGAGTCAGCAACTGACCCAGAGTCACGCAGGTCTCCCAACTCCAACACTCTAACCATTACACCACGCTGACCCTCAACGTGATTCAAACTATCACATACACAGAGACTAGTGGGATGCCTCGTGTGAGCAAAAAATAAAATAAAATAAACACATCCCAGAATATATGAGCCACCACCCCAGCCATCATATCAACACAATAAGCTGTCTCATACTGAGTCTGAACATTTGTCTATCTAGCCCAATATTGTCCAGACAAAAATTACGAGGTGAGGTTCAAAATGCAAAACACACCAAAAACCCTACTTGTAAAGGTGAATTAACCCTAGACCAGAAATGACCCAAAATGAGCTTCACACACACACACACACACACACCGTAATGATTTTTCAGATTAATCGATTTTTCAGGGTAGCTCTGGGTGGGGGAGCGAGGGGGCAAATATTACTAATCGTCTCCTCTGGCAGCAGCTTTTCAAGGTTTCTGGTAAGTTCTTTTTAAACCGCGGAGTTGCTGAGGGTTGCATGAAAAAGGAAATACTAGTGTTTCCCTATTCTCTACTGAAAATAAAGCCCTCCCCCTTTTTCTACAAAGGCTGTTTTTTTTTATAGATGTCCTGAAAATGCACTTATGCCAAAATATATTCATGCTGAGTCCTGGTCAATCCCAGCTCTACTGCAAACTACTGAAATGCACTCTGTGAGGGACAGCCTCTGAAGAGACTTCGGAAACGTTAGTTGGTTCAGAATGCAAAACCAAAACAAAAGGAGGAGAGCATCCAAAACAGCCCAGAAAAAAGAGAAACGTGTTCTCAGGAGGATGCAAAATATTTATTTTCACGAAGCCCGATGCATTTCAGCCTGTACTTTATTCAAACGCCTTCCTCAGGGGGTTGTTAGAAGATAGTGTCTGCAGAATTTTCTATAGCAAAATAATTGTCTCCTGTGATAATCAGCCACATGGATATTGGTGGGGGCTGGGTGGTTTCTCATTTGACCCAGCATACTGTGCTAGCTGCAGTGGTTGCCAGCGTATTTCCGAGCCCAATTAAAGTCCTGGCTTCAACCTGTAAAGCCCTACATGGTTTGGGCCCAAGTTACTTGAAGGATTGCCATCTCCTGTCCAAGCCTTCCTGCACTTTGAGATTATCAACAGAGGCCCTTCTCACTCACCCATTGTCAAGGGCAGTTGCGTTGGTGCGTAGAAGGGATAGGGCCTCCTCAGTGGTGACCCTGCACCTCTGGAATCAGCTTATATCAGGGGGTAATCAGGTACTTCCTTTGCAGATATTCACAAAAGCTCTGAAGACTCACCTGTTTTTTGCTGTTCTTTCCATAATCTGTGGACTGCAGGTTTCATTGCTGAAATTTTGTTTTTATAGCTTTAATAGTATGTTATTGTATATTTATTGCCTATTTGAATATTTTATGTGGTTTTTATTCTGTATATACCTTGAGAGGGTTTTATCATTAATAGTGGCCTAAAAATAACTATAAATAAACCAATAAATAAAATTGGGCATATCTGAAATATTCATTCACTCGTTTTTCCTTTTACTGTATACCTTCACAATGATACATATAAAGTAACATACTTGTACATGAAATACATATTTTACACCTGTTCGGAAACTTCCCATAGTATTTAGCAAGAAACGTAACAGTGCTCAAATTATGGGTGGAAAGGCAGGAAGGCCCTAAATGAAATTTACAAGCCCCAGCTCAAAACATTTTAGAGAAAGCATGGCTCTGGGGTATCTTCTAAAAACAATAGCCGAGGGGGCAATCAAGAAAGGTGGCTGCTCCCCCCAGGCCCCCTCTATAATTTGAGCATTGAAACATTCTTAAAACTTTTTGGATGAAAGTTGGGGCACAATCCAGACATCTTAAGCACATATAAAGTCCAACGTAAGTCCTACTTAGAGTAGGCCCACTGAAATGAATGGGACTTAGGCTGCCTCTACAAGAGGCATTTAAAGCTCTTTCAAGGCGCATTAAAAAATTTACCTCTACAAGAACGGAGCGCAAATCGGGCGTAGAGGCACGTTTTCTCTCCGATTATGCGCATTATTGAATGCGCGTTAAATAGCGAGTTTTATTTTGCTCCGGCCGTTAAAGCGCATTTTGACTATGTGAACAAGCGATTCTCCGCATTAACTACTTGTAAAGCGCATTTGAAACAACCGGTAAGGTCACCTGTTGAGTGCTCAATTACCTCCTGCATACAAGCATTTACGATAAAGCGCTTCCGAGAAGATGCGCATAATCGGAGGAACAGGTGTCAAACGGAATCTATCTAGAGGGGGTCTTAGGCTATTTCAGCGTTAGCATTGAACAAGCATCCCACTGAAATCAATGAGAATTTAAAGTACTTCACTTTTAATCTATACACCAAAATAACCATTTACATGGACCAGTTGTAATATTAACAGATTACACAGGGTCTCTCAGTAATACACTCAGCTTTGCATGCAGTCCTTACGACACTTATATTACCTTTTGCAGAGCCCTTGCTTTCCCACTTCTCTGGAACCACTACACATTGATTCATAAGACAAAGCATTAGACATTTGTCTATATCCAAATATGGGAAGAGGAAGGGGGTGAGAAAAAAGACAACTTTTCATTAGCCAAATAGCAAAATAAAAAAATCATGCTTTACAAGCAAATGTAAAAGGTTTTAATAAGAACATAAGAAAACCTATGCTGGATCAGACCAAGGGTCCATCTAGTCAAACATTCTGTTCACAGTGGCCAACCAGCTGTCCATAGGAAACCCACCAGCAGGATATGAGTGCAACAACATCTTCCCACCCATGTTCCCCAGCATACTGCCTCTGATACCAGAAGTAGCATATAGCCATCAGGACTAGTAGTCATTGATAGCCTTCTTCTCCATGAATTTGTCTACCTCCCTTTTAAAGCCATCCAAACTGGTTATCATCACTAAGGGTGCCTCTACAAGAGTGATTTAAAGCTCTTTCAAGGCGCATTACAGATTTTACCTCTACAAGAGTGGAGCGCAAATCGGGGGTTAAGGCGCTTTTTACCTCCAATTATTCGCATTATCGAATGTGCGTTAAATAGCGACTTAAAATTTACCGCGGGAGTTAAAGCGCCTTATGGCCATGTAAACATGCGATTGTCTGCATGTAAATAACTTTAAAGCGTATTTCATACAGCCCGTAATGCGCTTCACCGCCTCTCGTGAATAGGTATTAGGAGTAAATGCGCTTATCCATATATGCGCATAATCGGGCAACCGGGCATCAAAGCAAAATCTTGTAGAGGGGACCTAGGTCTTGTGGTAGCAAATTACATAGTTTAACTATGGGCTGCATGAACAAGTACTTTCATTAATCTGTCCTGAATCTCCCATCAATCCGCTTCATGAGACGACCCATGCATAATTTTAATCATGTACACCAGAGGTACTAAAAAAATGTTAAAATTTGCTTTGCAATATTTCTCATTATGAGGAAATGCAAAATGTTAGTCCTTAGAGTACATTAAAACTGTCTTTTGTTTGCCTTTCCCACAAAAGTGCCATGATGTGCAAAACAAGTATATCTGTTTTTTAGTGTGAAACATAAAGGACAGAGTAATAGCAAAAGAAAGCTACTACATTACCACCTACGCAAGTTGGCTCCTACATAATTGCCTATGGCATTATCCACAATGTTAACCTTATAATTTCCCCACCTCTCTGTGCCACTGAAAAGGCTAGTTAATCAATGACCAGTAATGATCCAAACTCTTCAGTTTTTATAGTTCTTGATAAGAATATATTGTGGTTTAGTATAAACATTGCTTAGGCAGCCATTCATTGAAACCCAAGGTGATATTGACGAATTTCTATTTAAAGACAAAATGACAAGATGTTTCAATAGCTAAATTGCTACAGCACATCCTCCTCTAAACAGGTATCCAGGTAACCATGGTGATGATGTCCCCAGGCTTTGGGGGGGGGGTTGGAAATAAGGGGGAAGAAGAAGAAAATAGTCCAATTTCTTTAACTGCTTGAGGAGGAGGGGAATTGGGTGAGAACTTCATAGTTGCTGCTGGTGAAGAATAAGCACAAATAAATTATACATATTTAAAACAAACTACTAGCTTGTTGCCTTGCCATTTAAATTAAGTCAGAAATGAGAAATATGGTATTAATAAGTATTCTATGATGCTTTCCCTCTAAGGTTTGAGAAGCAAGATTATGGTAACTTGTTTCCTTTGTTTCAGTTTGAGTGAAACAGTACTTTTTTCCCTTTGCAAGTTGAATTTATATCTTGGAAATCTGCAGTAGAAGAAAAACACTATTAATAATAATAATAATAATAATAATAATAATAATAGTAGCAGCAGCAGCAGCAGCAGCAAAGGTGTGGATGTATTTGTAAGCATCAGCAACTGCATCACCTGTTATGTGATGACTGTTGAACCATAAGCACACATCAAGAATGTAGATTGTTCATCACTTTTGAATATTCATGCCCTTCAACGTTTTCTTCCACAAGCCCTCCTTTATACATTCGTTCCCCAAGTACTTCCTGCAGCCCCTGCCATCAATTTCTATTCTAAAGCATCTGGTTGAACATTTGAAGCACCTCCATGACTCTTAGTGGATTACTTAGTTTATAGTTCTGAAGTTTGTATCTTTGAGTCTTTACTATACTTCCTGTCTAATTGGGGATTAAACATTACTGTCATTCTAGGGATCTGTGGTGTCATCATGTGAAAACTGATCATGTCTGACTGTCTCTACTAGAGGTGTCAGCTAATGCAGCTACAGCTAGCTTGAACTCAAAACCAAACCAGTAGACCCTCCAGGTTGAGACAGGATGCATAACGGCAAGAAGACCCAGCCTTGTTTTGTACATGGAGTGAACATGTCAGGGTCTCTCTTTCCATAACAAATGCCACAGATCAGGCCTTTAACAATGCATATGCAGCATGAATGTCCTGTGCTATGTGAAGGCTTCAGGAGTAGGTCGAGGTCCACTCGGGACAAGCTGGAGTCACACAGGACAGGCGGGAAGACAGCAGACAGAATCTACCTGGATGGCTGTATGGGAGCTGGCAAAGGACAGCTGGAGAGAGCAGGTATCTGGACAAGCCAGGTAGGGCAAATAATTAGCTCTCACTCAACACACTAACCCACACTCAGTGGTTGAGTGGGTTGTTTTGAACCATGGGTTGTTTGTTGAACCATGGGTTAGTATGTTATCTGAACCCAAGACATTTTGACAAGGTGGCTTGTTAACCATGCAGTGTGGCTTATTTGTCTTGAATAAGGTTTTTCGACAAGGTGGCTTATTCAAGACAAATAAGCCACCTTGAGAACCCATGGTTCGTTGTTGGGTTGTTCAGGGTAGTTAACAAGCCATACTGCATGGTTAACAAGCATCCTGTGGAAAATGTCCTGGGGTCAGACAACACACGGTTCAACAAGCAACCCATGGTTCAACAAGTAACCCATGGTTCAACAAGCAACCCATGGTTCAACAACAAGCCAAACTCAACCATTGAGCATGTTGTACCAACCCAGAGTCTCCAGGATCACAGAATGACTTTGGCTGTTGTAAGAGTAAGTTGTCTGCCTCAGAGCTATCTGAGCCCTTATTGCATTTGGCCCCCTGTTCCCTGGTGTAGCCCCTCCATCACTTCCTTGCCATTCCGCTGAATTAGGCAGCAGCAAACAAATAATTTGTTTACAAAAAAAAAGAAACAGGCCATTTTAGCACTACAGAGTACTGGAAAGGTGAAATTTAGCTTGGTTCAGACATCATAAATTGCTCCAGGGGATGATATCTAAATCAAGCCTAGGGTTGAGTAGTGGATTATTTAAAGACATTGCCAGGGTTCTAGTATTCTTCCTGTTCTCTGTAGTTTCCTCACAGGCCTCCTGGTGCACTAACTGTTTTTGGACAGTTGGAGGGGAACTTTCACAGGGCACGGTTCTGATAGCCTGCTTGGGTAGACTGGGCTTCTGTCTGTGTGTCTGATAACACCTCACTGGATTGGGCTGTGGTGCTTCTATTTCTGTTTCTTTTATCTCAATATCTTGGTCAGGTAGAAGGTAGACAGATATGATGATCACACCCTCCTCTGAGTTGGTATCCAAATTCACTCAGAGGTGCCATGAGAGAGAGAGAGAGAGAGAGAGAGAGAGAGAGAGAGAGAGAGAGAGAGAAGTTGCTGCTGCGTCGTCCCACCTGTTTTGGATCCTGTTGTTTATCCACACCTGAAGAAAGTGGGACTTCAATTTTATCCCAGAGCAGATGAATTTAAGACAATGACCAATGTAACCCAATGAGGAATGGGCTGGGAGGTGTAGTTGCACCATATTGTTAAATATAAATATGCAAACTCTGGGTTGCAAACTGGCAATTTAAATGCAGCACACACACTTTAATGACCCAGAAATATTTTAACATAATTCTGCCAAAATAAAGGGGGGAAATGGAGGTAAAGCCTTGAGGTCGATACGGTGGATTTTGATCTGACCAATTTTGCTCATTACATGGAAGGAGCCACATGGAACAGGGCTAAAGGAAAGAACTCAACACACAATCCGGTCCAGGGCAATCATATTGTGATAAATCATTTTTTTGAAACCTGCAGACACTATGGGGGACGCAAATTTGTGTAAAACAATCCCTTGCATGACCCAAGTCCATAAGGATCTGACATGATAAGAAAAGGGGGTGGGGGAAGAAATAGCATGGTTTAATAGTAAAACTCCCATCTTTATTAGCTTAAATATACATGACATGGAACTTCCCACAAGGTACACATCTGATGCAAATTCTGTGGTCTTGGAATTTTCTTCAAATAAACCTGAAACGGGCTGACAGTAAACCCAGTGTGAACCTGCACGACCCTTCAGGAAAAAGTACTGTTTAATTGTACTGTTATTTACCTCAGTATTAGAGGATGTCCTTACTTAGAAAACAGAACACACCACACACACACAAACAGCAGCTAGAATCTCCATATGAAAAGTGTTGCCTTACATCATGACTGCCAGAAAGGCTTTCTTTCCATCACACCCAGGAGAGTGCTAGGGGACATGTCTAGCTAATACACTGACTCATTCACCGTGTCCCCCAAGGGAATGGGGTCTTCACAAGAAGTGCCATATTTAGCCCCCTCCCTCTTCCTGCTCCAACTCCTCCTGCTGGCCCATATGTTGCCTCCACAGCAGCAAGCAGATGGTGGGGGCATGTAGGTGGCTTGAGCTCAGAGGAGCAATAAAGTGTGCCACTCAGCAGGTTGTCCCACACCACCGTTTGGGTTTCTGCTTTTCCCAGGCAAGATGATCTTGCAGAGGATGCACTTCTAGGGGCTCTGTGTCCTCCCCTTTCCATTGCAATTCTGGGGCAAGATTTAGTCATTATCCATTTGGGGACATATGCTGCATAAATAAGCAAGTTACAGCCAAATAACTTGCAGGACTAATGAGGCTGAAATGTAC
The DNA here is from genome assembly GCA_029215795.1 of Anniella stebbinsi. Lineage (NCBI taxonomy): Eukaryota > Metazoa > Chordata > Lepidosauria > Squamata > Anniellidae > Anniella > Anniella stebbinsi. The sequence continues at coordinate 80,947,020 of JARDYH010000005.1, read as the reverse complement.
AATCTTCACATTCAAGTGTGGAATTCAAGTGAGATGCACGGAAAGGGTCAGGAAATGAAAAATATAGCATCAAATCATCAAACCATTGCTGTGGTAGGGGCAGTGTACAAACACACACACACACACACACACACAGAGTTATGTTTTGCCCTATTGCTGGTGAGCCTGATTTCAGATATTCTCCCCATTATAACTTAGTAGAAAACTAGTAGACTTGCTGCAGAATGCCCTGGAGGAATTTCAGATCAAATATTAAGAGATAATGAGGTCCCAGTGACGTCAGTGGGAGAAGCAGGCATTCAAGACTCCTTAGCATATGGCCTTTAGCATGGAGGTAATTGCTGTCTGGGAAAATCTGTTTGCCATATTATAGTGGTGGAGGGGGGAATAGAAAAGAATCATACATGTAATGAGCTTATTGACAGTTTAAAAAACAATTTCTTAAGATTATGTTTGTTGCTTTGACTGGCAGTTTTGCAAATTATCTGTTCGAGAAATGGGATTCTTTTAGACTATTTACTTAAAATGCATTTTACCTTGAGAAAACACTCATTCACCTTTCAGGCTAAAAATAGCAACAAAGGTTGCTTACCATTCTTCATTGGATTAGCTCCATCTCAAACATATTGATCAGTCCTGCTTGCAGGACACCCCGCGAACTTCAATCAGCAGGCAGCTTTTTCCAAGCACACAGTTGCCTGTTTATTTTATTAACTATTTATGTTTTGAGTGGTCAGAGGGGAAGTGGAGGTTAGTAAAAAAAAAAGTCTCTTTCAAATAACTGGTATGTAATATTTCTGGAATATCGTGAATGTATATTAAACATAGCTTTCAAATATATATGATAAGATGTCACAGAACGTGGAGTCACATGGATCAAAGACATATGTACGTATACACATGGTTCAAATGTATACATAAATTATTTGATGGTTAGATCGTGAAATAGGGCAGGGCGTGGCAGAGCACAACTTCTGTACTTTTAATAAAAAGTAAAAGATTAAATTCCAGTGCTTGCAGCTTATTTTCAACCCAGTGTAACAAAGCAGCCCAAGTTCCCTTTTCTATGCAATTGTTAAAGTCTACAGGAGCCCTGTTCTCTGTTGTATCTGGTTGGTTACTTTATTCATAATACAACTATCTGACTCTCAAGCCCTGTTCAGGTACTGTCAATCTGAGTAGGCTACACATGTGAGGAACACACTAGCCTCACCCCTTCTCCTGTATATCCATCGCCCTTTGCCCATGGAAAGTGACGTTTTGAGAGGAGGGCCTCTTGCATCCATGGAAGCTCTCCATGGTACTAGTGAATGCTGAAAAATCAGTGTTTTCAATCACATGGAGAGCCTCCACAAATAAGGAAGTACTCTTCAGAACGCCACCTTCTGCAGGTACAGGGCAATGGAAACATGAGAGGAGGGGGTCAGGCTGGTGTGCTCCACTTTTAGCATATTTAGCCTCAATCGGAGCAACGTCATTATGGATCTTCCACCATCTGACATCTCTCCAGGGCCAATCTGGGGTGGTGCCTGGAGGAAGGAGAACGGCAATTGGTTGCCTTCCACCAGGAAGAGGGCAGGTCCAGCTCCGCCCAGAAAACCCACATTCCATCCTCGGCGTTGGAATTACCCAACGCCACCCCAGGAGAGGGAAACCATGGAGTTTCAGAGAGAGGCAGTGCTAACCCGGCGCCATGAAGACAGCCCCATAGTCACTTGCTCCCTCTTCCCAACACAAGCATATCAATCAAGATAGTCCTCACAAGAGAAACTCCATCATCAGCAAAGGCATACAGTCAACTAGCAATGAGGCTCTTTTGCTCACCAATTAGATATGAAACCAGGATCAAATCTGAATGTAACTATGCAGCTTGGATCTATACAGGCTGTGCAAGGGATGGGGGTGGGGGCATAGAAGCACCTACAGTGATGAATCTCAGATGCATCAAAAATTACAGATAAAACAGGCAGCAGTCACTAGGGAACCACTAATGTAAATGATAAGTAATATTTCAGTCTATGCACTGAGCAAACAATGGTCAGTATAAAAAATTACACCAAGCAGAGCCCTGCTGAGTCACGGGGGGAGGGGGTGGAGAAACATGCTGAGTTACGTGCTGGAAAATTTATTACCAAGAGCCGTGAACTTGCATTTGAATGGAATGGCTGATTACGAATAAACCTGCCATGGATTTTTATAAAGCCGATAATACATTTGCTTCCCAAATAGAGCTAGATTAGCCTATGGCAGTCTGTTTCTCATTCTAATCCAAATTAGAAAATCATTCAAAGTGCAGAGGGAGACAGTCATGTGTTAGATGGATATCAAGTAGTCGATACTACAATTGGAAAGTTTAAAGAGGCCACATGCATTTGTTCAGAGAAAACAGGGTGCTCCTAGCCCTGACCTGAGCCAGCCAACCTTCTACTGGCCCTCTTAGCAATATCTTCTTAATTTTATGTTCTACAGAGAGGCAATTAAACTAAAGGATACAGACAGCTAAGGGGAAAGACGCAGAATTGCAAGCACTTTCACAAGTGACGCTAAAAGCAGCTGGAGCCACAGTAGCTGCAAATGCTCACCAATTCAAAACTTTAGCAAAACTGCTTTGATGTATTTTCTTAGTTTATTTGGGAATGGTTTCTCAGGATGAATATGCATGGTAAAAATAGAAATAAAATGCGTAGAAAAAGAAACGTCAACCTGTCAAGCTTTGCCTCTCCCTCTTCTCCCCATGATACTTTTCTATCTCCTCCCCAGCCTAAATTTAGATTTCATTAGCTCCTCAGGGCAGGGGCCTGTCTATTGTTTATGCCCCTCTGTAACACAATGTATAATGATTAGTGCCACAACAGTAACAAATGGGATTTGACTGCTATGTGCATCTTCCTGTACACGCTGAAGGACAAGTTTCATCCATTAGATAGTCTGAAAGTCTTCTTACAAATTTCCAAGTGAACCATCCTTGAGGTCTTTTCAGCAAAATGAACATGTTTGTGAAATTGGCATCAGTATCTCTAGGTACCAATTCTAGAATAGTTTGGCCCCTAGTTGCACCAATAGTTCCAAACTGAACATCACACAATGATTTCTGGGATGTTTAGGGATAAGCAGAGATTAAGAAACCCTGACCAATCATATCCTTATTATAGCCTTGGGGCCTAGCAAAACAGATATAAGGTTATTCTTCCTCTGCAAGTAGTCCTATGCAATATTACTGGTGATAAGTAGATCTCCAAATTAACCTCCCTATTCGCCAGTTAGTTATTACTATGTATTCATTACTATTTCCAAATATGTCCAATGCAATACAAATTAAATGTGCAGTACAAACAGAAAATACTACAACATCACAATCTGATTACAATACATCAATGCTCTTGCCCTCTGCTGGATATAACCTAAAATACACAACCCCACATCCAATGCAGAATTCCTTTTCGTCTCAGAGGACAGGGACTTCTGCCAACTATAGGGGTTGGATTTCAGTCTCCAACGGCACACTGTGATGACATTCATAGGTGCTTGTTTATAGCCAGAAGCTAATTAGAGCTCATGCTGCATGACACAGCTGACATTATGGAATTCTCAGGAATAGTAGCAATTTTTTTTAAAAAATGTAATGTGTTAATTGACTTTCTATCCTCCTCTTTTCTAAGATCTCAGGGCACATCACAACATCACATTTATTTTTCAGAACCACAACACAGAGATCACTTTTAAAATAAGATGAAAAAAGTGTAACACTAGACAAATAGCTACTTTAATTTAAACACATCTTCCATGCATAATACATGCTTACCCCAATTACTATAAGACAAGCCAAAGAAAGAATGACTTGATATTTTCCCCAAAATATTTGGGATCCAAGCTTGCAAAGTTTCTTCATGGGATTGTCATAATTTGGAGGCAACTGCCAAGGAAGTCCCTCCACAACCCACCATAGTAACAACCTTGATACACGAATATATCCGAAAGACATATGGTTGATCTCTTGGTTGATCTTTAAGATTGTGATGAGATATATGCATGTAGGATACAAGCCATTAAGGGAGAAGAAGAAAAAGGAAGGAATACACTTTGTCTTGAAGTCTAAAGATAGCTAGCACGTGGCCTTCCAGAGGTTGTTGGACTACAATTCCCATCAGCCCTAGCCAGCACAGCCATTGGTGAGGAATGTTGCAGTCCAAGAACATCTGGAGGAACATACATTCCCCACCCCATCATAGAGCCATATTAGGGTCATAGGATGTCTATCCATGTTGATAAACTGCCACCATTTTTTTGGGCAGAGATTATTACCAACTTGAAATGCACACAAAAATCCAGCTGAATTTCTTTCCACTGCACTTTAAATTATCCTTTATCCAGCGGCAATCACAACTGCAACCTGACACAATTGAAAGGTTTATCCTGCCACCTTTCACTGCAGGCTAGAATGGACTCTGTAAGCAATCTGTCCCAAGTCCAAAGGTCAAATTGTGTCTAGGTGGTTTAGACTTCACTTGCCCTTCATGTATAGGGGGAAAGCCCTTAATTCATGGCGACACCACAAGCAGAGAGAGTGATGTTTAAAAGATTTATGCAATCACAGCCCATACAGAAGCTGCACACCAGTGTTGCTACTGCTGAGGCTGCAGCACTGGTGGGCAGGTGGGAGACTTGCTAGGGACTCCAAAGCATGTGGCTCTTTCACATGTTATTCTACCAACGTTTGCCATTGTGCTGAGCAAAGGCTTTCACCATAGTCTGCACACAACTGCTGTGTGAATGACACTTTTTAAACCATTTTAAACTGAGCTTTTGAAGGGAAAGGAGGCTTTCCTTTTTTTAGCCAGCTTCAAGCAATAGGCCAGATGAAATGCTGAGTAAGCATATGCTTGCGCTGCAAAGAAGTGCCTGTATATTGCTGAGTGTGTGCCGCTGAGTATGTACAGCAGAGGGCACTGGGACCACTCCAGATTTCGTACTGCATCATTTTGGGAACTGCTCATCTAGGTATTTCTCATCCACACCAGAACCTTTTAAAATGAACGAATTCTTTTGTGCTGGTTACAAAATAGTCAACAAACAGTTCACTTCTTCCAACCCCCCAAAAAACACAAAACCCACAGGCTCCTGTATGAGGAAATAGCATGGAAGTAAGACATTGCTAGTTTAGAATGAGGGGTGGGCAACTTGTGCCCCTCCAGATATTTTGGCTTACAACTCCCATCATCCCTTACCATTGGCTATGCTGGTTAGGGCTGATGGGAGTTTCAGGCCAAAACATCTGGAGGGCCACAGGTTACCCACCCTGGTTTAGAACCATGGAATATCAACAGGTGCAAATAAGAACTAAGACTGTAATACTATATACACTTGCCTGGGGATAAGTCCTATTGAACTCAATGAAACATACTTCTGCGTAGACATGCATAGGCTTGTGTTGCAAGACGAAGCTTTTTCTGCAGCACAATATCTTGTTTTAAGGACCCCAACTAAAGTCACTGGAAAAGATTCACACTTGTTTGGATGGATAGAGCAGAAATGGACAAGATACAGCCTTAAAAGACTTGATGGTTTCCTTGGTGGCACAGAAAGATGACATTGATCTTAACTGTGGGCAAATGAGCCCATTCTCCAATGCCTGAGCATCTGACATTAGAAACAACACAGGAGGAAAGCTTATACATAATAAAATGACTTTGATAGTCTGTTTGATCTACCTCCCTTATACAAAATGCATGAATGCTGTTATTTTCCCTGAAAGAGCAATATTGACAAGTCATCATAATGTTTCTGTTCAGAGCACTTTTCTGAAAACATTTTCACAGCAGGGTGCATTGCTTGCTTGCCGCAGCTTCTCTGGGCCAGCTCCCACGATTAAGGTAGCCTTATTTGTTTGCCTTATTAAATGAGCTGCCAATATATTAAACACATTAATGCTCTCTCCATACTTTTGGCTTCCCTGAATGGTGCTAGTCCTTTCTAGCAGTGTGCAACCATTAAAAAAAACCGAACTTCTTGCAACAGCCGAGACATTTATTGGCTCAGCCAAGTCAGCTAAGGTATCAATGCCAGTGTCAAGGGAAAATGCTAATCATTTGCCCCACGGGCCAATGTTTTAAAGATGAAGATGCAGGAAACGTCATGTTTACAAATTGGTTAATTCATTTTGGGCATAACAGATTTTCCTTTTTAAAAAAAATCTCATCCTTCTAAAATGTCACTACTCTACTTCAAATAGTAACAAGAAATATACATTCTTCCTTCCTTTCTTTCTTTTTTCTGAATTCAAAAATTGTAGAATGCCTTTCTTTCCTTTTGGCCGAATGTTGCTAACAAAGAACAATCAGGCATTTGTAAGATGGCAAGGAACGACTCTAAAATGATCACTGAATGTTAATGAACACCACCCCCCTGTGGATGTCTTAGGTAACACTAGCAAACAAATCCTGTTAAGTAATGCTCTGCATATGACACCAAGACAAAAAATATGAAGTACTTCCTTTTCTTCAGCAGACTCCATTTTGATTTGTTCTGCAAGACTGAATACACAATAGTCAGCAACTAATTCTGCCACACCGTATATTTTCAAAAAAAAGTCTTACAGCTCCCTAAAGCCAGAAATAGGAATTCTAAGAGTCAGCATGCATACATATTCAAATGTAGGCTGACCATATGAAAAGGAGGACAGGACTCATGTAACTTTAACAGTTGCAGAGAAAAGGGAATTTCAGCTGGCATCATTTGTATGCAATTAGTACCTGGTGAAATCACCTCTCCATCAAAGCAATTAAAGTTGCATGCACTATACTAGAGTGACCAGATACAAAAGAGGGCAAGGCCCCTGCTTTAACTGTTTTGATGAAGAGGGAATTTCACCAGGTACAAATTGCATACAAATAACACCGGCTGAAATTTCCTCTTCTCTACAACTGTTAAAGTTACATGAGCCCTGTCCTCCTTTTCATATGGTCAGCCTATTCAAATGTAAACACAGATATAATTTTCCTTGTTCTTAGCAAAGAGGAGTGACTTCACTTTACTTCATTCATCATTCCATACTGCTACTAATCTTAGCCAGTGAGAAATCTACTTCCTTCTCCTTTATTGCAGGGAAGGCCCAAACTAAATCAACACAAAGTTCACATTAATCTATTCCCAAACAAATGCAGTGATTAAGGTCCTATGGATTTAATAATAGTTCAGGGACATAGTTCTCTATTCCTAAAAAATTGAAGAGTAGGTTTCTGACCCATGGATAAAGTGTTAGGTTTGAATTTGGCACATAATGGTTGAGAAATGCCTGTTCGATCATGAAGTTTATGGGTTGCCCTTAAATACGTATCTCTCAGGTTGACATAGCTCAAAAGGTAATGGTGGATAATTTCTGATGATCTGGCTGTTGACTGATTAGGATAGCTGACAACGGTGGAAACTATCTAAGAGTCTGTTTGAGGCTGTAACTTCTGCCTCCTTTTGTGAAGGACCTGAATAAAGATGTAGTCTTAGAAGATGGCAACCAGAGTTTGAGACACTCTAAAAAGCGACAAGATATTTAGCTCCATCCATGTGCTACTGTAGCAGCACAGAAACTAGGGATTGAGTGGGGGGGGGGGGGATGTGTCTGTTTCATTTGTACTTTGCACTTCTCTCAAAGTTGTGATGTAGTTCTATGATCAAACATGCATACAAAATGTGTACGTTAGTAAAAAAAAAAGTGAATCAAAATGTATATATGAATGAAAAGAATGTACAAAATTGCATTAGGGAAAACTGCTTGCAAAAGATGTGTACATTAGGTAAAATTACATGCAAAATGCATACATTAGGAGATCTGCATGTGAAAATGTGTATGAATCTTAATGTAGGCTGTTTTTGAAAATTGCAAACTGATACGGAAACAAGATGGAATGACCTTAAGATTGGAAAAATGAGAATCAGAGAAACAAAATTGATAGATTCCCCCCCCCCCCATCCCTAATAGGGCCCACTTCCCTGTGCTGCAAACTCACAACTGAGGGGAAGGATATCGTAGCAAAAATATATGCAAATAACTCTCTCGACATGAGTGCTTCATCCTTATCCCTATGGGATTGCAGCACTGGGAAGTGGCTCCTAAACCATTGGTGGCATGAAGTACGCGTGGGCAAAACATATTTCTGGAGCTGGAAAGGCATCCTGCTTCTGAAGAAGGTATCCAGCGGAGAAGGGGAAAAAAGAAGAAAGGAGGTCATTTCTACATGCTTTCTGAAGACAGCTACGGCTTCATCGCATAAACGGATTTCAAAGGACTGCACTGCAGACCCCAAGGAACACTTGACTGTGTGTGCAATGCTTACTTCCACCAGCTAGATAGCAGGCAGAATCAGCAGGAGAAACTCTGATTTCTTGATTAATTTCAGATCCCAAAGATAATTAGTTCTTTGTCTCTCTTAATTTCCATTTTGAGTGTTTATTGCAAAAGAGTGTGCTCCCACTATCCAGCATCTGTTATGGTGTTGTTTTTTATTTATAAGCTATTTCCATACAAACATATAGAATCAATAGTGTCGTTGTACTGAAAACAATGTAAAAAGGAATTTGAAGTGATCAAATCCGTACCCTAAAAAAATAATCAATGTGCATGTATTTTTAAAATAGGCTATAAAGTACAATACATTATAATTTAACATTACAGTCTATAAGGCACTTGAAGTGTGATTCGAAGTAGTTATGTTGCCAAAATCTCATATGGCTATCCAATTCTCTCACCATTACGGGGAAAGACAGAATGAACAAAAACCAAACCCTATTCTACAATGCAACCTCTTCCAGTGGAACTGGTGGTAGCTCTCCAGACCATGCCAATGCAAACAGGGAGACTGTACTTATCAGGAAACATACAAGGGCTTCTTTTTAGATCCACATGTCGGCTTTCAAATATGAGATTTCCACACTGGAGCTTTTGCATTCTTCCCCTAGGCAGAATGAGCCAATGCCCCAAAGAGCTCTACATCTAAGCTCGGCTTTCAAATTTGGCTCTTTTCCAACAATTTTTATTCCTGAAGCCGGGTCTGTCACTGCCCCTTAATTTACAGTCAATAATATCCGGCAAAGTAAGTTCCCCTGTGCTGCAATCAGATGAGAAGACTTCATAAAATGTCAGAGCTTTAATGATTTCACAAAAGAGTTGTGTTCTCATTTGGAATCCTTAATCAGCCTAAATAGGCCCTGAGGGTGCATCCAGACTGGCAGGTTTTGTGTGTGCGAGAGTGTGTATGTGTGCCTTTGCAGGATGTGTTACAGATATTTGTTCACAGAAGTGGCACAGATTTCGCAGTATCCATAAAGGTTCAGCATTCTACTTCCTGTTTAGGATTTTGGAATAAAAGTATATATGTACATTGTTAAAGAGATGAAACCACCCAATGATTAGCTTAGACAGAAGTTTAAAGCTGTCCCTCCTAACATCTGTTCTTTCACTCTATCCCACTCATTATCTTTCATCTTAATTTTTATGTTGCATTTAATATTTGTGTTGAAGAGGAAGTCATGAACTACACCTGCTGAAATGCCTTCTTCTACACAGTCATTAGCCCTGTCCTCTTCTGAACCTAGTTACCCTAACCCACATACTCAATTGCTTTTAGAAGAAGCTAATCTTGGCTATTTCACAATCTTGGGAGCTAGATATTTCACAATCCCTTCTGAAGCTTTTGTGAAGGAACTCGAGCTTCAGTAAGTTCCCCTGTGCTGCAATCAGATGAGAAGACTTCATAAAATGTCAGAGCTTTAATGATTTCACAAAAGAGTTGTGTTTTCATTTGGAATCCTTAATCAGCCTACATGAAGCAAAATTCCCGCAGCCTTACCGGGGCTTCGTCTTTGCGGGTTTATGATGGCCACATTACACGCACTCCCCTCCCCCCGCACACTTTGTTTTTCCCTGGTTCCTTTGTGGGCACTTTCCATATGTTACATTTATACAGTACGTAGATGGTGCTGCAAGGTTTTTACAATATCACACGATTCTTTAATTACACAGCCTCTTTGATGGTGGTTTTTGGCGGGAGATTGTTACTGCGTATTCCATGATTTATAAACGGCGGAATAACCCTAAAATACGAGGCACCGTGAATGTACAATCAAGAGCACATGATATATGCCTAGTGTAAAAACACTCTTAAGTCTTTCTCCATCCTTTTGGCATAATGACAACAAATTGATTAGATTGGGTGGGCAAACAGGCACAACTGTGCATACTAAGCATCAGTTAAGAGAGGGGGGAAATTGAAAACCAAGCCCATGCATGAATATGAAATGCACAAATATTTGTACCAGAGAAGGGAGGGGCAAAATTGAAATTAAATGTAAGAAAACTGGCCTAAATATGTAGATGCTATTCCTCTGAAGGCGCTAAATCAGGGGTGTGGCACCTCAGGTCCCAGAGGTCAAATCTGGCCCTCAGGGGTCCCAATACAGCACTTCATGGTTCTCCAGAAAGCAGGGCCAGATCTAGACATGCTGAAGCCCTAAGCCATGTCCAGATTCAGAGGCCCCATGCCATAAAAAATAAAGAGAAAAATATATATTACATTATATTTCTTACCCGCCTCTCCCTCTGGATCGAGGCGGGGTACAACACCACATACAAAACACCATAATACATATAACTGATTAAAAGCATATAAAACAAATAAATTATTAAAAGGCATCTTAAAATTCAACTGGGTAGGCCTGCCGGAAGAGATCAGTCTTTATGGCTTTCTTAAATTCCAGGAAACTGTTAAGTTGACGAATCTCTCCCGGCACACCATTTCACAGTCTGGGAGTGGCACAAAGGTAAACCATTATATTTGCATATATACAAAGACAAAGATGCAATATGAAACAACTAAACAAAATATATTTCTGATGGAAAGTTATATACAAAGGCAAAGATGCAATATGAAACAGCTAAATAAAATATACTTCTGATGGAAAGTTATTTAAGCCAAAGCAATTTCAATTATAATTAATCTTAGTTATCTACAAAGAATTTAGAAGCCCATCATAATAAGAGGCCCTGGCTTGTTTCTAAATCCGGCACTGCCAGAAGGTCCCATCCCTCTCCCCCAACCACCAATCATTCAGTGGTTTCCTAGCAGTCATCCAACCATCCCTTCATGCTCTCCTACAAAGTACCACATGACATTCTGATCAGCAAGCCAGCTAAAAGTGGCTGAGTTCCCAATGCCAAATCACATATTTGCCTCAGAAAGGGGCAAATATCAGTTTTAGAGAAAGTAAACTGGTGACACTCAACTCACACACACCATGCTCCCCCCAAGCCCGGCAAAACACACACAGCACAGGCAAAATCCCCCCTGACTGCTGCTACCTTCTCTAGCTCTCCAAGATGCTGCCCTATCTCTCTGGCCTTCCAAGATGCTCCTCATCACTTTCAGTTGCCCTTTCTCTTTTTTCTGGGTACTTGGGAATGCTTCAAAATGAAGTACTGGGATCCAACTGCCTACCATTTTTATTTTCTAAGAATGTCTCTGGCGTCTTTGTGGGCCCCCCTGTTTAAAATTAATAAATGAATGAATGAATAAAATCTTCTAAAATTAAAAATATCATGTGGTGCAGGAAACATCTTTTACTGGAGCTATGATAAAGGTTAAATGAAAGGTAGATCATCAGACACAGCATTTCATAAATAACATGTTTAATTTTACATAAATAATTTTAAGTAATAACTTTTACTATGTCCATTTCTATGGCCAGATATTGGCAGGTTTTCACACTGCAGAGAGCTTTTTATCAACTCTCCTAGGAAAGGAAGGTTATGACCACACACAACTTAGATTATTGCTTCTAATGAATAACAACAGTTTGCGTCATTTACCTGAAGTACATAACCTTACCTGCTCAACTGCTGGGTTTTATTTATGTATTTAATAAACTTGTATAGAGCCATTCAACAGACCATATTAGGTAAGTTTACACTGAAGACACACTGGCTCAATTCGGACGACACGATAGTCAATGGTGGGTTGACTAACCCTAACCCTAACCCTAGGGGACACTCCCCACACAACATGGTAATAATCAACTGTGGTGTGGATGAGGATCAGCGCTGAGTTGACTGTGGCAGCATTCAGATGACACAATAGTCAAAACAACTGACGATTGTTTCCCCCACACCAGTTGTTTATTGTGTCGTCCGAATTGAGCCACTGTCTCTATCTATCTATCTATCTATCTATCTATCTATCTATCTATCTATCTTTAAACACAAACATCAAAGCTCCAGACCGGGTTCACATGTCATGACAAACCCTGCTCAGGGGTGGCATATTCATAATAGTGGCCGGCATGTACGACAGCTCCTTGAGGGTATATTAACCCAAAATGGGTTGCCATGTCGCCTGAACTGGCTCAATATATCCATCTTATTGATCTTATGTAAGCCATTCTGGGAATTTTTTGGCAGGGTAAAAATGCTTAAAACAAATAAACAATTTTTAAAAAGTACCTTAAATTTAGGAGATTTTTTTTAAAAAAATCCTGTGAGTTTTAAAATGTGGGCATTATTTAGAGAAGAAAGGAACAGAAAGTGATAGCCATTCCTATCTACAGCAATTGGTGTTTTGTTTGAATCTCTTCTAATGCTTCTCTGATGAAGATTCAGAGATTATATGATATTGAAAGACAGGATGTATACTCTCTGGCTCACAGAACTTGTTTTCCCATGGCTCATGAGATTCTGCCCCATTATGGTACCTCACCTTCTTATCTGATGTCTCTTAAGAAGATACAAGCTCGAAGTGCATTCATACTTGCAAGACTTAAATGTTCTACCAACAGTAATGCTTCAGGGCAGACTTGGAAAATTCCACATCAAAACAGATGTAAGGCAGGAGTCCATGAAACTCAGACACAGGTACTCTAATATTGTATTTTTTTTTAACTTTGATTTGAGACTTTGTATAACTAACTTCCCAGGGCATCCAGATGAAAGACTCGTAATCCATTATCTATCAGATAAGGTCTATCACAGTACAGATGGCTAATCTTTTTCGAATGACCTTGCATACAGGAGCTCAGCTAATTGTCTGTATTTGCTAAATTGAAAATAATATAGTCTTGTGTCCTGATATTGGTATCTTTGCATTTTAACCTAAACGATTGTAATAAAGAGAACAAATACATCTTGAAGTCACTAGCCCTGAGCATAATTAAGAGAGGTATCTATTTTGTTTATCCCATCCAACTTCTTCAGACGTAAAGAACTGCCTGGTATTTGCTCTGTCCTCTGTCCAATATTCCACCCATTCAGTAAATGAGATTACATTAGTGTGAGAGTGTGCTCTAGCCCAGTTAGTCATTTCAAGACCCTAGGTAGGGAAGGCACTTGTGAATCACCCAAAAAGAAAACAAAAGATGTTGCATGAAATTTGCCTATGTTAATTCATATTTATAGAAGCAAATTTAGAAATAAGTGCTAAAACTAAAATAGAAATACAGTACATCTCTCCATAGTGTGAGACTGTGACCATGTGATCTGTGTGCCTTGATCAATCTGTTATCCCGGTACTGTTGAGGGCAATTTCTTCAAGTTGCAACTCTCCCTCGGGATGGTTCTTTATCTTTAAACTGAACTTGGACTGAACAGCCCTTCAAATAGAAGATGCCTTCAAAATAGAAGACAGTCCTCTGGCAACCCTTCTAATAGAGGACTGTTCTCTGCAAAAAAAGGACACATGACCACCCTAGGGTCCCTAGGAGACTCTGAAGCTGTGCTATTCAGCACTGAGTTCTGAAAATGCCAGCTCTCAAATAGGAATCAGATAACAAACAATTCCCTGTTTCCATTTGAAGGCTATTGTTCCTGCTAGAGAAATGATTCCAAGGTGCCAATGCCTCTGATTGTTCAAAACCCTTAAAAGAACGCTTATATTTTTCTAACAGAGATATATATTTGGCTAACTGGCTTCCATCCATTTATTAAAGTCCCCTCTAGTGTTTTCTGCTCGATACTGGAGCAAAATGGCCATAAATATTTAAATAACTGCTGTGCAGCGATCAAAGCAATTTACAAGAGTGATGATTTTAAGAAGACAAATGAATGAGCAGCTGAGGGCACTTGCAACAGACGTCATACTCCAGCCCAAAGCATGCTGTGAGGTGGACATAAGCTGCATTATGTCCACAACAGGTTAGGAAGATACTCCACCAGCAGCCTCTTTCAACGTAGAGAGGCTAAGCCCACATTTTTCCATACACCCTTTAACTAACCAACAGCAGGCAGAAAGGCTAGAGCATATTAAGTGAGGTAGTGTAATTATGGGGATTCATCACCTCCATGTCCAAAGGAATGAGTGAGGCAACTTTCAGTGCTGCATGGGGAGCCCCTGCCACCCTCAGCAGATGCACTTGGTTGCCACCCATCCCTGCATTGGGATGCCCATTTGGCCTGCTTGAGAAAGGGCACCACACACATACCAACATACGTGTATAGAAATCTTCCATGCAAGGGAAGATCCTAGCCCAGCCAGGATTCCCCCTCTTGTGGCAGTGGCTCTCCAGGGTTTCGGGCAGGATTCTTTCCCAGCCCTACCTGGAGATGCTGGGGATGAAACCTGGGACCATCTGCATGCAAAGCAGGGGCTCTACCACTAAGCTACACCGCACACCTATTAGTATGTGCTTAAAACTCCTTCTCATGTGCCAAGCACAAGGATAGTAAAGGGCTAGGCTACTCGCACATCAACTGCAGTGTTCAGGGCTAGCTACTGTGACTCCTTGAATGCATGTGCATCCCCAGACTGCTCCTCCATCTTTGCATGTTTTAGTGGATTTTTCCAGTATTGTAAGATTTCCAGCATTGTTAGTGCTGCAGTTCAAAGCTGGATTATAATTTTCCAAGAATTAAAGTGAATGCAGTACCTATTACTTTGCATTTATATCATATTTTGAGCCCAAGGCCACTAGGACCTACACTGTAATGATAACAGGAACCAAAGTTTTTCATGAGAGGATACATAGAAGAAAGTAGTTCTTCTGAGGAAAGTCAGTAGAAAATTTAAACTGCAGCTATTTTGAGTTCAACTGTAGTAGAGGTGCACAGTATTAATGAAAACATGTTTGTTACACACTTCAGTCTCCTGTGGCATAATTGTATACAATTTGCAACAGCAAATATTTCATACATTCTGTAATGTTATCTTGGTATACATCAGCCTTCCACAACCTAATACTGGATCATAATTCCCATAATTTCCAACTAGCGGTGATGGGAGTTATAGTCAAATGGACCTGGAGGGTGCCATGTTAGGGAAGGCTGGTATAAGTTGCTGTACATTTCCTCTGCAAAAAAAGAATCATTTCAAAGAGTAGCCATTTGGAGATGCATAAGTGACCACTCTAATTCCATTTTGGATTTACTAACCAGTCATTTTGATATCTAGCTGGAAACTATGTTCTGGTTCATTACCACTCTTGTTAAGTGTGCTCTTTGGGCCTTGTTCATATCTTTTATTTTCCTTGTCTTATTTGTCCCTTTCCCTCCCCCCTTTTTTTAAAAAAAACTATTTCTGCTTTTCTGCCTCTATTATGTTCTGAAGCAATTGTCTTGGGTGTTCCTCTATGCTATCAGATCTTCATCTCATTTCAACCTCCTTTGAAAGCTTCTCATTTCTTCCCTGTCTCATAGTCCTCTCCTATGCTATTATTGGTTGCTATTACACTGGACATGAGATACACATTTGACATGAGATATGCAGCACAAAACTGTACTCAATTATAAGTTTCTGATCAGGTTTTTCTTTTCTGTAGCATTGACCTACTTAACTTGATGTTAAAGAGATGTGCCAAAGCTGGGAGCATGATCAGAATACAGAAGATAACATAAAAACAGCAAAGAATTTTATGGCACCTTAAAAACTTACGGATTTATTGCAGCATAAGCATTTGTGGATTAGACATCATTTCATCAGATGCATATTTATTTATTTATTTATTTATTACATTTGTATACCGCCCCATAGCCGAAGCTCTCTGGGCGGTTTACATAGGATTAAAAACAATTAAAAACAATATACAAAAATTAAAACAGCAAAAACATACAACATACACACAATCTGTACATTTAAAAACCACTTCAAC
This sequence comes from Anniella stebbinsi, assembly GCA_029215795.1. Lineage (NCBI taxonomy): Eukaryota > Metazoa > Chordata > Lepidosauria > Squamata > Anniellidae > Anniella > Anniella stebbinsi. The sequence goes on along the minus strand of JARDYH010000005.1, from coordinate 80,930,904 downwards.
ACTTCAAAAACTACAAAAACAAAACAAAACAAACCCAGGCTCCTCAGATATTGCCAAATGCCTGAGAGAAGAGGAAAGTCTTGACCTGGCGCCAAAAAGATAACAATGTTGGCGCCAGGCGGGCCTCGTCGGGGAGATCGTTCCACAATTGGGGAGTGTGTATCACATACATACATGGCTTCAAATAAAAAATATTTGTGCTATGAGTTTCTTATCTACTATAGGTATTAAAGTAGCATAGTTAGGAAGCTGTTTTATGTTTTATGGTTTTAAGTTTTGTATATTAACTTTTTAACGTTCAATCTTTTAATTTTTGTAAACCGCCCAGAGAGCTTCGGCTATGGGGTGGTATATAAATGTAATAAATACAAAGAAGAAGAAGAAGAAGAAGAAGAAGAAGAAGAAGAAGAAGAAGAAGAAGATCTGAAAGGCTACCATTTCCCATATGAACCTGCCTGGAGTTTAAGATCTATACTACAAACAAACAAACAAACAAGGACCTAGTACATAAAATTTGCCAAACTGTATTGATACTAGAAATTAATACAATCATAGCTGGATAATGCAATTTAAGATTTTTTTTGGATGCCACAAAAGGTTAGGTTGGTGGGTAACACTAGATGGCAGCACCCTGCCTGTGGAACTCTCTGCCAAAGGAATTAGGCTGGTCCCTTTGTGGTGCAATTTAAATGTTTGTTAAAATTATTTGATACTTTTAACAGCGCAATCCTATGCATACCTACTCAGGCATAAGCCCCACTGAGTTGAATGGGCTTACTCCCAGGTAATTGTGCACAGTATTGCAGTCCAGATGTATTACCTCAGCACTTTGGGTCCTATTTGGGCTGAAAGGCAACCCATAAATTTATAAATAATAGTATTAGCATGAGCATCTACAGTCATGGCTGAGTCACGCTGTCATTTTCTAGAGCCATTTCAGTTTGGCTTCAGGTCTGTGTTTGGTATTGAAACGGCCTTGACTGCTCTGATGGATGACCTCTGTCAGGAGAAAAAAAGTGGGAATGCAGCTACCCCCCAGCTGTGCCAGATGGGCAGCTTGCCGGCTGGGGAAGTGCTTTGCGGGGCCCAGTGTGTGTGTACGGCTTGTTTGACTAGCCTGGTGGGGGAAAGAAGCTAAGTCAAGGCTTGCCCTTTACCATGGCAGGATTGTTCAACAGGAAACATCCAGTGAGCACCTAGAGGCACATTTATGGTGAGGGGTTGCCAGACTTGTCATTTGGGTTGTGGAGCTTGGGGATGTAAGGGGAACAGCCTTTGAGGCCTGACTATAACACACTCAAGGTCCTAAGTCTTGTGAGATGAAAGGTCCTCCCTCAAAAAGAGGCGGCCAGTTGGACGCAGGCCATAAATTACAGCTCATGTGCAGAGCTCAGGTGACTCACCCATTATCAGGACGCAGGAGGAGGTCCTTAAGGGACACCTGCCTCAGTTTGTTTACCTTACTGCAGACCATTTTAATTGGAAATAGTTAAATAAAATGTGGCTCTAATTTACTTCAATGCCTGTGTCTTGCCTCTTTCTTCCAGGTGGGTGTGCAATGCTGCCCTGTTAATACTTCTTGACCTCTCACCATCTATTGATAAGAAATTGCTAAGTAATTTAGGGCACAATCCTATCAGTTGCGCCCTCATGAAACAGAATATTTGAATTCGGAGGCTTCCATGTATCCAGTGACCTGCTGAACTGCTGCCAACAGGACAGGATGACAGAGGTGATTTCTGCCTCTCTGTCCTCCGTGTTTGTTCGGGGGTGGGTCTAGATGAGCCCCTAAGCCATTTAGAGGGCATGTGGCAGGAGCAGGAACGAGGTTGGAGACGCCATAGGATTCGTCATATCCTGGCCTCTCCCCTCCCCTCCTATCAGAACGTCCCCTGAGGCCACTTCTGTGCAAGCAGCTGGCACAGTTCTTTACATGGCTGCAAGGGGAGTGATCGGATATTGGAGTCCCATTCTGAGATTGTAAGAGTATCTATGGCCTCAGAATAGAGACTATGAACAATCCTATGGTCCCTGGGATGCTCTCCCAGGACTATAAAATTGCTCTCCTACATATTAGCTCTGCACTTTGAGTCATGGAGGCAAAATGATATGGTAGTTCCACTCATACTTGCAAGGTCAGTTTCAGAAAGTGGCATTGGGGGTAGCTCAATCACATCGCAGTTGAACTGTGAGGCCCCACAAGAGTCCATCTTATTTCCCACGCTGGAATGAGGTGCCATCCATATGCTAATCGCAAAATCATAGAATAGTAGAGTTGGAAGGGGCCCATAAGGCCATCAAGTCCAACCCCCTGCTCAAGGCAGGAATCCACCTTAAAGTATACCAGAAAGGTGTATGTCCAGCTGCATCTTGAAGACCTCTAATGTGGGAGAGCCCACGACCTCCCTAGGTAATTGGTTCCATTGTCATACTGCTCTAACAGTCAGAAAGTTTTTCCTCATATCCAGCCAGAGTCTGGCTTCCTGTAACTTGATGTGTTTTGGAGACCTAATCTCCTTCTTTAGGAGCTATAAAGCTAACAAAATAACCATAAAATTAACCATAAAGGTTTTTTGTGAAGACAACACCCTCATTCTTTTAATTAAAGTTTTTTGGGGACGTTTCTACATGAACATTCTACATTATTAAAAATTTTAGACATATAATTAAAAATTGAAATTAAAATAAAGCTAAAAACAAAAACAAAAACAAAATCCCATGTCTAATAAAACATAGATTGTTCCCATGTTTCTACTACCCAATTATTTAAAATTGGTGAAGACATGATCTTTTTTTATCCACATATCTCTTTTAACAAACACACCCCTTACATACCAGGAAATAATTGCATACAAATGACACTGGCTGGAATTCCCTTTTCTCTACAACTGTTAAAGTTACATGAGCCCTGACCTGGATTTTATCTGGTCAGCCTATACATCACCTAATATATCAACTTGAAACATTTCTTTCTCTTGCCTCAACTATGGCATCCAAAAGGCTCAACAAACTTTCTGAACTATTTGAACTAATAGGATTTCATTGTCTTCCAAATGTTGTCTGGTAAACAAGCAAAGCAATAGAAGGCTAAGGTTCACATAAACACTCAGTGGCCTCAGATCATCGCTTGAACCAATTAGGTATGCACCACATTTGATTTTAGAATCTATATAAGAAGTACAAATGCTACAGTTCAGTAAAGAAGTAAAATACTTCAAAACAAAAACACAAGCACTTCAAACTAATGTCAGGCTGGGAGTGTTGAGAGTTGTAGGACTTTTTTCTGTCTAAATAGGCATAGAATTACACTCTAGGACTATAATCTGATGCACACTTGGAAGAAAGCTCCACTGAACTCAATGGGGCTTACTTCTGAGTATATTGCACTATACGATACCTCAGTCAACTAAGGTTGTGATTCTGAAATGGAATGGAAAATGGAAAGTACCATCAGAGGAATATTGGAAATATTCAGTCAACTATGTTTTAAGGGTTTTTTTTTTTTTGCTGTTGTTGTTGGAATGAAAGATTGCTTAGGGAGCAATCCTATGCATGTTTAGACAGAAAAAAGTCCTTCAACTTCCGGCATTCTCCAGCCAGCGTGGACTTTTTTCTGTCTAAACACCCTTAATTGATTAACCTTTTCGCTTTCAACAAATTAATTGAATGAACAATTAGTGTGTTGATTGGACCAGGCGGTAGAAGCTGAATGCACTCTGTACCTCCACTTTTTTACACCTTGATTATGACTTTGGAGCCCCTGATGTGGCAACTAGCTCCTCTCATGAGGTGATATGATTCAGTTGCTTCAGATTTCAGATTCCAAAGGCAACACCATTTTCCTCTACCATCTACCTGTTATTTAACAATGAACACATGAGAAATGTCAATTGATTTTTGTGCTTTAGGTGTGAAAACATGTACAGCCAACTGGATATTTTAGAGGCTTTTTTCCTTTGGCAGACTACAGGACATGTGTGAATCCATAGATCTACTACTACTGTTTTCTTTTAGTATGACATTTCCCAATCCAAACTGACTGCTACCTTGACTGCCAGTCTTTAACAGGTAACCTTGGAGATGGTCCAGATGTTTTCTTTTACACTATTTATTTATTATATTTAAAATGGTTGCTTTGTATGTATAGATTTTAATGTTGTAAGCCACTTGGAGAGCCAATTGGCTGAAAATCAGGGTAGATATTAAGAGATGAATAATATACAGTTACATCAATGTGCATGTTGCTTTACAGAACAACATAAGCAAAAAGAGAAGTCCTGCCTTGAGGAGCTTACAATCAAAATTTCGACAGAAGGGAATTGTAGAAGATGGAGTTGAGAATTAGTTAGGGAATTCACTAGTACTAGAATTCACTATAAGCAAACTTGGGACACACACTATACTTATTTTTAAGCAAATCTTCTTATATAAGAGTACGGTAGTATAAGGCTTATTACTCGAGATCTACCAGACCACTTTTGCTCATTTTTGTTTTAAACTGAAGCATGAGCAGTGTAAATATGCAGAAAATGTTGAAACTTTGAAAAAGCCCAAAGCTCGATCTTCGGGCAGCTCAGGAAGGGAGAAGGGAAAGGGATGAGGCAAAGAGGAAGTTAATGCATACACTCCACACTTTGCATGTAATGTAACATGTGACACAGTGTATATCTGAATGTGTAAATAATGTGAACTCCTGTGAGCTACTGGAATGCTGGGCCAATGAAAGGACAGGCACAGAATGTTGGGAAACGGCCTGAAGAAAAGTCAGTTGGTGATAGAGTAGGAAGAAGAGAAGCTGAGGAGAAAATGCTGAAAAGACACCAGAGGGAGACGGGAGAGAAAATTTTACATCATGTATTTTTTATCTCAAACTTCAAGAAATAGTAAACAATATTTTTTAAAAAGAACAGCTTGTTGTTTTCACCTTTTCCTGTTTATTTGTAGTACATTTATATTAAAAGTTGTTCAAGTCGCAAGGGAAACGGTTAAATATATTTTTATCAAATTATACTCAAGACTGCTACACCCCCCCCCCCCCCGGCAACATGGGATTTACACGAGTGGATCAGCTAGTTAAAGAAAAGAAAATGATCCTGTGCAAGGAAAAAGTACAACAACTTTAGTATACAGCTTAGTAATCATTTAATAACAGTACATTATTTTACTAAATTGATGTTCTGTTTGTGTAAAGCATTCTTGCAAGCTAAGAATGAAAGACCGATGTATGGAAAAGTCATCCAACTCTCTGGTTCCAGTATAAAAGAGTAAAAATCAGTAACTTGTCTTGGGCACATTTTTGAATCCTGTGACAACTATGAGGACAAGTAGAGGCCAATGTGTTGCCTACTATTTACTCCCATGATCCAATCATAAATTATCCAGCTAAAATGAAATGGCTTTAGAAGGCATAGATTAAAGACAACTCAATATTGGATTGTGCTCTCAGTACTACTAGTGCTTTAACATTTAATTAGCTCTAATAATATGCTAGATGCTGTGCCTGCATGCCTTGCACTAGCTATGCAACTGGGTTTGACAGTATCAATCACAAGTAATATTTAACAACTCATTTAAAATTTCCACAGAGATGGATGCTGATCTCAATTATACGGAGGGTTTCTATTACAAAAGGCTTTCTTCCCTCCACACCCCGCAGTTTCACGGAGATGATTAGGTAGTCACAAAAGCTGCTACAAACTCACACTTTAGAAATCATTATAGGTCTTAGATTACTTCTTACAAGCATGTTTTATTTATGGCTTTTGTAAATAAGCTCTCTCCATCCCTCTGTTTTATATAGTGTATGTTAACACTTTAAATCATTCTTCCTGTAAACTCTATGCAAATTTCAGAATGTGGCATCAATGATAATTAATAAAACTGCCTGACATCTCCCTCTCACACACAGAAGTACATCACGCAAATCAGTAGTGGAGAAACTTGCCCAAGAAAGGCAGAACTTTATAGGATTCTCCCAGGCCCTTGAATCTTAAATGAATAGCTTTCCCCTCAGTCTATCATGTTCGGGCCTTACTAAAATACATTGTATACATGACATGAGCTGCACAGCTATTCTGCCCCACCTCCCTTTGAGATCTGGAAACAGACTAGTATGAATGAGTGAAACAGTGAAAACAACCAAGTGTATTTTAAAAACAAAAAGCGCATGTGAATAAGAGAAAAACGAAAACAGTGACACACATTCACATTTGTAGTGCGGATTGTAAAACAGGTTTTCTCTATTTCTTTCTCTTTTTGGGAAAACATGAAACATACATACTAAACTTAATAGCAACATTTGTGCACACCCCCTGGAGCCATTGAAGGGCCCGGAAGACATTCCTAATACTGTCATGTTTTGCACCATTCACCTTGATCAATGACTCGACTCCCCCGTAATAACGGGTTTTCTACAAGGCCACGCTGATTATTCAAATCTTGTCACAAGACCAGCTTTTTGCTGGCCCCCTCCCGCTCACGCACTACCTGCAAAAGGCAATGTCAGCAGCGACTGGGAGGGGGAGCGACGTTCTCCTCCCACTTTTCATCTTTCCCCTCCTCTCGGCTCTGATCTGTACCTTGTGTACCACCCATCATCCTGCCCCTCTCCTCTCTGATCTGTACCTTCAGTGTGGCAGCTGGAAGAGAGGATGGTGTTCGGAGGTCTGAAGAGGTAAGGCAGGTAACGAGAAAAGCATTTCATCTTCCAGCAAAATATATCTATATAAAAAAATAAGGGATAAACAGTCTCCTCAATCCATGAGGAATCCTCAGGCTTGCAAGGCAGGCTACATGATGGGTGTATTACACGATCCCTCCATGAGCCGCAGAGCCGGGAGAGCTAAGTAATCTCTGTAGCCGGACCCCATTTTGCCATCAGCACCAGCAAGAACCGCCTCGCATTTCTGCATACATCCAGCTCCAACTCTGAAGCCCCCAGGCAAGCAGGGCGCGGCTCCTCATTGGCTGGAGCTCATCCGACCAGGATTTGCTGACTAAGTCCCTCCCGCCTGTAAACACGCACGCAGACACACACTGAGCGAGGTTGCGTGCAATAATCGCCAGCGTTGCTTCTTTGGGAGAACGATCGTTAGTAGCGCAGGTTGTTGAAGCGCATCCCAAACTCTGCAGCGAAGCTTAGAAAGTGAGGTTGCAGTCCTACGCACATTTACGGTGGAGTAAGTAATATTGGAACTCAGTGGGAAGTACTTCTAAGTAAGCATGCTTAGGTTTGCGTTGCAAAAAGCATTCTCATCCGTCCCCGTTCCCCGCAGTGTCACTTGGGGTGGGGGTTGGCTGGTCGCAAAGTTGAAAAAAGTTCCGCTGCACAAGCTGATCTACGTGTTAAATGGTAGTTAGGGCTGCAATCCTATAAACGCTTACCTGGATCTAAGTCCCATTCACACTTACTTCCGAGTAGATGTGCATAGGATTGCATGTAGCTGAATTAAAAGTGGCTGGCTCAGTTCGGAGGACACGATAATCAATGGGGGGGGAGGGGGAAGAGGCAACTGGCAGTTGTGTTGCTTATTGTGTGGTATGGAGGGCAACACACACCACACACATAACTGACAGTACGCTATTTTGGGCAATTAAACAACAGAGAAAAACAACTGGCTTTCTCGTTGTTTATCCCAAAATCTGTTGTTTAAAGTGTCGTGTGGAAGGAACCCCCATCTCTCCGTGTATTATTCCACTTGGTCATAGAGTTCGCCAGCCGGAGCAGCCAAAAAACCCCAGCTGCTCCAATACAGCCAGCAGAACTTGTGATGAATGATGGGATATGATTGATTGATTGATTGATTGATTGCATTTCTATACCGCCCAATAGCCGAAGCTCTCTGGACGGTTTACAAAAATTAAAAACATGAAGACAATTCAAAGTATAAAACAAACAACAGTATAAAAACACAGTATAAAAGTACAATATAAAAGCACAACCAGAATAAAACCAAGCATAATATTCTTATAATATTCTCTTATAAGCAGCCTCAGAACTTATAACTAAGAACTGGGGTAAATATATCTAACAAATAATGCATTATTTTCTCAATTAACATCAGTTAGCCTTTTTTCATACAGGCCAAGAACAACGTCTTTATCCAAATACTTTCCAATGCCACAGAATAGACCTGACTATTGTGCTAAGTTATAAGGGTCTAGAATAATCGATTTCTAGTCATCCTTCACTTGAAGTGTTTCCTTGAGGGAGCTCTCTGCTGAACCCTCTGGTTGTTCTCAGATAGGCCCTATGGAATATGCATACAGTTCTTAGTGTTTCTTTCAGATCACCATCCCTTAAGCAGGAGGTAGGCAGCCATTTTGCTCCCAAGGCAGCAATGGGCAGAAGGTCAGTGTTTGTACATACACATGTATATGTATACATACACACATACAAATATATATATGGAGCATGATGTTCCTTGGATAGGATCCTGGTGGGGGGAGTGAATGACTTTCTCCCACCCCCAGCAATCCTTTTCAACATTGCTCTTTCCTCACTACCATTAGTGTGACCTTGAGTGCCCCACACTCTTGAGATAACCCGGGGGGGGGGGGAGATTAAAGACTCTCCCCACCACCACAACCCCAGAATCTTACTCAAGATTCCAGTGATCTGTTTCCCACCAGCAGCTGAGAGCTGGGCAGTGTGGACAAGTGTATGGGGCTGCTGCATGCTAATTGCCCATCTGTATCTTAAGCCTTACAGGTTTCTTATTTTGTGTAGCTATGATTGCAGATCTCCTTTGCTTACCATCCGCAGACTGGTGGAGGGAGGAGACACAGCAGCCCAGAAGGATGCTGGGACTTTCAGCCGCGCAACAGGGGGAGGGACAACATGTGGTGTGGCGGGCGCCGCAAAAAGAACGCACCGTGAGTATGCTATTCCCCCCTCCATTGCCTAAAATTTCGTCAGAACTCAGCTGCTCTCTTCTCAACTTTTCTTGCTGTTTGTTTTTCTCTTAATTATTAATAACATATTTTTTAAGAACAGGACAGAGGTTTCTACACACGTGCCCAATGAAAGGAGCTGCTTAGTTAGAATGAACTACCTTTCACCACATTCATTTGTACAAGGAAGTTTAGTAGGTGAGCGTAATGAGTCAAATGGAGCTTATTCCCAAGTATGCAGCACAATATTCTACATGTTTACTCAAAATTAAGTTCTACTGTATTCAATGAGGCTTACACCCAGGAATGGGTCACAGAATTGCAGCCTAACACTGCAATCCTATCCATAACTACTCAGAAGTAAGACCTACTGAGTTGAACATGACTTCAGGTGTCTATAAGATTGCAGCTTTACAGCACATGTCTATTCGGTTTAAGTTCAATAGGTTTTACTCTCAGGTAAGTGTGTATAGGATTACTGTCCTAGTTTCTTTTAGCACTACATTTTTGGATTAGGGAGCAGGGAGCAGAAACCCTAACACTTTTCTCATATTCAAAATGTTTCACCTACATTTTCTCAGTAATCTTACCATATAGTAAGTCAGAATTATTATTTCCATAATGTGGATAGGACATTAAAGCTGAGAGAGAATCACTATATTTGCACATCACTTAAGACTTAAATTATGGCTTAATAAACCAGAATGTGAAAGAGCAACATGCTAGTGCATGTAGCCCATTTGCACATGCACACACATCCTTTGTGAATGCCAATGAACAAACAAACAAAACTGTGATTATAGTTTATTGTGTCCAAGCATGGCAGAATTGTAAACCAGCTTTAAACCAGGATTTGTTGATGTCTTGCAAATCCTGGCTTGTTGGGCACAGTAAACCATAATCCTGTGTTTATGCAAACTTCTCACTTTCCTGGTTTGTTTATCCATTTATATGAAGAGAAGGGAAAAGCAGGAACAAATGGACTGCATGCATGAGCTTGTTCAAATTCTGGCTTATTTAGGCTGACCATCTGAAAAGGAGGACAGGGCTCATGTAACTTTAACAGTTGTAGAAAAAAGGGAATTTCAGCCAGTGTCATTTGTATGCAATTAGTTCCTGGTGAAATTCCCTCTTCATCACAACAGTTAAAGTTGCAGGCACTATACTAGAGTGACCATATGAAAAGAAGGCAGGGCCCCTGCAACTTTAACTGTTGTGATGAAGAGGGAATTTCACCAGGAACTAACTGCATACAAATGACACTGGCTGAAATTCCCTTTTCTCTACAACTGTTAAAGTTACATGAGCCCTGTCCTCCTTTTCAGATGGTCAGCCTAGCTTATTAATCTATAATGCATGGCTTAAAGTGACATACAGATACATCCACTGATTTGCCACCTATGGAGTCCTAAGAGTTTAAACAAGGAATCCCAGCGTACATTTTAAGTCAATACACTAACTAGATGGTTTTACAGAAATATCAGAAGCCCAATCCTAAAAATATTTTATGGAAATTACTTTTACTGTGCTGCCGTTTTTCTGAAACAATTGTACACTTTAAGCATTTCTGCAAGGACATGGTGGAGGATGGGAGTAACACATGACCAAAATCTATTCTAGATATGTGGCTTTTAAGTTTTTGCCCTGTTACAAAGTTTTCTTATGAAATTCTATCCTAATAATGGCTGTGTGGATATAAGAACCACCAGTTTCAATGGTTTTTACTTCCAAGTAAATGTGCATAGGATTTCAACCTTGGAACAAAAATTGCTACCTTTTGCTATGCTTCATGAAAATAATTCATGAATTTCAACCATCCAGAATTAGACAAACCTTGTGAAGGTATCCTCAAATATAGGCTCTTGAATATCATGAGTATAGCAGAATATGGGATCTACTATCACAAATTCACTGTGCATCCTACATCTAGAGAAACAGTTAATAGTCCTGTGCAAAGGAAATGGATAATTGGTTTCCTAAGATCAAGCAACCTACTTACTAACTGAGAAACTAGCATAGTTTGGATTCTGAGCGAGATGCAATAGGGCTTTTGTAATTTTGGGGTGTGATGTAATATTACTCCAATTCACACAAGATGGTGTTAGGTTTAGAACTGATATTCCCATATTAGGAAACCTGTCTTCAAGCACTAATTAGTTCCTCTCTGGAGCTTAGCAGCTTGGGAGGGATTTTGGGGGGGGGGGGGTTGTCAAGAGCATGGTGGTAGAGAAAGGGTTAACCCCATCTCCATGACTCATATTCCGGATCCTGCTTCTGCCCCCCATCACACATATTTATTTATTTATTTATTTAAAAATCTGCATGTTAATTGCTTATATAAAAATAACATCACATGTAGTTTGGCCCTAAGGCATTCATCTCCCTTTTGAAAATAACAGTTGATGATTCAAGGTATGTTGACAATTTTCTGGGTTAACCTGACACAATCTGGAATGTGACAAACCTATAACCACATACTGTGTTTAGTATGTACGCAAGCATAAGAAAAAATGTTATTAAAAGAACAACTCTGCCATAAACCAAGTATTAATTTTCCTTGAATTGGCATGTTGTACTTCACACAGAGCTTCTGAAATATTTTATATAAACCTGGGTGAGGAATTATATAGAATTATGACATTCAATCTCTTTTTCTTCTTCTAGTACTACCCTCGACATTGCCTCCAGGTTTCCTGACAAATAAATGTGTAATATCAATTCAAGGAAATTATCGCTGCTTGAATCTCATTTGTTTAACATTGTCAGCTTTGAAATTACCTGCAGTATTTGATCAATGGAAAATGCTAAAAAAGACTTTCCTAACACGTTGTTTATGCCATTGTTCAAGGGAAATTGCTTTGAAATGTATCATTGAACAAATAGTGGGAGAGGAAGTAGTACTAGCAGAAAATGAAAAGTAGGTACATTTTCTAGATTCAGATTATGTTTTGTTTTTTAAAAAAGAACAAAATAAAAATGTTGCTTCTCAAGCCACAGGGCCTCAGTGGTGCTTCCAAGCATTGGGGGGGGGGGGGGACTAACAATCAAAAGGCATCCTCCAGAAGCCAAATATAAGGCACAATCTGCAAAACAAGTGCATGGCATTGGAAAAGTTTCTGCTCTGGCAGTCTTGGGGCATGTCATCACCATAAATTTATATTGGTTTTATAGAAGTTGTAACTATTAATGGTTTCTCCCAAGGAATCCTGGAAGATATGGTTTGATAAGGATGCTGAGAATCTAATAGAGTTTGTAGGAGATCCCAGAAAGAGGCAAGTAATAAATCTACAGGGTATATGCATCCTTAAGGTTATGGTGGCTTGAATAGGAACTGGAATCCACAATAATTTGATTTCCTCTGGAGGGTCCTTTGAGCCCCTCCAGAGAGGGCCACTGGCAGGGGCCAGCCAGGGCTAGAGAGGCCACTGGATGCTTTGGATCCCGACCTCTGCCCTCCTCTTTCTGCCTATCAGAATGGCACTATTTCTCTCCCTCTGATGCCATATTTGTGACCTCAGGGAGCATACAGTTTGGTTCTTTCTGCAGTGGTTTTGAGGGGCTGGGAGATCGGAACATCTAAAGGTTGTAGAAGAGTTTATGGCATTGGAAGGGGAACTCCAAGCAATCTGGTGGTCCCTGGGATGTTTTAATAGTTTTACACTTGAAAGAAATAATTAAACAAGCTGTAATGTTAGTGCCCAATAATACTTGCTATTGTGTAACATTTGGGTGGTAAGTTAACAATGCATCCCTAAATCTCGTTATGATCTTCTTGGAAGAGAATAGCTCATGAAGAACAACATGTTTCCCTGTGCCATCACCTACAAAGAGAGGGGGAAATTACTCTCATCTTGATTGTACTTTTAAATAATGATGGTTCCAGGTTGCAAATCCCAAAGGATTTTGTAAACCAAAGAAGATTTTAGCTTTTCTTAACTGCTAATGATGACTCATTCAACTGGGAAAAAGTTGTTTCAGGGCACTATCTTACACATGTTTAGACAGAGAAAAAAACGTACAACTCCCAGTATTCCCCAGCCGACATGGCTGACGGGGATATGCTAGTTGTAGGACTTCTTTCTCCCTAAACATGCATAGGATTGCATGTTTAAAATATATGGAGGTGCAGAATTGTTGACAATAGTCTTCTACCCTATCTTTTGTTAAGCTTTCTCCATCACTCCTTCAGTGCACCTCCCTATCTTATTCCTCAGAATTCTAGTACTTTCAGAAAAAAAACTATTTAAAGGTAAAGGTTGCAGCAGGTATTGGAAAGGCTGATAGTAGAATCATGAATAGGCATCTTTAGAGGGCTTCTGCACTCTAAACAACTTTCAGGACCATATCCTGAGCAGCCTGGCCTCTGACTAGGATGAGGAGGGACTGGCCAAATCCATTAGACTAGGGGTGGGCAACTTGTGGTTCACCAGATGTTTTAGTCTTCACCGCCCATCAGCAGCATAGTCAGTGGTGAGGGATCATGGAAGTTGAAGGGAGAAACATCTGGAGGGCCACAACTTGTCCGCTGGCACGAGAGGCAGAGGTGGTAGAAAACAACCCAGCCTCCAGCATCATAACCAGACCAGAGACCAGATGGGCTCTTGAGCAAGGGTTTCCTAAATCAGAACCTCTGAAGTCTGTACCCTCAGGGTCTGCACGAGGAAACAACCCCTTTCATGCCTGGGACCTCCTTCCCCATATCAACCTGGTCACATGTCATCAGAAAGGAGACGTTTCGGGCTCCAAGCCAAAACCAGACCCTCTAAGGTCTTTCACTTCTCTAGGAAGAGGAAGAGCCTAGGAGATGTACTCTGTGGACTTGCATGTATTTACGTCTTCAGTGCAGTCTTAAACTTTTTCATTTGGAGCTTTCCATACTGCATTGCTCCATAGTGCCCTGTGGACTTTTAATCGAAAGCAGGACAAGACAACAACAGGAAGACAATGACTCAACCAATGGAAACACTCCCCAGTCCATGAAATCACCTGGCTGTGGGGTTGAGAGATAACCTCCTCAAACAGAATTTTGTAACAACAACAACAACAGATAATAGTTGTGGAACATATCCCCTAAAGTCATAGCAAAAATGTACAATGGGGTTTCTTCCTAGAAACTGTGGTAGGTAGGTAGTAAAGATGAGTAGTAGACATAAAAGAAATATTACAGGAGAGTATAATAGTTATTGAGCCAAGGTTGTGGACAAGGTGCTTGACCAAGTCCAGGTAAGCAACTGTGTGCTTGTCCCTTGTCCTTCATGGCTTTTCAGATAAAGAGGGAACATCCAGCTGGGTGCAGGAGGTTGTAAACTCCTCGTTGAGAGAAGGAGTTGTGTTGGCATGAGTGGCTTTGTTAAAAAAGGCAGGTGGTTGCTGGACAACTCCAGACATTGTTGAAGGAAACAGATTATCTAGATCCATTTCAATCGTGCTTCAGACCTGGTTTTGGAACAGAAATTGCCTTAGTCCCCTATGGGATGACCTTTCCTGGTAGAGGGATGGGGGAGTGTGACCCTGTTGATTCCCTTGGACATCTCACTTTCAATACCATCAACCATGGTATCCTTCTGGATAGGTTGTCTGGGCAGGGAGTTGGAGGCACTGCACTGCAGTGGTTCTGATCCTACTTAGTCAAACGATTCCAGAAAGTGGTGCTTGGGGATTATTGCTCTGTGTCTTGGCAATCATGCTACAGAGCTCCACAGGGGACTATTTTATCCCTATGCTGTTCAACATTTACATGAGACTGCTGGAGGGAGGTTATCCTGAGGTGTGGACTGAGGTGTCATCAATATGTAGGTGACACCCAGCTCTTCTTCTCTTTTTCATCAAATCCAGGTGAGGCAGTGGCTGTTCTGAATCAGTGCCTGGACACGGTAATGGACTGGATGAGGGCAAATAAATGGAGACTCAATCTAGACAAGACAAAGGTACACTTAGTGGATGGTCCATCTGCCTGGATAGGTGATGTTCAACCTGTTCTGGACCAGGGTGCACCTCCCCCTAAGGGATCAGGTCCATAGTTTGAGGGTGGTCTTGGACCCAGAACTGTCTCTTGAGGCACAGGTGGACTCAGTGGCATGGAGCACCTTTTATGAGCTTAGGCTGATATACCAACTATGCCCTTATCTGAATAGAGATAGCCTAGCAACAGCTATCCATGCTCTGATAAACTCTCATCTGGATTGTTGCAATGTATTATACACGGGGCTGCCTTTGAAAACAGTTCAGAAGCTTCAGCTGGTCCAAAACAGGGCAGCACGATTGTTAACAAGGACTGGCCAATGTGATCATATTATGCCAGTACCAGCCCTGGATTAACCATTAAGCAATATAAGCATGTGCTTAGGGCACCAAGGGAACGGGGGGCACCACAGAGTACCAGTATCATAGCTGTAGTCATCTAATTTTAAGGAATATATAAATATAATTAAAAACTGTTTATATTTAATATAGTTGTGCGTTCTGGCATGGGGGATGGCCTTGAAGAAAACTGTGTTCTTAATGTCTTATTTCACCTTTGGCACTTATTGAGTTTTAATGTCTTGCCAGCTAAGCAATGGAAGTGCCAAGGGGGCACCATTATTGGGCTGTGCTTAGGGCATCAGCTAGCCTTAATCCGGCCCTGGCCAGTACTTTTCCAGCTGTACTGTCTGTCCGTCCATATTGGGGCCTGATTCAAAGTGCTAGTGTTAACATTTAAAGCCCTAAATGGCTTGGGTCCAGGTTATCTGAAGGAGGGGTTCATCTGGCACCTACGTTATACTCTTACGGCACAGGAGAAGACCTTTTTATTTTCCCAGGCATTTTAGAATTTTAAAATTTAGTTTTTTAGCTTTGTTGTTTTAAATTTACTATTGTACTTTAAATTCTGCATTGCTACTAGGTTTATTCTAGTTGTACTTCTATACTGTCATTTTATATTGTATTTTTTGCTGTATTTTATGGTTGTATTATGCTGTATTTGAATCATAGAATCATAGAATAGTAGAATTGGAACGGGTCATCGAGTCCAACCCCCTGCTCAATGCAGGAATCCACCTTAAAGCATGCCAGACAGAGAGTTGTCCAGCTGCCTCTTGAATGTCTCTAGTGTGGGAGAGCCCACCACCTCCCTAGGTAATTGGTTCCATTGTCGTATTGCTCTAACAATCAGGAAGTTTCTCCTGATGTCCAGCTGGAATCTGGCTTCCTGTAACTTGAGCCCATTATTCAGTGTCCTGCACTCTGGGTTGATCGTGAAGAGATCCTGGCCCTCCTCCGTGTGGCAACCTTTCAAGTATTGGAAGAGTGCTATCATGTCTTCAACTATTGGGTGAATCACAATAAAATAAATAAATAAATGGGCTGTGTACCTCTAGTCTTTGGTCCAGTCTATTTGTAGTTACTTGCTTTTTCCTCAATTGGCCCAACATGTCATAAGGTTAATATAAATGAATAGCCTGCATTCAATATTATTTATTGATTAACATGATTATCCTCTATAATGCAAGCGAGAGCCTCCTCAGGCTCTAGCAAGACAGTAGTAATGTTCCCCATTTCTATTCCCTGCTCTGACCTATTTTAAAGCCCTCCAAGCCCTCAAGATAGGAAAGGAGAAGGACCACATCCATTCAATATCCCTTCCATATAACTCAGGGAAGCTAGTGCAAATCACAGCCTTGTTACATACAAAACTGTTAAGGAAATTAAAAGTGGTGTCCTCATTTATCCAGAACCTTAAGAACTGAGGGATCAAAGTCCTTGAGTCCTTCAAAAAAACCCAAAAGAATTAAGATAAGATACACTGTGTGAATACAACTCTACTATCTTTATTCATTGGAATGCTTTCCAGACTGTTAGTTTGTTGCAGAAAAAAGGAAACAACTATGTTGCAAGTATACATATAAACATGGGGTGGGGGGCAGACTTCAAAGAGAGACTGCGACATGCTGCAACATCAGCATTGCTTGTGAATCGGCATCTGTAAGTTCTAACGTAATTGTGACTGTCTATATTTTCTGTATTTCATATCCCTTTGACCGTACTATTTACACTCCCTTCCTCCCCAATGTGTATATATACACCTGCAACTTAGGATAACATTTCATGCATCTGATGAAGTGGACTCTAGTCCATGAAAGCTTATGCCGCAGTAAATTTGATAATTTTATGGCGATGGAAGAGACTTGTTCGTTTCTGTTCATTGGGGTTTTCAGAGGATTAGAGCATTATTGTCTTGAAAATCTAGACACTGAGGAGAGTAAAGGTTAATCAGTACAGTCTAATTTCTATTGTAAACTAAAAAAAAGGTATCATAGACTGG
The DNA here is from genome assembly GCA_029215795.1 of Anniella stebbinsi. Lineage (NCBI taxonomy): Eukaryota > Metazoa > Chordata > Lepidosauria > Squamata > Anniellidae > Anniella > Anniella stebbinsi. The sequence goes on along the minus strand of JARDYH010000005.1, from coordinate 80,913,710 downwards.
CCAGCTTTAAGAAATTCAGGCTGTTCATGCTGATTTTCTGATATTGCTTACATGGGTCCATTTGGATAGGCTTCCCAGATTCCCCTCAAATTGCTCTCATCACTCACTAATGACTGAGCTTCCAGTTTCCAAGATCTGAGATAAGCAGGCTAGGTTCAGTATTCAAAAGCTGAGAATTGGAGAAGATAATATTGCCAATGAACTTACATGGTGCATTGTTATAAATGGGGTTTGCCTGAGAGGAGCTCTGGCTTGTTGCCCTTCTCTATTACCCCTGGGCTGAGGCCTGTAAGCATGAATCTACCCTGTTCTGTTCAATACCAGGAATTTGGAAACAGCGATGTTCAAATACATTCTGCTCTAGTAGTTTTTGGGAGAGGGAGGGGAGAACAAGCTCCTTGTTTCAATAAATTGCTCAACCAAGAAATTAACAACAACAAAGTTGAAAATGAGACATTTGTGATAATGAGCAGTTTAACTTGAAGAGAGAGAGACCTCCAAAATCACCTGGAATGTGCAGTCTTGTGGATTGTGGCAGGCAGAAGCTCTCTCCTGTTTGGAAGCATACATTTAGCCAGCTATTTAAAAGGGGTGGGAAAAGAGCAGCACAGGTAGTCCTGTCCCACAGCTTGTTCCCACATCTGTTAAAAGCAGATGTTGTGTTGAGCTTAAGAGTGATTGGGACATGATTGGGAAGACCTAGGCAAAAGCTTTTAGTGAGTGCTTCAGTGCCTGTAATTCCTGAGCACTTTTTGAGATTCTTCCTGTCTCTTATCTTACGGCAAGAAGTGCAATAAAATGTATGCAGTACAACACTAAATGTGTTAGTATGGTCTCCATGAAGAAACAGAAGCATCCTCCCACCCGACCCCAAAAATAAAGAAATGGTGGGGAGAGGATTTCTGCCTTGATGATTAATGCATTGAATCATTATTGTGCATAGAAGCTGTGAATGCAGTAAGGTTCATGGTGTTCACATTTTACTGACAAGCTAATTGAGATGCCTCTTTAAAACACACCCTCAAAAAAGGAAACACATCCATGCTACCTGTTCGCAGTATAGGTTATCAGCATGTGAACAGAAACAAAGTCGTCATTGACTGGGCAATTGGTAGAAGAAAACAAGTTCTCTTTGATTCCAAGAACAAAAGTAAAAGTAAACCCACCTTCTATCAGACCAATGTCAATAGTTCCTTTCACTTGACTGAAGCACCACAATACATCTTGCATGAAGTTCTCAAATCCTGCAGGTAGACAGATCCCCACCCCCCCGAGATAAAATTAGCAGGATGTTTAGGATTTTCCATTTAAAAAATTAACAAAAAATACATCTACATATACAATCTTAGCTTCACTCTGAATAGAATGAAGGAAAACTGTGTACTCACCTGGAATCATTCTGCAATGCAAACTGATAACCTAGCCCCCTGGGGAACCAGCAACATTATGGTCACATTGTGAATTGCCTCTCTGTCTGTTTTCTGTGTGCCATCTGAGGCTATTTCGAATATGGTGCAATCGGAGTCAGCTCCCAATACATCACTGGCAATATCATTGAGGAATCAGGAGGCCAGTAGTCACATTGTTTATCACAGCCTCTCTTCATCAGAAAACTAATGCACACACAGTCATGTCTGTTCCATCTGATGAGTGTTCTCTTTTTCCCTTAAGTACAACAAAGTGGCATTCTTCTATATTGAATTAACAACTGAATGATCTTTATAGAATTAAACTAAAGTTAGATTTAAAGAATTCATCCCCTCACTCTGCTCTTTGTAATTCCTGCCTCTCCCTTCCTTGTGCACACACACACACGCAAGCAAAATTTAAATTGCCATGTTGGTGGGTCAGGGACTTGTCTTTTTTATTATGGTTTTTATTTTCACATTTATATGCACCATTTGACCCAAAGAGGCTTTTGAGACAGACCACGTTGCTCAGTGAATTGCCCTCTAAAGAGCAGGTGCGCTGTTATACACCTGGCACTTGCATCAGCACACCCAAATGTGTGGGGCATCCACATAATCAGGAATGCAGTGATGTGACTAATTTTATATTTTAGATTACTTACACACACACACACACACACACACCCCTTTTAGATGTTCACGTATATTACTTCACTTATTTCAAAATGTGGTAAACCAGCCTTTGGAGCCCTTTCTGTTAATTTAGATGATTGGAGCCTTGGAGTCCTGCCCAAAGTCCTGTCTGGATGGCACCACTGTACATGGAAAGGGTGCATCCCAGCTATGAAAGGAAGTACAATTAGGAAAAGACCACATGAACCCGCATGCAGTGACCACAAAATTGCAGCTTTTAAGGTAACATTGAAGTAAGTTAACAATGGGGGGGGGGGCATGTGGGATGACCATCTCTTTTCTTTTCTGTACTGTCTTTTCTGTACTGTCTTTTTTGTACTGTCCAAGTCTAGTATAAAAATAAATAAGCATCTGGAAAAGCTGTGCCTTGAAGTTGTCCATCAACAGCACCTGGACAGGAGACTGAGCAAGGCACACAGGCCACTTAATCACAGTGTTCCATACTATGGTAAGATGTACTATCTGTTTAAATTATAATAATAATTTCTAAATTTGCATCTATACATATCAATTAGCACACATAAATTTATGCAAATTGATACCCTCTGTTGTTCTCTGTTTTGGTGATTCATAAGTGGCTAGGGGGATCATATGGAAAGGAGGACAGGGGCTCCTGTATCTTTAACAATTGCATTGAAAAAGGAATTTCAGCAGGTGTCATTTGTATGCATGCAGCACCTGATGAAATTCCCTCTTCATCACAACAGTTAAAGCTGCAGAAGCCCTGCCCTCTTTTGTATCTCGTCACTCCAGTATAGTTAGTGTGACCAGATACAAAGGAGGGCAGGGCTCCTGCAGCTTTAACTGTTGTGATGAAGAGGGAATTTCACCAGGTGCTGCATGCATACAAATGACACCTGCTAAAATTCCCTTTTCTATACAACTGTTAAAGATACAGAAGACCTGTCCTCCTTTCCATATGATCACCCTATAAGTGGCCACCTAAGTAAATGTTATTTTCCTTCATTTTGAAATTCAGACCTATGGGTGCCCCCTTCAAGACTTTTCTATTAACTGGGGTATCTTTGGCTAAATATGTACTAAAATATATATTTTTTTACTTATATTCTGGGCAGCATCCAATGGGGCCACTCCACTGGTTGTGTTGTGCTTGCAAGACCCACGATTCGTGCAACAGGGAAGCACTGCTTGTAAAAACAACCTGAAAATGGGTGGATTATTCATTTTCACATTGGGATAAGTCAGCGGCCGGAGCTCCCTTCTGCGAGCCCTGCTGAACTTCCCTGTTTGTTTCAGGTGCTTCTGTTTGTTTCAGGTTAATTTTAGAACCTCAAAAGCCTCATTGTGCAAGTGGTCCCTCCTGCAATAGGATAGTACCCTCTGTTTCCTCCAGAGAGTTTTTGAGATGGCTTACAACAGGTAAACAATTAAAATGTAAAAATAAAAACACAACAAATAAACATTTTAAAAACAACAAAAATATAAAGAACATTAAAATCAGAAGCAAAACATTAAAAAGTAGAGTATTAAAAGACTAAAACAGCCATAGATCCAATACTCCAGCATTAAAATTACTAAAATTCCAATACTCAAAGGACATAGAAAAGAATTAAAAGACCTGGCTAAAACAAACCATTTTTACCTAGAGCCTGAAATTCATGAGAGTGGGTGCCAGGCATTTGGACTGATGGAGGACATTCCAAAGTTAGAATGCTACTGCTTGTCTACCTGTCCAACCACAGTAATAGAGTTTCCTGAGATGCAGCATTCCCAGATGACTTTATGGGCTGGGTAACGTCATACAAGGGAAACAACTGGCCCTTGAATTAAGCTTCCTAGGTGGTGTAAAAGTATCTTAAACCTTTTGGGGTAAATTTCATGTCACCCCTTTTGAGAGATAAATGAAAAAAATGCATGTTATTAGGATTTTCTAGTAATGAGGACATCATGAATTATACTATTTTATTCTCACAAAAATCCTGTGAAGTAGAGATGAGACTGGCCCAAGCTTCATGGCAGAGTGGAAATTTGAACCTGGGCACCCCCAAGCATCATCCCACAATAACAGTTACTACCATTTATATTGTTTTAATTTTAAAGAAAACCTGGTATCCCATGGTATGTTCCCTTGTAATATATGAAACCAGATTGATCAACAGGTTTTTAAAAATATGATAGAATTTTATGGATGCGGATTTTAGATACTACAGCTCAGGTTTTAATGGATGAAGAACAGTTCCTAAGAAAACACTGTTACTATGCTAAACATCTTGGAGAAATTTAATTGTGTTTTATGCCTTCCAAGCATTCAATTCATAAATAATAACATATGAGCAAGCTGAAATATATAATTCTTTTAAATCATATTTTACTGCTTCTAGAGAGTATCAGAGAAATTCTGGGTTTTTTACTATCTTGCAAAAAACAACAACAAATGATAGCCATAGAAGATTGCAAATATATGATAAAATACCATAGAACCAGATATGGGGTTAGAGTTGGGTGAGGAGAGGTGTCCCAGGAGAATAATGGGAATTTAATAGGGGGTATGACTGGGGATGGGGGCGTCTGAAAAAAGAATGTGGATTGGTGGAGGTTGCTGAGAGGAATGTGTGTCTCACACAGGAAACAGGAAGAGGTTTCCTGAGGTTAAAAATAGGATTTAATGGGGGATTGAGGGGAGGAAGATCTTGGGAATTGGGGTTCTTGAACAGAACGTCGGGGAATTTGAACTGGAAAATGTGAAGGAGGCGGGGGATTTCTTGAGGGGAATAATGAGGGTGTCATAAAGCTAGCAGTGAGAAATAGGAGGAGAAGAGAATAGGGATTGGCGGAGGGTTCCTGAGGGAAAGCGTGGAGGTTATGGCGCGAGAGGGGAACAGTTGAGCTCCTGCGCCGACTCAGTCCGCGGCGGGTAGCAGAAGCAGTCGGTTGTGGGCGCATGTAGTAGAGACGCCATGGCTTCGCGTTTCTTCCTCTTCGTCATTGTACAATTGCAAATACAGCCGGGTAATACTTGGGATGATGAAGGTAAGCCGCCAAGGGGCGCGGAAGTATCAAAGTGCTGTGGCCTTTTTAAAAAACGAGTAACCGACTGTGGATATGAACAGCAGTAAAGGCGTGATTTTGGATCCCAATCTCATTTTCCTGGGAGTAAGCCCGGTTGAGCACAGTGATAATTGCTTCTGAGTAAACACACGTAAACTGCCTAATACTCAAAGGATAAAGTGGTAATCCAGTGTGGTGCAACGGTGGGGAATTTATTTTGGGTAGGTGGGTGGGGCACCCATTTTGAGGGTGGTCTGACTGAAGTGCTTTGTTGTTTTGTTTTGATGTGGGCAAGTTACCTTATGTTAGGTCTCTCTCTTAATACAAACTGTTTAATGAATTGCTTATTTTATTTATTTATAAATTTAAGTCGCCTTACCGCCCAAATAGGGCTCCCAAGGTGTCTTACAGATAAAACTTGCAACAATTTAAACAATTAAACAAAAACAGCAAAAATTGAGGGGAGGAGTGAATCATAAAATACTAAAAAGCCCACTTAAAACTGAACAAAGAAGTTGCTAACCTAACTGCTTTTGGAAGAGAGTTGGGGTGCTGTGTCTCCAGTTCCCACCAACTTAACCTTTTTTGGTAGTGGGACAATGCAGAAAAACATCAAAGATTATATTAAACTACAGGCTTTAGAAGTAAGAACCAACCCCCTTGAATTGTGCCCAGAAACTGATTGACAGCTAGCGCAGGTGATACAAGATTGGTGTAATATGGACAACAAAGCATGCACTTAAAAGCAATCTGACCATTGTATTTTGCAAAATGAGTATAATATTAGTATAATGTTAGTATTGTTGTGGATATTATTAACTGACCAATTGGGGAAGAAAGTAAAAAGAGGATCCATGAAATCAAAAAGGAATCTTCATGATTTCATATGATTTTTAAAGAGGACTCCTTCCAATTACAAAGCACATCTGCCTCCATGGACTGAACCACAAAAATCTGGGATCCACCACTTGTGGGTGTGGCCATGTTGCAAAAACATGGAAAACAGGCAAGGATCCTCAAGAAACCTCATGATTTCATATGATTTTTATAGAACAACACCCCCAAACAACAATCCAATCACAGAACCCATCTGTCTCCACAGAGTAGACGACAAAAATATGGGTCTACCACTTGTGGGTGCGGCCAAGGTGCAAAAACATGGCTAACAGGCAGAGATCCCCTTGATTTCATGATTATTACAGAGCAACCCCCCAAACCACAATCCAATCACAAAGCCCATCTGTCTCCACAATTGAACTACCGAAATCAGGGATCCACCACTCGTGGGTGTGGCCATGGTGCAAAAACATAGAAACAGTCAAGGATCCTCAGGGATCCTCCGATTTCATATGATTTTTACAAAGCAATCCTGCCCCCAAACTACAATCCAATCACAGAGCCCATTTACCTCCACAGACTGAACCACCAAAATCAGGGATATACCATTTGTGGGACACCCTCTCCCAAAATTTCTTATCAGTTTTATTTTGCTTTTAGCTCAAACCTACATAAACATGTTTACTCAGAAGTGAGTTCAATGAGGCTTACCTGCAGATAAGTGGTATAGGATTGCAGACTTGGTCTTGCAGCCGGTGTACCCTTTATGTGGCCTGAGATCCCCTATCACTGTTAGCTGCTCTACTCAGAACAGCTCCAGCTTCTCTTTGCCAGATATAAGTTGCTGCAAAAGCTATCTTTCAATTAGTATAAAGGAGCTCTAGGTATAACATACAGCATCCCTGGATTATAAAAGTTCTTTGTATAAACAAGAGGACTGAATTCATCGGGTCAGCTCCGCCTCCACTGGTTTGATTACACTCACGGGAGTGACATAATAATAATAATAATATATTTATTTATTTAATACCTGCCTCTCCCTCAGGATCGAGGCGGGGAACAACATCAAACATAAAGTACACAAAACTGATTAAAAGCACATAAAACCAATACATCATTAAAATACCAATAAAATACCAATAAAAACACTTAAAATTCATCTGAGTAGGCCTGCTGGAAGAGATCAGCCTTTATAGCTCTTTTAAATTCTTGAAGACTGGTGAGTTGGCGGATCTCTCCTGGAAGGTCATTGCACAATCTGGGAGCGGCACAAGAAAAGGTCCTCTGGGTAACGGTTATCAGCCTAGTTTTTGTTGACTGTAGTAAATTCTTCCCAGAGGACCTAAACGTGCGGGGCAGATTGTATGGGAGAAGGCGATCCCGCAGGTAACCTGGACCCAAACCATGTAGAGCTTTAAAGGTAATGACCAACACTTTATACTTTGCCCAGAAACTAATTGGCAGCCAGTGGAGAGATTTTAAACCTAGTGTGATATGGTCACCCCTAGGTGTACCAGTGACCAACCTGGCTGCCATATTTTGAACTAGTTGAAGTTTCCAGACTAGGCACAGAGGTAGCCCTATGTACAGCGCATTGCAGAAGTCGGGCCTCGAAGTTACCAGCGCGTGCACTACTGACTTTAGGTCTTCCAACTCTAGGAAGGGGTGCAGCTGGCATATCAGCCGAAGCTGATAGTAGGCACTCCTGGCCGTCGTATCTATCTGAGCTGTCATTTGGAGCGATGGATCCAGGAGCACCCCCAAGCTGCGAACACAGCCTTTCAGGGGGAGTGTAACCCCATCCAGAACTGGTTGACACACCTCCAACCCCAGGTTGTGGCCCTTGACAGTAAGCACCTCCGTCTTGTCTGGATTCAGCTTCAGTTTGTTTTTCCTCATCCAGCCCATTACCGCCTCCAAGCATTCATTTAGAGGAGACACACTATCCTTAGCTGACGCTGTTGTCAAAGGCATAGAGAAATATATTTCGGTGTCATCAGCGTACTGATAGCACCCCGCCCCATGCCTTCAGATGATCTCTCCCAGCAGTTTCATGTAGATGTTAACATGCATTGGGGATAGGATGGCACCTTGTGGTACACCACATAGCAGCTCCTTCTTTGAGGAGCAACTATCCCCAAGCATCACCATCTGGAACCTGCCCGAGAGGTAGAACCGGAACCACTGAAGCACAGTGCCCCCGATTCCCAATCCCCTCAGGCGTTCCAGAAGGATACCATGGTCGATGGTATCGAAAGCTGCTGTGAGGTCCAGAAGTACCAGCAGGGACACACTCCCCCTGTCAATATTCAAGCGTAGATCATCCACTAAGGCAACCATAGCAGTCTCAACTCCATATCCTGCCCTGAAGCCAGTTTGAAATGGGTCTAGAAAATCTGTATCATCCAAAACTGCTTGGAGTTGGAAGGCAACTGCCCTCTCAATCACCTTGCCCAGAAATGGAAGATTTGATACTGGTCTGTAATTATTGAGGTCCAGGGGATCCAGGGAGGGCTTTTTTAAAAGTGTCCGTACTACTGCTTCTTTAAAACAAGATGGAAAACTCCCCTCCCTGAGAGATGTATTAATAATATGTTGTAATTGTAATCTAATTACATCTCCTTCCTGGGCGACCAGCCAAGAAGGACAGGGATCGAGAGGGCAAGTCCTCCTCACTCGTCCAAGCAGCTTGTCCACGTCCTCGGTACTCACCAACTGAAACTGATGCAGTGTAATTCTACTCGCGGAGTTGCTGGATACTCCATTGTCAGCCTCTGCTATAATGACGGCATCTAAGTCGGCTCTTATCTGAGAGATTTTAGCTGTGAAATGATCGTTAAAGGCATCACAGCGAACTACCGAAGGCTCTAAGATCAGGTTCGGGGAGGAAGGTGCCCGGGTTAGACCCCTCACCACCCTGAACAGTTCAGCTGGACGTGAATTCGCAGACGCAATGCGTGCAGAGAAGAAAGCTTTCTTCGCTGCACGTATTGCCACCCCATAGGAATGGAGATGTTCTTTATGTCGTGTCTTAAAGGATATAAGTTGAGTTTTCCGCTACTGGCGCTCCAGTCGTCGTCCTTTCCGCTTCAACTCCCTGAGATCTTCTGTATACCAGGGTGCCTGGTTAGAAACGGGTTGGAGAGGACGTTTGGAGACGATCGTGTCGATAGCCCTCACTTCTTGCACAATGAGGCGTTCATACTTCTGAAAATAACCCCAGAAACGCTTGTTTCTAGATCAGAGCAGGTCAGTGGAGCTCCCTTCTTTTATTTTTAGAGAAACATGAAAACCATGTTGCATGAGCGATCGCTCCCACGAACACATAGGCACAATAGGATACTACCAGGAACATCCTCATTATTGAGTATGGAATTGCAATATCCATAGATTTTTGCTAATTTTAGTGAATGGAAGCCAAAATGGCACCTAATTATTCAGGGATAGAGAGGTGGCATTGAGACCTTGTGAGCAGGAAAGGTACTTCTAGATGTTTCAAGCAGTTCTGGATATGAACAGGAGTACATTGGGAACATGCATATTTCCCCTTTGTGGGTTGAATAGCAGTTGGGGAGGAATTTTAATTGGGAGAACAAGATTAAGGTCAATTAAATTCTCTCTCTCTCTCTCTTCCTAAATAAGTTCTCTTCTCTCTCTCCCCATCACTGCTGGGACCAGGAGACAATCACTCTCTTTGACTCTGGTCTACAAGTTGCTTGAGGAGAATGATAGCTGGATACAATTCTTCTCTTCCTCATTAGCATTACAGCATGCTTACCACTGCACATACTAGAAGGCACTTCTTGCAACCATATCCAGCTATCATTCTCCTCAGACAGATATCTGTGCCGAGGATCTTATGTTTTTTTACTTGTTACAAACTTTTTTACATATAGCCAAAGGCCACCACAATCCATCTTGGTTTTTAAAAATGTTAATGACATTAGGGTTTCAAGATGAATAAAGGTGTGTATATGTGTAACAGCTTCAATTTAGTTGGAATATTATCTTTTACAGCTCTCCCCTCCCTTTTTAATCTAAAGCCAGGTTCAAACTGAATTGTCCTCAAGCCTCCTGCTGGCACTACTGGAATGGAAAATGTTATTGCCTAGAGACAGATCAGAAGAAGACCTGGACTGAAGCATTAAAGTTTTGCAAGACATATAGATTTACAGAGTTAGTAACATTTGCTAGCACTGAGGAAAAAGTAAGTTGTATACATCTTACTTTTTTTTGTATATGTAGAGGACATTTCCTTAAAACAAGTATTGCATTCACAGCATGTTTTTAAAACCCATTATTGTTATTATTATTTACATTTTATACTGCCCCATAGCTGAAACTCTCTGGGCGGTTTATAAAGATTTGACATATTTCCCCCTTATTTGTGTGCTGATAGTTTTATTACTCATTAAAACTATTAGTTAAAAATGGATTGCAGGAAATATTGTAGGGAACATTTATCCCAAAGTTGGTAGAGCTTTTGGCTATACAAATAGAATATTTTTTAGTATTTTTTTAAAAAAACATGTACAGAGGGAAAATATTTCCAAAACTACAATATTTGACGCTATCTGATGGCCTGGTACTGCGAATGCAAAATACTAGAGCAGTTGAATTTACAAAAGAAACAGAAATAAAAATGTTACAACCCTGTTGAATGCTTACAGTTCAAGTATAATTAAAATATTAAGTTCCTAGGTGCCCTTTCTTTATCTGGGAGTTGAGGTTATATATCAGAGTCTTGTATATTTGCTACTGCTAAACATCCCTTCCCTCACCCCCACATTGCTGCACTGTTACAGAGTGTGACATTGGGGGGGCATTTCTGAAATTTGGGAAGCTCAAAATGTATTTCCCACTCTCTTATGACAATGTTCACACAGCTGCTGCAGAGTGCCATTTCTTCAATTCTCCTAGTTATTATGTGTCAACATCATGGATCTTCAGAGTGAGGGCAGGAGCAAGAAGTAATTCTTCTTGGCCTCATTCTGGAATGTTTTGGATAGAATGAAAGGAGTAAGTCTTGAAGAAACAGCACCTAGCAGCTGTGAGAAGCAAGATTGCTGCTCTTGCTAGGACCATACCCAATGGGCAGCAGCTATGGGGGCATAACTTTCTGAAACCACTCTTTCCCAGCCCAGGATTTTAGTCAAAATCAGATTCCTAAAAGCAATTTGGTTCAGCTATTGTATTGGTACTTATGCTCTCTGCAGCTTCTGGCTTGGCCAGTCATTATACAAAGAAGCTGGTAAGTCCCTGGTAGAATGATTTTGATAGCATGCTTAGTAGTGAATTCTGCTATAAATTCTGTAGCAGTAAGTCAGATGGTACTCTTAAACTACATCAATGTAATCTCAGAAAATATGAAATGGTTTGAGTTTAACGCAAAATAAGATGTAACTACTTGTTTACGCCAAATTTGTTCTCACTGAGAAACAGATGAGCAACCAGAACTTCCTGATCTTTTTCTCGGTTCTCTGATATGCCATCGCAAATAATTTAACTTGTCAGAGTCAACAAAGGTATTATTTCTCGGAGTCTTGAGGATATTTGTGTCTTTGGAAATATCCAGGATACTAGTGGAATCAGCATTTTTGGAGGGATATAATATCTAGGAGGTCTGGCAGGGACAAGCAGATAGATATGTGAGGGCCAGATGAATAAGGTTTTGTTTATACAAATTCTGTGCCAAGGAATCTTAAACTATGTTATTGTTTTCTGCAGAACAGGATCTTAGATTTACCTTTGGACAATTTTTGGACTGGACTGAATAATTTGGAAGAAACTGACAGTTTTTCATGGTCAGAAGGCACCCGAGCAAATATGAGGCTCCCTTGGTAAGGGGTGGATGTGAAAAAAACTCGTATTGTTATATGTGTTCACTGAAGTATTATTTCTTTTGGCATGAAATGCTTATGTCGGTTATGGATGTTAGTCAATCTCGGTGATTTAGTTTCTTATATCCCCTTGTCCTCTGTTCATCCTATGTGTTTGGATTCTCTATTACTGATTATCAGGCTTTTGATTAAATCTGTATTGCTGCATCCTGTAAACTGTTATTTATCTGTGTTTGTGTTCTCCCCTGTTTTACTCGTCTATCATTGTATGACTTTACTGTGTTTTATTAATATTATACCTGCTTTGGAATTATTTGGAATTATTTTATGAAGAGTAAGTAATACATTTTATAAATAAATAATTATTGATAAACAAAAAAGGAGGATAAAAAACAACAGTAAAAAGACAATGAAGCACATAGGAAAAGGACAGCAAGCTAGGATTAGTGTTGCCAATGCATCGAGAAATAAGGTAAAAGTACATCCATAAAAACAAACCAGATATAAGATTAAATAAGCATATTACAATTTACATACAATCAAATATCCTATCAGATATGAGCTACAAAATGCAAATAAGGAACTCTCAAAGTAATACATAATAATTCTGGTGTTTTCCTGACGAATCTAAAAAAAATCTATAGAAAATGGAAATAATCTTTTTAAAAACAATACTTACATATAGGATGTCAGGTCAAAAGGGTGGGCCAGGAGGGGGATGAAAATTGTATACTGAGAGATGGAATTGGCATACTAACCCCCTATTTTTTTGGTGCAGGGTGCACCATAAAGTTAAAACATTTCCTTCCTTGTGCTATACTGGGAAGTTTCAGAAGGAAAGAAAGGGAAAATGACTTTCTTTTTCCTGTACGTGAGTTTTTATTTATTATTTTTCTTTTATTTCATTTTACTTATTTATATACTGCATTTCATTTTTAAAAAGTTCAAAGAAACTAAATTTGATGATAATAAAAAAACTTTTTAAAATCACACATAGAATAGATATAAAGACAACAGGTTTAAAACAACAATGTTTTCAGCAACCTTCTTAAATGGGAAGAGAAGTACTGTAGGGGTTTGGCCCAGTGCCTCTGTAGATGCACCTCAAGTAGACATGGCAACCAATTTTGAGTCTGACGGGGAGGGGAAGGGGCAGGTTTTCTTGAGACGCCAAGGTTGCAGGAGCAGCAGATCTGTGAGAATAACAGTGACAGAGTGGAGGATGCTCAGCTGGAGTCTAATCATCTGGAGGACAGCCAGCAAGGGCCCTTTGAACTCATGGGAATGTGGGTTCTTAACAAGGAGGAGAGGCTGGGAGTAAGGGACCCAAATCAGATGAAAAAGGAAGAGCAATGCAGAGTCATGAAGAGAAGAGAAGACTGAGGGGAGACATGATAGCACTCTTCAAGTCTTGAAAGGTTGTCACACACAGGAGGGCCAGGATCTCTTCTCGATCATCCCAGAGTGCAGGACATGGAATAATGGGCTTAAGTTACAGGAAGCCAGATTCTGGCTGGACATCAGGAAAAACTTCCTGACTGTTAGAGCAGTATGGCAATTGAACCAATTACCTAGGGAGGTGGTGGGTTTTCCCACCCTAGAGGCATTCAAGAGGCAGCTGGCCAGACATCTGTCAGGTATGCTTTAAGGTGGATTCCTGCATTGAGCAGGGGGTTGGACTTGATGGCCTTGTAGGCCTCTTCCAGCTTTACTATTGTGTAATTCTATGAGGCTTGTAGCCAGGGAGGTGACCCCCTAGAAAGACCCACCTAGACAGCAGCACTTGAAAGCCCCCTCACGTTGCAATGGGATGCTCAGAGCAGGTCATGGCAGTTTTGTTGCATCTCTGTCTCATAGTGTTGTATCTCAGGATAACTAACTGTAACTTATGTATTATGCAAAGCCAGGTAGTGAAGTCTGATCCTAATTGCTGCATGTAGATTATGTCTGTAGCTTGAGCCAATGCTCATCTGCCTGTAGTTTGCATAATAAAGGTATTTGACTGGAAATACAACTGGCCTGCTTGACTACAAAGGAAACCAGGAACTGGGCACTCAACAGGTAGTTTGCTGGACCTTTTTAAAGAAAATGTTTCCCTGGGCTAACTTTTCAGGCAGAATTAATAGCAGCTGTATATTTTAGTTATATTTGCTTTGAATTAGAGTTATGTTGTTGGTCATTTTCTATATTGTAAATTGGTAGCAATGCAATATAGATTTCACTTGGGAGTTTCTTTATTTCTTCTTTAACTGTCAGTTTTAAGAAAACACACACACACACACACACACACACACACACACACACATATTGTTACAGACCAGCATGTCCCTGTTCCGTGAGTGGAGGAGAAAACAAGTAAAATAGTGTGTTGCACTCCTTTTTTGCCCTTCCCTTCCTTTGGCTTTTTCCTCTGCACAGATGAACACTCAAAGAACTACAGTTACAGGTAAGCAACTTGTCTTTCTTACACGCACACACACACACACACACACACACTTTTGAATGCTTTTATAGACATATAATTTCTCTTGATAAAGATACCATTGGAATGCATTGGGAATACAGACTGGATCAGCTGTCCTTTTTGTGTATATATTGGCATTAATCAAGATATCAATTAATACAGAATCCTCAGTTAAGGCATGGGAATTAGAAGTCCCGTTTCAATGCTTCATATTCCCACAGTCTAAATTGGGCGTGCAACTATTTGGGGTTGAGAGCTGCATTCCCTCAGGAGAAAGCATATTGGTTGTAGTCGGGGCCTAAGGAAGAAATGGGTGGGCGCATCACTTTCCTCTCCCCTTCATTCATCTATCATCTAATCATTTGTTCTTCCATTCAAATGCACTCTCTCTCTCTCTCTCTGTAACTCACTCTCACACATGCATAAATAATCTCAGCAAGGTAGAGCAATACAGAGAGGCTGTTTGCACAACATAACAGCCCACCTTGGGTTGTTTAAGGAACCCTCACATAACCCACGCTCACTAGGTTCATACTACATGACAACCCCCCGAGTGAGGATTACATATGCAATCTGCTACCCACAGGTACTATGGCTTGTCATGGGTTAAACAACCCATGACAAGCCATGGCATGTTGTCCAATCCTAGTCAGTCTCAAATACCCCCTTTCCTCTCCCTCTCAGGCTTTTAGGGAAAGGAAGGCTTCTTCACTCGCAGATCACTTTCCTTCCATGTGGGGTCAGGAAAGCTTCTCTTCCAGCTTAGCAGGGAAGGAAAAATAGCAAAATTCAGGGGTGGTGGTAGGTCATTTGTTAGGAGTGGCTTGGGCACCTGCTATGAGCTGCAGGTTGACCATGTGTAGTCTTAAGTCTTCTGGATACTGATCCCTTCTGCGTCCTGTGGCTTAGAGTCAGAGTAGGCTGGACTGTCCATATTACTGATTTTATGAATGAAGCATGAAGGTGTTTTGAGGGGAAAGGTAGCTAGCTTTTTTGGGGTTACTTTGCATTCTCTAACCAGGCACTTGGAGCATTTCCAACTCTGAGCAACAAGCTCTTCATTACCAGGAAGGGAGTAAATTGGAACAAGAGAGTGATATGAGTATAATCTCTGACATCAACCTTCTGATACAGAGTTTATTTTTGCATTCATGTTTATGCTGTTGTTATAATCTGTCCAGAGATTTCTCTTTCTCTTTTGTTTTATTATAATCTAATCGAAAAGGCTTCAGCTGTCACACCCAATCCAACCAAATACTGTGTATTGCGTGAAAGTATCCAAACATAGGTTGATTGCTTTGGATTGTAATGCGAAGGCCCATTGGATCTGCAAGCGAACTGCACGTGAGTGTGTTTCTAAGTGGTATTCATCTGTTCATGCCTACATTAAGATGAATTACATTTTCAGATGCAAAGATTATTTATAAAAATAACAGAATACTGTAGGTGTTTAAACTACAAAAGACATCTGGTTATGAGCGGGAGGTATCAGGTCAGGAGCAGGGATGCTATTGCACTCATATCCTATCTGTAGGTTTCCCATAGGCAGCTGGTTGTGAACAGAATGCTGGACTAAATTGACCTCTGGTCTGATCTAGCATAGCTCGTCATATGTTAAGCAAACTGGGAATTTACTCTTTGTTAATTTCCCCTTTAAAAGCATGCCTTATATTTTACTGGATTGGTAGTGAGGTGTGCAATATACAGTTTGGGTCTTGGAATGAAGCAATGTGGAGTTCAAATCCCCACTCATCCACAAAGCGGGTTTGCTGGGTTTGTGGAAGTAACCACCTGTCAATGCAAACTACTTGTTCTGAGGATAAAAATGGAATGATGTCATGTATGCTACATTGAGCCCCTTAGAGGAAGGATAAGATTCAAATGTGATTTTAAAAAAAGTGGGATGACCAATTATATTGCATGATTAGATTACACAGAATAGATTTAGGGCAGGGAGTAAGAATATTGTAGGCGGCCCAGTTGGGCCACCCATAGTTATGGTTAGGAAATGCCATTTTACGTGTTTTTCCCCTAGGGGCAAAAAGTCAGTTTTGGGAGCAGAGTTAAGCTTCCCCTTATTCAATCTGCCCCAAATTTTGCACAGAGATAGCTATGGTGTTTTGCTAGCAAGTTAGCTAGGTTTGGTGCATAACAAAGATTATTATGGGATATTATAAGGGAAAAAGATTAGCCTCCCATGGAGGGCCTCACGGACAGAAGTTAGCATTGTCCTCTGAGATATAAGTCCATGAGGGTTTTTTTTATTGCATAGACTATTGTAGAAAAATGTTAGTATGAAAATTTGAGAAAAAAGAGTGAGAAGGTGTGACCAACTGTCTGTCATGCAAAATAAGGATGGAAAACTGCCAAATTTGCCAACCTGGGAGAAAATGGGCCAACTAGCACAGAGGTTGAAATCCAGCAAGAACAGTCAAGGATTGGGGGAGATATGAGCTTCCCCCAAAAACTCCCATTTTTTTTGTATTGAGGGAAGTTGGTTGGAGGGGAGGATTTAAAGGGGCCTCTTGAGTTCCATGGCAGAACAGCTTGGGCCAGATCAATCAATCAAGGTTCAAGACAGGGAGGGAATCAAAGGGGCTGTGCCCCGCTCCTGCGGAAGAGTGGTTGATTTGCATTTTTGTTTACTGAAATCAATGGTTTTTTAAAAAAGGCTGCAATAGAAAGCGCAGGATGTGCAGAAGTCAAGGGGCTCATGCTGGTGGTGGTGGGTGTTTGTGGGATGGGGAATGGGAGTAGGTTCCAGGCTGGGAGGGAGTATGGGGGGTTCATGTCTGGGTCTGCAGGGTGAGGTCGCATGAAGTGATGCCTGTGGAGGGGGCTCGGGGGTGGGGTCGTGCAGGGGATGGAGCCTTGAGTGTGATGCAGGGGATTCGTATCGGGTGTGGATGTCTAGAAGTCTGGGTTTCGGATTGTCGGGTTGGAGGTGGAAGCTCGTGCTGGGGGTGAGTGGCCACAGATGGGGACTCAGGGTGGGAGATGGGGCATCTGGGTGGGTGGGTGGTTCGGAGAGTAGTTGAGCCAGTTCGTATCTGGGTCTGCATGATGAGCGGTCAGGGAGGTGATGCCTGGAGGCAAGGCCAGGGAGTCTAATGCCAGGAACACCCTCATCCACAATAAAACCCCAGGAACTATGACTCCTATACTGGCGCACTCGCCCCATGCCCCCAAACCACTACCCCACATATATCACCCCCATTCCAGACATCACCTCCATTTCTGACTTGGCATGTATATTATCTCACAGGTCTGAGCACTCAGGTTGTTGACTGATAGGTCCCAGAGTCATGTATGCATTCCAGTGGGCTCCTGCTCTTAATTACTTGCCACACATGTACTGGTCCCTTGAGATTACTAATGGCCATACTGCTGTGGCCAAGCTATCCTTGTCCAGAAGAGGTCGTAGCTGGCGAACCAGCCGAAACTGGTAAAAGGCACTTCAAGCCGTCGTGGCCACTTGGGCCTCCAGCCACAAGGATGAATCTAGGAGTATCCCCAAACTACGGATATTGACATGATATTGATATGATATGGGGAGGGGCATTTTTGAGAAATGTATTGTTGGCCCTGGTGAAGAGATGTTGGAGTTAATAATTGTTGCAAGAAGTAGTTGAATAGCTATTCTCTTCCTTCTTGCTGTTTTTACTTCTGACCAGTTAATTTCACTGAGAAAAATCTTCAGTATTGCATGCTTTTTGGGTTCTGAAGTAAGAGACATGTGATAAACCCTAGCTGGCATTTGTCTGACATTAAGAAAATAGACTCACAATGCACATTTCTCAGTACTTTTTTTATTTATCAGGAATTTATCCCAGTGCAAGTGTGGCAACTTATGTATAGTTCATTTCACGTTATTGCATTATTGTGTGGATTTCCCTCCCCTTTTTATAGTTGTTGACCGGTATCAAGAACACAAAGGAAAGGTGCTTCTATCGTCACCAGGCTCTATATCTCAGGTACATTCAGATCTGGTTTCTGCAAAAGCAGCATGCTTGGAGCTTAGAGAGCAGTGTACAGGAATCACTATCTGGAATAACTCCTATGCACTTGCCAGAGGAACTGTATTGATAAAAAGTGAGGAGAGCCACGCTGCAGCTTATGTCAAATCAGGTAGACTGAGCATTCTAACCATTCTCTAGATTACAGCTCACAGTATCATATTCATGCATTATGTGATACAACAGAAAAACTGATTTTTTTTTTTTTTACATGGGCTTTAACCCACCACTTTACCAAGACTTCTGCTTCCAAATTTTTTGTGGGATTAAGTTCGGCTCCTTTATACATGTTTTTTTTCCTGGGGGTTTTCTTTCTCTGCCTTTCTATATGTTCCATTACACAACCACTAGGAGGTGTTATGGTATAGTGGAATTGAATAAATACACCAGGGTTTCATGTCCCCATTCACAGAAATACTAGACTTTCCTAATTAGAAAACGTTACCCACTTTGGTGCTGACTGCTAAAACAAAAAGACTGCCAAATACATTATCTTTTCCCAGCTAATAGCACAATCCTTTTAGCCTGTTGTTTTAGGCTTAGATAGTTGCTATGGCAGCTAAGAGGCCATTTTCATTCCACCTAAGTCTCAGGAAGAAGGCATGCTACTTATTAAGCAATGTTTCAGACTTAGGAAAAGTGCATCTTATCCCTCTCACAGACAACCAAGATGGCACCACTGCTACTGACACTGTAGAATCTCACAAGGGGTGTGTATGTGCAAGCAAACCCTAGAAATATCACTGGAGGTCATGGGGTGCAACCCACATTGCTGGGTCTCATGGGGGCATAAAAATGAGCTCCTTCAGGAGAGACTGCTTCAGCACATTAGAAGGCAGGGTGATGGATGGACTCAGATGGAGATGGGGTTCCAGACAAAACGTTCTCATATTGGTTAAGTGTTCATCTGGGTGACCAGAAGTTGACATGAGAGTTAAGCAGTTCTATTGTTGGCTAATAGTTTCCAGATCGCCTTCTAACCAGAAAGAATGGTACTTTTCAGGATAGAAGGTAGGACCCCTAAACCCATCTCTGACTTGAACTGTGCACATTCTGCAACCTGCTTCATAGAAGAGAGTAGCAAAGGCCAAGAAGGTATTACCCAACAACTCTTATGCTGTCAAAAAGGTCTCCTCCCCCTGTGCAAAGCATGGATCCTGCTTCTCTTCTCCTTGAATACAGGAACAGCTCTCATAGTTTAAGAAGCTACACATTCTAAAGGAACATTAATATTGCCTTGCTTGATCAGACTAAAATGTATCTAGTCCAGTGTTTTGTCTCCCTAATGGCCAACCAGATGCTCTGGTGCTTACTAGCAGAGCATGCAGGTGACAGCCTTCTCCAATTGTTTTCTTCCAGCATCTAAGATTCAAAAGTGTACTGCCTGTGGACATGGAAGTTCTATTTAGTTCTGCCTTACAGCCATTCACTGACCTATCCTCCATAAATTTGTCCAGTTAGTCCCATTTTGTTTAAAATAGATTTATTAACAGTTAGCCTCACAAGGAATTTATTTGGATGAATGTACAAACTGTGAAGCGATTGATAGGAATTATTAGTGATGAACATTAAAGTTGTCTTACTTCTTTTCATAGATTGTTCCTTGGGTTACTTTGGAAGAAACTGCTCCTCTGTTTGCAGTAGATGCTATGGTGATGAACTGTGCAATCCTTACACAGGAGTTTGTGATAATTTCCATTCATGCAGAGATCAGGATTCTCCTGCTGTTTGTGAACAAGGTACCTTAGCAAGGACACAGCTGTGGGCTGGCACAAGGGACAAAAAGGATCACTTTTCTGTAATGAAAACTAAATGTAAACAAACTGTTACTTTCAGTAGTACTAATAGCAGTAAGTATATAGCATTTTCCTAAGTGCTTGTTGCATATTATTATTATATTATTATTATTACATTTATATCCTGCCCCATAGCCGAAGCTCTCTGGGCGGTTTACAAAAATTAAAACTTTGGACATTAAAAATCAATAAACAAAATTTAAAACCATAAAAGCATAAAAACAGTCAACATAGAAAAACAGTATACATTTAAAACAGTTGTGAACTCTCAGCCAGGCCTAAATATAGTCTGGGGTCAATTAAAAACTTAGTATATGCTGTTAAATGCCTGGGAGAAGAGGAAAGTCTTGACCTGGTGCCAAAAAGATAACAATGTTGGTGCCAGGCAAGCTTCATCGGGGAGATCATTCCATAATTGGGGGAGCCACCACTGAGAAGGCCCTCTCCCTTGTAGCCATCCTCTGAGCTTCCCTTGGAGTAGGCACCGGAGGAGGGCCTTAGATGTTGAATTTAGTGTACGGGTAGGTTCATGTAGGGAGAAGTGTTCCGTCAGGTACTGTGGTCTCAAACCGTGTAAGGCTTTATAGGTTAAAACCAGCACCTTGAATCGGGCTCGGAAACATATAGGCAGCGAATGCAAGCGGGCCAGAGTCGGTTTTATATGTTCAAACCTGTTGGTCCAGATTATTAGTCTGGTTGCCGCATTTTGCACAAGCTGCAGCTTCTGAACCATCTTCAAAGGCAGCCCCACGTAGAGTGCATTGCAGTAATCTAACTTGTAGGTTACCAGAGCATAGACAACTGAAGACAGGTTATCCCTGTCCAGATAGGGGCGTAGCTGGGCCACCAACCGAAGTTGGTAGAAGGCAGTCCGTGCCACTGATGCCACCTGAGCCTCAAGTGACAGAGATGATTCTAGGAGAACCCTCAAGTTACGAACTTGCTCCTTCAGGGGGAGTGCAACCCCATCCAGAACAGGTTGAACACCCTCTATCCGGTCAGAAGAACCACCCACTAACAGCATCTCAGTCTTGTCTTGATTGAGTTTCAGTTTGTTAGCCCTCATCCAGTCCATTGTCGCAGCCAGGCACCAGTTCAGTACATCCACAGCCTCACCTGATGAAGATGAAAAGGAGAAGTAGAGCTGCGTGTCATCAGCATGTTGATGACAATGCACTCCAAAATTCTGGGTGACTGCACCCAACAGTTTCATGTAGATGGTGAACAGCATGGGGGACAAGACTGACCCCTGCGGAACCCCATACTGGAGAATCCACGGGGCCGAGTAATGTTCCCCAAGCACCACCTTCTGGAGCTGACCCACCAAGTAGGAGCGGAACCACTGCAATGCAGTGCCTCCCACTCCCAACTCAGACAGTCATCCTAGAAGGATATCATGGTTGATGGTACTGAAAGCTGCTGAGAGATCAAGGAGAATCAACAGAGTCACACTCCCCCCCCCCCCCCCATCTTTCTCCCGACATAGGTTATCATACAGGGCAGCCAAGGCTGTTTCTGTGCCAAAACCAGGCCTGAAACCCAACTGAAATGGATCCAGATAATCAGTCTCATCCAAGAGTGTCTGGAGCTGGCCCGCAACCACTCGCTCAAGGACTTTGCCCAGGAATAGAACATTTGCCACTGGCCTATTTGTGAAGATTTTCTGGGTCCAGGGAGGATTTCTTCAGGAGTGGTCTTGCTACCGCTTCTTTCAGGTGGCCTGGGGCCACTCCCTCTCACAGAGAGGCATCACTTCCCTAGCCAAGTCGGCTGTTCCATCTGTGCTAGCTTTTATTAGCCAAGAGGGGCAAGGATCCAATACTGAGGTGGTTGCACAAACCTGTCCAAGCACCTTGTCAACATCCTCGAGCTGTACCAACTGAAACTCATCCAAGAAAACAGGACAAGGCTGTGCTCTGGATTCACCTGCTATAACACTGGAGTCCTGTCGGATGCCAAAGATTTTATTCTGGAAATGCCCAGCAAATATATTACAGCGGGCCTCAGATGGTTCTATCATGTCCATGGGACCAACATGTTGTAGCCCCCGGACAACTCTGAAAATCTCTGCTGGGCGGCAGGTTGATGATTTGATAGTGGCAGCAAAGTATTGGGTTTTTGCCACCTCACTGTAGGCACTTACCAGGAGTTCTTCTCCATCTGCACTCAAGCCGTCTCCTATTTGGGTTCATCACTCTCAGCTCTGGAGTATACCATGGAGCCGTATGAGCTCTACTCAGGAGAGGGCGCTCAGGAGCAATTGTGTCAACTGCCCGGCTCGCTTCTGTATTCCACAGATCAACCAGGGTTTTGACAGGAGCACCAGCCCTATCAGCCGGAAAACTCCCCAGAGCCCTTTGCAAACCATCTGGATCCATTAGTTTCTGGGGGTGGACCTTTTTAATAGGTCCCTCACCCTTGCAGAGGGGAAAAGCTGCTGTAAGTCTAAACCTCAGCAGGCAGTGATCTGACCATGACAAAGGGACTGATGTGAAGTCCCCCGCTTTCAGATCACCATCTCCATGTCCAGTTGCGAAAACCAGGTCTAGAGCATGCCCTGCAACATGCGTTGGGCCGGTGGCATGTTGGGCCAGTCCCATGGTTGTCATGAAGACCATGACATCGTGATCTGGTCTGGATAAGGTGCCCTCGTCATGAATATTGACATTCCCCAGAACTAACAGTCTGGGGATCTCAGCAGTGCACCCAAGACCACCTCCGTCAGCTCACCTAGGGAGTCAGTTGAGCAGCGAGGTGGGTGGTACACCAACAGAATCCTTAATCTGTCCCGCTGACCCAACACAAGGTGCAAACACTCAAGACCAGTAGTCACACAGACAGGGAGCCTGTAGAGGGAGATGGAGTTCCTATAGACCACAACAACCCCCCTCCCCTGCCCTCAGGTCTACCCTGATGCTGAACCAAGTACCCCGGTGGGCATAACTGAGAGAGACTAACTCCTCCCTGCTCCCCCACCCAGGTCTCAGTTATACATGCCAGATCGGCTACCTCATACACAATTGTTGTGGATGAGGGAGATCTTATTATGCACCAATCTGGCATTTAAAAGCAACACCCGGAGGCCTGAGGGCTGGCTGATAGGGCAATCAACAAACCTGCGGTTGCAGGGAGAACTGGAACATGGCACAGCCGGTAGCTGTCTGGGCTGCGTTCCCCTTACCTGGCAAGTCCTCCTCACAACACTTTATCTCTCTGTAGCCGTCACTACACTGATTGGGGCCCTCTCAAGTCCCCCCACTTGGCTCTTTCTCCTCCCTCCTAGGCACATAGTTAAAGACCCATAGAAAGCTAAGCAGAGGGAACAAAGGCAAGCAAGCAGGCAGCACTCCCTCTTCCTTGGGTGGTGATGGTGGTCCCTCCTCCTGCAGGTACTGGCTCCCCCAGGCACCCTTAGCCAGCCAGGTGGAAGCAGTCAGCGATGGCTGGCTCAGTACCTGGGGGCCTTGCCCTGCAGGGAGTAGTAGTCTGCTGGGCAGAAATCCACAGGGACAAGGTGGCAGAGGCGGTGGTGGTATTGGCGGCAGCAGCAGCAGCAGGCAGGCAGCACTCCCTCTTCCCTGGGTAGTGATGGTGGTCCCTCTTCCTGCGGGCACTGGCTCTCACATCACAAGTGCAGGGGCCTTGGCAGGTACAGGAGCCTTGGAAGAGAAGCACAGTTGGCAGCCAGGTTGGTCACTGGTACACCTAGGGGTTACCATATCATACCAGCTTTGAAATCTCTCCACTGGCTGCCAGCTAGTTTCCGGGCGAAGTACAAAGTGTTGGTGATTACCTTTAAAGCTCTACATGGTTTGGGTCCAGGTTACCTGCGGGATCGCCTTCTCCCATACAATCCGCCCCGCACGCTCAGGTCCTCTGGGAAGAACTTACTGCAGTTGGCCAAGACTAGGCTGGCAACTGTTACCCAGAGGACCTTCTCTTCTGCCGCTCCCAGATTATGGAATGACCTGCCAGGGGAGATCCGTGAACTTATCAGTCTTCAGGAATTTAAAAGATCTATAAAGACTGAGCTCTTCCGGCAGGCCTACTCAGATGAATTTTAAGTGTTTTATTGGTGTTTTATTGGTATTTTAATAATATACTGGTTTTGTGTATTTTTAATCAGTTTTGTGTGTTTTTATGATGATGTTCCCCGCCTCGATCCGGAGGGAATGGCGGGTAATAAATAAATATATTATTATTATTATTATTATTATTATTATTATTATTATTACTACTTGCACAGAGGTTTGAATAAGATAAAAAACATTGGGGAGATTACCAAACCTCTGTGCAAACGTTCTACAACTTAGAAAAAAACCCATCTGTCTTCCAAACCTGCGCTTGTAAAAGAGAATGAGGGAGAGATAGAAAATAGTCTATCTTGAAACCTCCGTGCAATTGAAAGAAGACTCACTTCTCATTTGAGCTCTCTGATTAGTACAAAATACATGGAAGGAAGATGGAGTTCTCTCACACTTACAATGTATTTAAGAGAAAGGAAAAATACCCAGCAGGAGAAACTCCTACTGCTGCTTCCTTTCTACAAGCTGCAATGTAGAGACAGTCTATGAGAGGCCTCTAAAAGTCTTCCTTGACAGAAAGCCAAGATCCGTTGCCGCTGGCAAATTAACAAGTGGATTTGGATCGCCTGTTACAGGAGCATCGTTTAAACCACTTTGCAAAAAACTAATATGATGTGATTCTACCATTGCATCAGATTCTTTTTTTGCACAGGATTTTAATGAAAGCACATAGACACTGGTAAACACATAGATGCTAGTGAGTACCGGTGACCAGTAACTGGGTGGTGGGGTGGGGGATGAACTGAAAACTGTGACAATGTATGCAGGCACAGCAGTCTGAGCAAAGTCCAGAAATAAAAAAATGGAAGAATGGTGAGATGATAATTCACCTGTCCTCTGCAAATAAGTTCACATAATTTAGAACCCCAAAATTTGGAGAGAAATTTGAATGGACAGAATTTCTTGAGCACCCCTGCACTGCTTTTGTCACATGCAACTATGCTATAGCAGTGTATTTTGCTGGCCTATATTATGGTCCATGCCCGTGACAAACCTAAAAACTAATTTGAACATTTTAACCATAGATGTAAAACAGCTTTAAAATATTTTGACTGCAGCATATAAACTTGGAACGCTAACTATTTATTCTACTTGTGTTTTGGTTTAGCTCAGTACAGTGTTTGGTGCCCACGATTTCAAGGTTGGAAATACTGGAGAAATCACTGCTACTACTTCAGTACTGAGGCTGAAGCCAATTGGATGGATGCTCAGAAACAGTGCAGAAGATTCAGAAGTACAGACCTGCTATGGATTGAAAGCAAAAGTGAATTGGTATGTGGAGAAAAGCAAATAATGGGGATTGGGGATAGATGTTACTGTTTGCATTGTAAATTGTTTTGAAATATCTGCTGTAAAAGGAAACTATGTAAATAAATAATTATGGTACGTATCTGTTTAAAACAGAATATTAAGACTAGCATTGGTAATCAGTTCGATGGCATCTTAGTATCTTCATTTGTCACTACAACGACCCAGTGCATTCTGAGCTTCTAAAGGAATATGATTTTGAGGGGTTTGTTTCTGAAGGAGTTTCGAAAAACACTGACTTGAAGGCCTTGGGCACTCTAACTCTGTTTTCCCCAGGTGTATTTACTTTAAAGGAATTAACTCAACTCCTTAGGTTTCTCTTG
The DNA here is from genome assembly GCA_029215795.1 of Anniella stebbinsi. Lineage (NCBI taxonomy): Eukaryota > Metazoa > Chordata > Lepidosauria > Squamata > Anniellidae > Anniella > Anniella stebbinsi. Next base: position 80,887,930 of record JARDYH010000005.1, on the reverse strand, counting down.
CTAAAGTTCAGCATCTTCAATTTTGTCGGCTGAGTCTGACAGCACTAGTAGTGTTCCTTCAGGCTGGTTCTGCTTCTCTCAGAGGTGCGGTGGGTGTCTTAGACAGCTTGCTGGAGAGCTTTCTTTTCCATCATGGATCATTCTTGATTTCATCTGTTTCTTTCCACCCCAATTCAGATTTCCTTTGGCTTTTATGAGGTGGCATGAGTTTTGGGATGCTTGGTTGTCACCACCAAAAGCCCAAAGCAGAGAAACAATCCTATACTGTGGCTTCTGAGAAAGAGAAAAACTCCATTAATTAGGTGCCTCCTATTGTAACGATTTCCAGAGGTGCAGCCACGTTAATTTCTTACAATATAAAAAAACAAAGGGTCATATGAATGAGTCTTATTTAGAGATGTGAAGGCCTGGGAAAAAAATGGAAAAATTAGGGGGGAAACGGTTTTCCCCTTTCCCCCCTGAAAATTTCCGGTTTTCCCTGTTTTTTTCAGGAAAAAACGGAAATTTTCAGGAAAAAGGGGGAAAGACCAGTTTCCCCCCTAATTTTTCTGGTTTTTTTCCGGGCCTTTACATCTCTAGTCATATTAGATGAACGTACGAATTTATTGAATAACCCGCAATGTTTTGAGATTGCAGATTGTTCTATTTATAAATACAGTCATTACAAGAATTTGTCTTTCTGGTTACTATTGCTAGTTTACTATATAAGGGCCTATGTGAGCTGAATAATTCAAAAGGTGTAATTTAAACCATCTCTAATGTATGTTAGATGTGGAAAAAGTGAATTTTTCAGGATTATAGTTTTATAGCTCCAACAGAAAGGTCTTTGTGAATCCTAGGCATGAAAGAACTTGACTTGGTTTATAATTAGGCTTGAAATAAACTGAGCAATTTTCTGTAGTTAGGGAGAATAGCTGAATTTGCCAAACTCAGTTACAAATTGAATAAAAAATTTTGCGCATTGGAAACTGAATAGGGCATTGTATGAGTTGAATTGATTTTTTTAATTTAAGAAGAGCTTTATATAGCTCAGAGGAGGTTGGATTATTTTGTAAAAAATGTTTGCATTTGACCTGTGTTGTGGTAGATGCTGCCCTCTTGTGCTAGAAACTGATACTAATCATTTGTGTGGCCAGCAAATTTTGGGATTGGAGGAGTTCAGAGCAAGCCCTGCTCCCTCCAGTTTGGAAAACCTATCCTCATTATGAACCCTGTCCCAAACTTCCCTGAATTTGGGCCTGGTCTGTGATGCATTCACTAGGAGCCAGTTTTCTCTGCCAGTGCCCATCCATCCTAGCAGCTGGTGCCAGGACAGCATTGCAAGCCTCAGCCAGAAAGTCTGGGCACTACTGGACATGTTCCTGAACTGTCCTTCCATTAAACAAGGAGGCATTAGATACTACAACTGGCATGCACCAGACAGAAAAAGATGTTCCTCAGCATGTCCAGGAGCACTCAGGCCTTAAGGATGAGGACTAGGGCTCTCCTGCTACTAATCTGCTCTCCTTACAGCTAGTCCCGTCCCCCTTTATAAGAGTAAGATTGCTTGGGGTGGGGGCTGTCACGAGGAGCTGGTGTTGAGCAACTGGAGGCTTGGTCTTTTTTGAGCTTTCTCAGATTTTTTTCTGAAAGACCCTGAGTTTTTCTGAGAGCTTTCACAGAAACCTCAGAAAATTCCAAGTTAATTGTAATTTTAAGGCAATCTGGGAGGAGTTGATCCATGACTAGATACCCTTCTGAATCTATTAATTATTTTTGTTTGATCTTTGTTACTACTATTCTTGATGAAAATATGATGTGTTAGTGTAATCACCTCTGAACGGGCATTTGCCTAGAACATTTTTGTCAAGTTTTCACAACTATCATTCAGATTCAGATTTGGCAGTCATCCAGAAAAACAAAAAAAATTGAATACTTCGAGGCTAGACATATCTAATATACTAAGCTGGGTTGTACCATTGATAATAGTGTAGTGGCTGCAGGAAGTGTGAGGTATTCTGACTTCTTTGGCAAGCGTTGATTTCTGACAGCAAATTCTATGATATACTGGTTCTAGAATGCTAAAAAGTTAATCCAGCATTCTAATTATAAAACCCAAATTATGCAATCAGAAGAAACCAACCAGATAAAGTAGTTGACTATTTCATTATTTAGTGTTTTACCACTTGTGTAGAAAATAAATGTTGGATTCTTTTCTTTCTTTTTTTAATCACATGTTGGGGAGGAACAGTTGGGACTCTCAACGTTATTAAGGGCAGCAAATATATAGAGGCGGGGGGGTGTATAAGAAGTGGAGTGAGATTTTAACAATACCAGGTGAATTGGGTTGGGTCTCTTCTCATTCTCCACAACTGTTTAGATATTACATATTTTAATTTTATCGTCTGAAATTACGAGTGCTAGGAATAAGATCATCTTGAGCTGGGAAATTAAGGCAGAATATTTGTATTGATTTATTTAACTCATTTATTGATAGCTCTTCCTCCAAAGTTCTCAGTGTAGCTCACAAAGAAATAAAATACAATTCAAAAAATAAAAATAGTAAAACAGCAGACTGAAGTTCCAGCATTAAATATCAATAGACAAATAAAAGGCCAGCATTTGTTTTTGTTAAATGTTCCTACCTTGCTTTTAAAAGTAGATTCCAAAGCAGCTTAAAAATAAACAGTGGAACAATTAAAAGCGAAAGGTGTAAAGAAAATCCAAACTAATAAAACATATCAACATAAAACTCTTCAAAAGCGGAACAAAAACATTAGCCTTTCAGGAAAAAAAGCTTTTCTGAATAAAAGTTTTCAGATCCCATCTTAAAATAGGAAAACAAGAAGCCCAAAAAGGTAGAGGTAGGGATGAAATACATTTGGTTTAATTTTTAATGCAAAACTACCTAATTCAAACTTCCAGAACAAAATGTGAACTGAAATACAGCTGTCCTTTAGTATTCACACTTCTCCAAATTTCGTGATAAAGTTCTCCAGTCCAAAAAAAACCCATACAAAACTGCCAGTTGTCAATACTTCCTTTTTGAAAAAGGTTCTTGAGAGTGGTGGCAGAAGATGGGTTCAATTTTCTAGACCCATTTCAGTCTAGGTTCAGACATGATGGATGACCTTTATTGGGAGAGGGACAAGGGAGTGCAACCCTGTCACTCTTCCTAAATCTTTCATGGGTCTTTCACACCACAGTATCCTACTGGACCATCACTGTTTTACGCTGTTTTACAGTGGTTATACTCCTACTTGCAAAGATGGTTGCAGCGAGTAGCACTGGATGACAACTTTTTGATTCCCTGGCCAGGGAGCACCACAAAGGACAGTCTTGTCCCCAGTGTTATTCAATATTTATGTGAAACTGTATGAAGTCATTTGGAGAATGGTCTTCTCGGCTACTTCTGACTTAGGAGAGGCCGTGCGAGTCCTAGACCAGTGTCTGGACACAGTAACGGGCTGAAGTGGGGGGGGGGCAATAAACTGAATCTGAATCCAGGTAAGACAGAGATCTTATGGGTGGGTGGTTCCCAGGTCCTGGAATTAGGTAGCTTCCATGATCTGCTGTTCTTCTTCTGAAGCACCTTTAACCAGCTTCAATTTGTGCCCCACTATAACCTTTCCTGAACAGGGATAGTTTACCATGGTGACTATCCCTGTTTACCATTACCATTAGTTTACCATTAGTAGCCTCATGCCTCGTAATGTGTTCTATGTGGGGCTGCCTTTATGTGTGGTCTGTATGCTGCAGCTAATGCAGAATGAGGTTATTGTGTTGCGCACCTAGCCGTTGCCATATAACACCGTTACTGAAAGAACTGCATTGGCTGCCAGTTTGCTACCAGGCCAGATTTAAGATTTTGGCGTTACCCTATAAGGCCTTAAACAACTGGGGACCAGGACACCTGAGAGAACACTTCCTGTATAGATCTGCCTGGCCACTGTGATTATCATCAGAGGCCCTCCTGGTTGTGCCACATCCTGCAGAGGTCAAAGAGGGCCTTTTATGTGGTGGTACCTACTCCTGGAATACCCCCCCCCTTCCCAAAAACATGTGCTGACTTTTTCAGTTTAGGCACATGTTGAAAACTTTTTTTTCATTTCTGCTTATGACTTGTGACACCTTTTGATGACTTGTGACACCTTTTGATGACTTGTGACACATTTTGATGACTTGTGACACATTTTGCTATGACGTTTAGTTTCTGGCTTACTGATTGTTATATTGTTGCACAGTTTTAGCTGTGTTGTATGATATTGTAATTTTGTTTTATTGTTGTATGCTACTAGAAATAGTTTTAAATATATTTTTTTATTTAAAATATTTAAAAATAAATAATTAATATAGCTATCAAAAGGAAAGTAGTGCTGCTTACCAAATTGTTTCACTGTTTCTTGTATTTTGGCAGGATTGGATATTCTCTGCAAAGTCATCTGAGATTTTGTGGACTGGATTGAATAGCAGGAAGCAATATTCAAGATGGGTTTGGTCAAATACGAAATCAGCAGCTAAAGAATTACGTTGGTACTTTCATGTTTCAGGCAATTTTAGTTTGTCTGAAATTGGGGGATGTTTTTCTAGAAACAGCAAAAATATATTCAGCATTTTCAGAGGTATATTTTCAATATTGCTATTCAGAATCAGATCCTGATTTGAATATTTTTCTCATTTGTGGTGCCTACCCACTCTGCCTTCTTTAGGAGACCCTCTTGGTCCCCCTGTTGCTGATGTACAATGATAAAACAAATTTCAGGTTAAAGGTCTCTTATTGTGAAAGACATATTAGCAGGAAACAGAATAGATTCTTGGTTTGTGTTTAATCCGCATACAATCCCTACTACTTTTCCTATTCTTTTATGTGGTGTCAAAAGCTGCAAACCTGCATGAAGCAAAGAGTTTAATAATCTTTACGGTGATTATTAGTTACTCCCACTTCCCACAAAAATGTAATTTCTGTTCTAGCCCAATAGGTGTCATATTCCATCTCTTTCAGATTTTATATAGAATTGAGCGTTTTTCTTTTAGCCATAGAAAGCTGTAGAAAATTGTTCCCTCTATCACACTGAATAAGTACCAAAACTAAAAACTTAGAACTGCCACCGCTTTTAGAGTTCTAGGACATTAGACTTTTAGCTGGACTGTTTCATCTACTGCTATATGTTGGTATTTGCTTTTGTATTGTTGTGGCGATCTTATTTAGTTTGGTTTCTATTTTTATGTTTATTGATTTATGATCTGTAAGCTGCCTCAAAAATTTTATGAGCTTGGATATAAATATATTAAATAAAAAATATGCATTATCATGTCTGTAGCAATTCATAAGTCATGTCTTTTTGTTTCCAGGCTGAAATTGGAAGTGAACACATTTGGAAGATGTGTAGGTCTTGTTTCAGTTAACCAAACTGCTCTGACACTAAAGTGTGAGGGAAAATACAAATGGATTTGTAAGAGAAAGGAAGGTATGGAGTTTTGAAAATGAAGAAGATAAATTCCATTAAAAAAAAAAAAGTTTTTGCTGTTCTTGATTTTAATTATAAGGTGTGCTCTTTTGGTTATTCATACTGTTCCCTATGCATTGCATGTGCATCCAGGAAGCAATCTCTGAAAGAGGCAGTAGTGAGACCACTCCTGAAGAAATTTTCCCTATACCCAGAAAATCTTAATAACTATAGGCCTGTGGCAAATGTTCCATTCCTGGGCAAGGTCCATGAGTGAGTGGTTGCGGGCCAGCTCCAAACACTCTTGGATGAGGCTGATTATCTGGATCTATTTCAGTCGGGTTTGAGGCCTGATTTTGGCACAGAAACAGCCTTGTTTGCTTTGTATGATGACCTATGTTGGGAGAAAGACGGGGGGAGTGTGACTCTGTTGATTCTGCTTGATCTCTTAGCGGCTTTCAATACCATTGACCATGGTATCCTTCTAGGCCGATTGGCTGAGTTGGGAGTGGGAGGTACTGCATTGCAGTGGTTCCACTCCTATTTGGTGGGTCAGCTCCAGAAGGTGGTGCTTGGGGAACATTGCTCGGCCCCATGGATTCTCCAGTATAGGGTTCCTCAGAGGTCAGTCTTGTCCCCCATGTTGTTCAACATGTACATGAAACTGTTGGGTGCAGTCACCCAGAATTTTGGAGTGCGTTGTCATCAGTACGCTGATGACACGCAGCTCTATTCCTCCTTCTCATCTTCATCAGGTGAGGCTGTGGATGTGCTGAATTGGTGCCTGGCTGCGACAATGGACTGGATGAGGGCTAACAAACTGAAACTCTATCAAGACAAGACTGAGATGCTGTTAGTGGGTGGTTCTTCTGACCGGATAGAGGGTGTTCTGGATGCGTTTGCATCCCCCTTGAAGGAGCAGGTTTGTTGCTTGGGGGTTCTCCTAGAACCATCTCTGTCACTTGAGGCATGGAGTGCCTTTTACCAACTTCGGTTGGTGGCCCAGCTACACCCCTATCTGGACAGACCCTAGATCAATATCTGTTTAAATGGATATTGTCTTTGTATATTATCTGTTTTATGGTTTTTAAATGTTGTATATGTTTTCTTATATGTTCAATGTTTTTATCTTTGTAAACTGCCCAGAGAGCTTCAGCTATGGGATGGTATATAAATGCAAATAATAATAATAATAATGATGATGATGATGATGATGATGATGTTACTTCATCAGTTGCCCAGGACATCACATTTCCTGTTTTTCCTTGCCTGTGATGCTGAAAGACCTTTGAAGAGAATGTCATAGCAGTGCTAGATTCCAAGCTAGAACATGGATGCTTTTTAGAGATCCGCTCTTCACTGAGGGGCTAAATTGAACCAGTTTTCTTGTCCTGTGCTAGGACTGAGCCAAAAGCTTAGTGGGAAAATTTTCATTAAACTTTTTCATTCGCATAGATGGTCGATACCAAGCAGGTCAAACCAGACCATATCTCAAAATAAATGGTCCACTAATTCCCAGGCATCGGTTCCAAAAATTAAAAAGAAGGCAACTCGACACTGAATTTGAGCCCACCCCAGCATTAACCCAAATACCGCTGGCCACATTGCTGCCTCACATGTTCATGCAACCCCTGACACCAATCCTAGAGAAACTATAACCAAAGGATCACAAGTCTTCAGACGATATTCAGTGACTGGGTTCAGTATTAGAATATTGCTCCCAAGAACATTTCTCCTCCGAACCCTTCTATGAGCCTCAGAACTGATCTCTGCAAAAGTTCAGGTCCCCTTGTCACCTACTTATTCGGCATCATCCAGAGTTTTCCTCTGCCACCAATATGACACACCCGGAGAGAGCCGTAGATGCCTTCGCTGCTACAGCTTGCCTCATTATTATTTCAGTGAAGATACTGACCTTTGTCTGTACTACTATCACCACCAACCACACTTCCCTCATTCAGGATGGCCTAGACAGGTTCCTAGCCAAGCAGCACCTTCTCACACAGTATCGAAACCTTCTAAATCTCAGCATGGTACTGGACTTTTTGATCTTACCGTTCTAATTATGGTCTCCTCTTCTGGCTATTTTTTTCCAAGATATCATCCTGAAAAAAATCTGGGATCCACCAACAACTTCGCAGTCTCAACTGGAGGTAGAACTTACTCAACCTTCACTGCCTCCCGCCACCCAAACACTGACTAACAATTCTTCCTTGGCCTAGAATGACTACTGTTTGGAATGCTCTTCCACCTTCTGTATCCAAGTGTCTGCCTCCTCTCCAAATGCTGTGGTAGCTACCAAAATCCTCTATCTCCGTTGGATGATAATCAGACCTTACACAGAGTAGATCCTCAGAATGGCCAAATCTCTTGAACTCGGAATTAAGGTCCCCTCTCTTCTTGTTTTGGAATAGGTATTCAAAAGAGTGCAACCTGGCTCGGCACACTCAGTCACCATTCCCATCCTTCCTACATTCCATTACGGAATTAAACAATCCTGGGCAAAGTTTTTAGCTGCAGAATGTTCCAAATAACTGTTCTGTGCAGACTACTATCATATGTAGTATGATGTAGTCAGTTTTAAGGAATAGAGTATAAAATATATTTGAAAATCATCTAAAGCACCTTTCTGCTAAGAGTCCATAGTAAAAGTATGTTTTTCTGTTTTTTTCTTCAGTGGAAGTTCTTTTTGATGTCTATATTGATCAGTTCTTGTCAGGACCATTAGAACCAATATATTATGTCTCCCTTCCCTATGCTGTAGCAGACTGTTTAAGTGATTCCAATTGCACAGGGATAGTGCAAGATTACAGATTCTACAGGAGAACAAGAGGCATAGATGAAATTGATACTTATGAGGAAGCTGCAACTACATATGTAAGGCGAGGTATGTCCATGTGCTTGAAATGAAAATCAGCAAACAGCTTTTTAAAAGTACTACTTTTGTAAAAATGCATCAGGTCTTAGGAGAACTTCCTTTTTTTTCTATATGTAAGGAAAGGCCGCATTTGGACAACACAATAAATGGTGGGTTAATAATCCACTCCATGGTTGATTATTGAGGGGGTACTCCCCACATAACATGATTATAATCAACCTTGGTGTGGTTAAGCCCAGCGTTAAGTTGATTATTAGTCAGCGGTGTGTTTGATTGACACATCCCCCCACCCTCTGTCCCACCTCAGTCCTCCCTTTTGTATCCCAACAGTCATTGTGAGTTCTGCCGACTGGACTGGAGTGGCAGCTGCCTGTTTGGTTTTTCTTGCAAGGGGACCCTGTAGTCACTGAAAATAATCAACTGTGTGTGACGTAATAGTCAACAACACCCAATTTGTTAGCCAACAGTTGTTTAAGTAATCAACTCTGTAAAGCAGCCAAATAACCAACTGTGGTGTGAAAAAGTCCCGACAGACGACATAATAACCCATCATTAACTATTTAACCCACATTGACTATTTAACCTATCATCGGTTATTGTGTCGTCCAAACCTAGTCAAAGTAAGTTTAGTTAAAATGTTTCCATATTCATTGTTATTTTAATATAATTAAATAATTTTTAAAGCTGGATTATAAATGTACAAATAGTGAAATAGTGTAGTGATGCTATGAAAGGAGGGATACATTTGCTGGTGTTTAAATTTTTTTTTTAAGAACAGCATTACACAAATGATGAGAAATGCATGATGAGAAATATTTACTTTCTGAAGTAAATATTGGAATTCACTATAATTTGCTGAGCTTCAAGTACAGGTTTTAGATCCTCCTACCACTTGTGGATGGACACTTCCTCAAGCTTCCATTTCTCTTCCATATTGGCCCTTCTTTCGTTCTCTACATTGATCTGCACTTCTCACTTGGAATTAGGGATTGTAATCTACAGCAGTTTTTGTTCAAATGAAACAAGCAGTTAATTAGATTACCATTCCTAGTTTCAGATGCCTCAGGTTCTTCAACTCCCTCACTTTGTATGTTTCCTTTTGCTTAATTACATTTGGTTCATCTTAGCCTTACAGTAGCTGAACACATGGTGAAACTGTCAATCTCACCCAGTATTGTTGACACTGACTGGCAGCAGCTCTCCAGGGTTTCAGGTAGGAGTTTTTCCAGCCCTACCTGGAGAAACCGGGGCTCAAACTTGGAACCTTCTGCATGCAAAGCAGGGACTCTGTCACTGAATTCTGGCTCCCATAATTCACCCAGCTGTCTCTGAGTGTGGATTTATTTTGTTTTAAATGTATAATAACATTGACATGTTTGTGATTCTTTATACAGAATGCTCTTTTGGTTACTATGGTTATAACTGTGCCTCAGTGTGTAAGAAATGCTATGGAAATTTCAGATGCAATTCAGTAACTGGTGGGTGCCCAGAAAGGATGCAGTGTATTGGTCAATTCAAAGGTGAACTGTGCGAATTAGGTAAAGTATTACTATGAGCAACTTAATTTTAAATGTTTCTTCTCTCTTTCTGTATGACATAGATCAAAATAACATTTGGAATGTTTATTTTGCAAGGGATGGCACAGTCTGTTTGGGTACAGAAAAACATCAACTTTAAGTGTCAGTAGACCCTCTGAACATAACAAGCTAATTTATAGGTGGAGTTAAACATATCACTGTTGACTTGCATGTATCAATCAATGAGTACAAGGCCAAATGAAATAACTTGCATAAAAGGTTATTGTTATAATTTCAAATGTCATATTTCTGTTTTACCATTGCAACATGAGGCCTTGATATATGTTGTTATCAGTGCCCACATTAACCTGCATGCATGGCTAAATAAGGGCCTTCAGATATGCAACAATGACACTTGGAGGGATCTTTCTAAAGGCTGAACCCTGAATATCCCAAAGTTTTGCATCTTAAGTGTTAAGAGGATTTGGAGATTAAAGACACGGTTGCTTAACCAAGGCATAATTTATTGAAATGAATTGGTCTGTCACTTTAAATGTTTGTTTAAGACAACATGAATTTATAGAGTTAAAATTAATTCATATAGACTAATACTTCTAACTAAGACATAGAATTATTAATCTGTTTCAATTAATTTTATCCCTATAAATTAAAACATTAAAAGTAATAGTGTGATCAACAAGAGAGAAGGAAGAGAAAACGATGGTTGCTTGCAAGCAGAAATTGGAGTATGAGCAGCCTTCTCCAACCTGACGCTCTCGAAAAGTTTTGGACTACAACTTCCGTCATTCCTGATCATTGACTATGCTGGCTAGGGCTCATTGGAGCTGAAGTTCAAAACATGTTTTGATTCATTTTATTTTTAAAAGAAAATTTGTGGGTAGTGTTGGAGATATTTGGAGGCAGTTCGCACATAACAAGAAGTCACCATGAATGAATTTCCTCTCTGGGCTACTTGTTGCAGCTACCAGCCACCACGATGTATTAGAGTAGCATATTCTATGCAATGAAGTGCCTTTAAATACAGAAAGATGGGTAATCAATTATTATTATTATGTTTATTATGTTTATTATGTTTATTATGTTTATTATTTATATCCCGCCTTTTCCCTAGTACTGGGGCTCAAGGCGGCTTACAAATTAAAACATGTACAGTTAAAACAAATAGAAATATACAAAAATTAAAAATATAATTAAACGTAGTACAATTTAAAAATATATAGAACATTTTAAAACAAAATAGTTTTTTAAAAAATCCAACTATAAGCAGCGCATCCACAGAGGTCTCAACTGCTCCCCAAAGTCCTGCTGAAACAGAAAAGTTTTAGCTTGCCTTCAAAAGCACACCAAGGAGGGAGCCAGTTTAGTTTCCCTGGGAAGGGAGTTCCAGAGCCCTGGGGTAGCCACCGAGAAGGCGTGCCTTTGATGTTGGTGGGACGGAGAGAAGGGCTTCCCCTGAAGACCTCAGGGGACTGGCAGGCTCATAAGGGAGAATACGGTCTTTCAGATAACCTGGACCCAAGCCATATAGGGCTTTGTAAGTCATAACCAGGGCTTTGAATTGTGCCCAGAAACAGATTAGAAGCCAGTGGAGCTGTTTTAACAGGGGAGTTATATGCTCCCTGTAGCAGCCCCGGTCAACAATCTGGCCACAGCTCTTTGAACCAGCTGAAGTTTCCGAGCACTCTTCAAAGGCAGCCCCATGTAAAGCGCATTACAGCAATCCAAATGGGATGTAACTAAGACATGTGTCACTGTGGCCAGATCCAACATCTCATTGAATATCTGCTTTTTGTGACAGAATGATTTTATACAAGCCTTTGTTTGACAGGGAGAAAATATCCGTGAAAATAAAAGGAACAATTTTGCACGTGTTTAATTTTAATGCTTCCTGTAAGATTCTGTTAAACTTGTGCTCTGCAACAAAGTTTTGTTTTTGTGCATATTGGTGTTAACAGCATAATCCAGGACATGTATTCCCAGAAGTATGTCCCACTGAGTTCCATGGGGCATTTTCCCAGGTTTATAAGGTTGTAGCAGAATATCCCTCAGAGTTATTCCTTTCAGTTAAACCACTAAAAACTTCTGCATTGCTGGGCTTCCATGGCCTCCTAGGATGTGATACTGCTAAGGTTGGCTGAAAACAATAAAATTAGCTTACTGGAAGGCAATGGAATCTGAGGAGCCTCTCCTTTCTCTGATGCTACTAGAAACAGCTAAAAGATTTGCTGTTGTCAAATTTTAAGACAAACATTAAGACACTTGCAGGACTTTGGTGATGGATACGTTCTAAGAAGCAAACAGAATATCTGTTCCCAAGAAAAAGTAAATTTATATCTACAATCAAGGTGACAGAGTCTCAGTGGAATAGCCCTGGGAAAACAGCGTATTCACAAGTATCTCCCCCTCCCTCCATTGGACATGATTGGTTCTTGAAGGAGGGAGTAGTCACACAATTATATGTGAATATCATATACTTCCAGTCAATCAGAGAGCTAATCAAATGCTGCTGTGCAAAGATCAGATACTCACCATTTTGCATATGTGTATCCAGTAGTGTGCCTTTTACAGACAAGTGCAGTGAGGATCATTACATCAATGCTTTTAGTAGTGGGGCTGTATATGGAGATGGCACCAATTATAATTTTGAATAAGTATTTTTCATCCCACTTTTATAACATTTTCTAGAATATATATCTATATTCATTCTTGTCTTTTCATTTTTTCACGCTATGGGGAAAGTAACAAAACCAATGTCAAAGGTAGTGAAACTTTCTAATGGGCCAAGGGTATTACCCTTCTTCTCCAAAGTGGGTCTTCACATTTGGGGAACAATGGAATATTACTAGCTCAAGATGCTGGCAAATTTAGACTTGGCTCTGTCATAGCTATGTGGGTTTTGCAGTTTCTGCTTAATTAAGCCAACCTCCTTTTTTGTATTGATCTTTCTCTGCTGCTTCTGTCACTCTGTATAGCAGCCCCTCTTCCCTTTTCATTGTTAAGAATGCCTCTCCATCTCCTCCAGCCATACCTTGGTTCTTCCACTTCCCATCATTCTGTCCTTGCTGTCTTAGGTATGCTGACAATATTCTGTCATGTAATCCTTCTCTGCTTCTGAATCTGGCTATTTCTTTACTTCATTTCTCCCTTTTTAGAGATGCTGTTCCCTCTTTAGACATGCACCCGCAAATCGTATGTAGTTTGCCATTAGTCACATGCGGGTCAGCTAAGTCAGGAGATCATCGATCTTTAATACTGAACATAATTAGAATGTATGCCAAAATACTATAAATTGAGATCTGCTTTCCATACAGTATATAGAAATCATATGACCTGCTACTCTTTGTTGGTGTTGGTATACCTCTCACTTGATGTAAGAGGTCAGCATAACATTTTTTTTGTCTTGTTTCCAGGCATCATGAATCCAAAATGCCCCCAAAATGCTCCATGGTGGTTTTATCATGGACATTGCTATTATTTTGAAAAGGAAAGGAAGCGGCAGCATGCATGGGCAAGCATGCAATGTTCCTATTATAAGGATGGTAACCTTGCCAAGATTGACAGTGTACAAGAAAAGGTATTGTGCTACGTTCTATTTGCAACTGGTCACAATTTCTGCATTCAGGAAGGGGGTTCGGACACATCTTTATAACTTGGCTTTTTAAATCATTATGGTTTTTAAGGTTGTTTTTAATGTTTTCATTATGTCATGAATTTTCATGAGCTGAAGCCTGTTTTATCTCATGTGTAAAACTGGCTTGACAAGATAGTGGGCTACTGCAGACATCTGAGCCATTGCAGAGTGATTTCTCTCCCCATTCACAAACCTAAGGCAAGAGAATGATGTAAAAGCAGCAGCAGATGCAGAAATAAGACTTACTTATAGGTCACTTGGGTGAGTGGAGATTAGGGCCTTAGCAATTCTCCAGCCAAACTAGATGCTGATCAGGTGTGTGTGTGTGTGTGTGTGTGTGTGTGTCAGATACGAAGGGTGCCTGAGAAATACGAAAAATAGAAATATTGAAAACACATTCTCATGACTGAAGCTACATTATGATGAATATTTTGGTTAAGAGACAATTTAATTTGAAGTGCAGAAATCTCCATAATTCTTGTTCAGAATCTGGGAGAGAGAAAATACAACGTATCTTCCCATGAGGATGTTGAATCATAGAATCATAGAATAGTAGAGTTGGAAGGGGCCTATAAGGCCATCGAGTCCAACCCCCTGCTTAATGCAGGAATCCACCTTAAAGCATACCTGACAGATGGTTGTCCAGCTGTCCAGGGGAATTTATACAGATAGTACAGGGGACTGAAGCTTTGCATGAAGTTGAATATGCTCTGGGAGGCTTTTTGTCTTAGGAGCAGGATAAAAGTGCTATAAATAAATAAAACAAAACATGACCAATTAAAATGGAGGCAACACTTAAAAACTGAGATTACAAGATCAACATGTTAAAAACTGAGGGAAAACTGCCCGTGTTTTAATCTCTTTCTAAGAGATAGCAGAGAAGGAGCCTGGTGAATGAGTACAGGAAGTGTTCCAGAGAAAAGGTGCCCTGCTCAAGAAGGTTGTGATGTTGCTACCAACTTTGCTTCAAATGACCGAGACACTCCCAGCAGGACCTCCAAAGATGATCTTGACAGTTGGGCAAAATCAGATGGGAGCAGGCAGTCCATCACTTAACGTAGTCACAAGCCATTTAACATTTTAAAGGTTAAAACTGGAGTTCTGAACGGTTGCAATTGTGCAACAAATTAGAAGCCAGTGTTGTTCTTTAAGAACTGGCATTATATGTCCCCTAAAACTTGAGCCAAGCTTTATTTACTTATTTATTAAAATATTTATAATTTATCTTTCTGCCATAAGAGTGCCATCAGAGCAATTTTAATTTTAAGATGTTTTTAATAATGTATTTGTTTTTATCTGTTTTAATGGTTTATCTATTTTATTGCTTTTATATTTATATTTATTGTTGTTCCCCGCCTCGATCTAGATGGAGAGGCGGGTTAGAAATGAAATAAATTAATTAATTAAATAAATAAATAAATGTACAAATGTACAAAACAAAACATTAAACAATGGCATAACAGTAAACCAGATTAAAAGAATGTTAGTTTACCCGGAGGGAGAGGCAGGTAAGAAATAAATTATTATTATTATTATTATTATTATTATTATCCCATAGAGCAGAATCAACCCTATCTAAGAAGTATTACAAGCTGATTGGAACAAAAATGTTTTCACCACCCGCCTCAGATTAAACAAAGATTCAGCCAATCAAACCTTCCAGAGGGGGCACAATTCCACAGCTGTGGTGCTGCCACAGATTAGGCTTTGAGCAATAATCCCTCAACTATCTTTTGGGATGTTCTAACAAATAGGACTGCAATCATGCAAAATGATGCCTCAAAATTCCCGGAAAAGTATCATCAATGGTATTGAATGTTACTAAGAGGTCCAGCAGAGCCACAGGGGTGTACTCTCCCTTTCCAGTTTCTGGTATAGGTCATCCATCAAGCTGATGGAGCCTATTTCACTCCCCAAACTAGGCCTGAACCCAGATTGGAATGGATCCAAATACGTTAACCACCTAACTTCTGTGTGTTGAATTGATTCCAGTTTTCAGGCAACCTTCAAAAACAGTCCTATGTAGAATGACTGCAGTACTCCCATCTAGATGTTTTCAGGCCATGAATAACGCTGGCTAGGTTACATTTTTCTAACAATAGCTGTACTGTACTGAATGTCAGTTAAATAAGTTGTTCTTAAAAGAGGTTTCTTTTTCTAGGAGTGGGTTGGTATTATGTTGGAATCAGAGGGCTGGATTGGCTTGCTTCAGGGAGGAACTTCATGGAAATGGAGTGGCGGTACAGAAAATGTTGATCCAACAAATTACAGATGGTAAGCATTCAGTTTAAGACTGCAGTCTTAGCACAATGTGCTTTACATTTTTCCTTGTAGCTCAGCTCTTCTGAGCACTAGTCCTCATAATAGAGTTGGCTAGCCATTTCTCTTGTAGACAGATAATATGTTTGGTCTCAGGAAATACGGGGAGAAGACCATCACTTCTGGTATATGCACAGTTGTCTCTCTGATTACAGGAGGGTGAAGTGAAAGTGTTGATGCTGTACCTAAGTGATCTAGGGAAGCAAATACTGAAAGTTATGTCAGTTTACCTTGCAGGCCTTTTTGGGTGCCAAAGCATCTCTGAGCATGGGGGATGAGGACTCATGCTTAGCTTCCATGGGACAGTACTACTTTTCTTTTCCAGTAGTACTGTTCTTTCTTGGCAAAAGAAGCACAGTTGTGCTGCCCCTTTGAATTCAGATCTTAGTAGGGATATTCAAGCACCCAGCCCAGGCCATCCCCTGCACGCTTTCTCTGTCCCCTGGAGAACTTGTTGCTACTTTGATCAAGACTCTGAACAATATATCCTGAGAACAGGAAGAGCTAAAGGAGAACTCAGATGGGGCAAAGAAAATCAGTATGTGATAATTTCCCTGGATTATACTAAGGAAGTAGCGGATAGATGGAATGAATTCTGAAAAGCTCAAGAGTCAGTGAGACAGAAGAATCTACAGTTTTTACTTCTCCGCTGTCTTTTGTCTCTGACATGAATGTCATCTCAGATCTTTTCAAACACTTGTAGTTGCTGAGGATTACCTTCTTCGCCTGAACTCAGCTGCTATGCCAGCAGAGGAAGGCTAATATTTTGCAAATCTCAAAGCCTTCGTGTCATTTTAGAACTCTTTTCTTCTTGTATTGTTTGGAACTGAGATGCCTATCTTGGGATTATATTTGGACTTCATTTCCCCCTTCTCTTTCCCCATCTATTAAGAGATTTGCTGTGTTTAAATTGTCCCCTCCACAAAATGCTATTAAATATTATCACTAAATATTACCAGAAATAAAGCTATTTTGGCAGGGGGAGTGGAGGGGCCTTGGGGGTGACTTATGCTGTCATCTGGTTTGGAAGCACTGTATTGATGTTTTATTTTTTCTCTTCTTCGGGTTTCTTATGTTCTTTAAAATTTTCGTTGTTTTTGTTTGGGCTGATAGTTCTTTTTCATTGTTCTTTCTCTTTTTTTAATGTAAGGTTTACCAGTTAATTCAAATGTTTGATTTGTTGTTGTAAGATTCATAAATATATTCTTGGAAATTCTGGGCAGTAACCAGTGTTAGTCTCACTTAGAGTAGCCCCATTAAAATGAATGGGACTGAAGTTTGTCATGACCAGCTTTAGTCCCATTCATTTTAATGGGACTACTCTAAGTTGGACTAACACTGGATACCACTCTCTAGGTATGTAATGTGCCATACTGTTCTTAGATGGCTATTTCTGTTTTGCTAAAATGTCTTAGAAGTATAAGGAGGGAGCAGTGAGTTTTCTTCAGATCTATGTAGTTCATGGACTTTACATTTGTGAAATTTTTGTCAGGCTTTACATATGTTGTAAATAGTGTTGGAAGGTTGCAATCGAGGGCATAAATTCATTCTTCAATTCTCTGGCTTCTTCCCACTACGAAGTTAAATTGTGGGTCTGTATTCTCAGGAAAGAAGGAGTAAATTGCTAAAGCAGACTATTGTGAAGAGAATGGAAATGCATGGGACATCCAATTTTCCTTTCCAATTTTGTAAGTCAGGGTTTGTAAAGAGTTTGATTGATTACAATTTTGATTATACCAGCTTATTTTTATATTTTAAAACAGGCTATGGGATTTTCCTGAAACAGAAAATGAATGTGCTTTGATGATGAGAGGAGGAAGACTTCAAGCATTACCATGCACTGAACAATATTTCTATATTTGTGAAAAAGAAATAGGTATCAATCAGAAGATATTGATATTTGAGCATTCCACTACTAATTCTTCCATACCCATCACAGGATCATTTAGCCTCCTGCTATATAATGTAGTAAAATAAATGCAAAATAGTATATAAATGTAATAAATAAAAATAGTGAGAAGCTTCGTTGCAGTTTTTGGTACACTTCCTTATAGCACTTACATAAGTTCTCAGATCCTGAATCAGAATACAGCTTAAGTAAATTTGAATAATGATCCTTAGTAAGGACAGCTATTAAGCATTGTGAGTACAATTATAAGGAAGTGCTTGAAGAACTTATATTTTCTCCAGAAACTGTAGTCATGGTAACTATAGTGGATATATTATCAGATTGCTAAATTTGCATCCATTTACCTTTTGTCTGTAATTCATGCTGCGTTTGCTTCCAGTAATCTTGTTATTGAATTATTATTTTCTTTTCAAAAAGCTGGTCTTGACCTTTTCATTGATTATCCTGGAAAAATAATGCTGGCTGTTTATCCCCTGGCTGTGTATAAAGACCTTGATGAAGCAAGATTCCATTGTGTACTAAACATAAACTGTACAGGAATAACTAGCTGGCCAGAAAAACATTTTCTTGTCAAAGGAATGGAAATGGTGTCAGGTTCAGCTCATCATATATTTCGCTTGAAAACCAGTAAGGATGCATCCTATTTTCATAAATATTTTGTTTAGTGAAAATTGTTTTTAACAGGATAATGTGGGGAGTTGGGGGTGGAAATGGGAAGTAGAATACCAAAAGCATAGTTACAGTCCCAATGCACACTTGCAAGCTATTCTAACTGCAATGGTAAGCTTGAAATGTCTTGAAAATAGCGCTAAAACGGTGGTGGGAAACCATTTTCAACCCAAGAGCTGAATTGGTTCCAAGTAAATGTGTTGGGAGGGGGGCACACACCTGCAGTGGGTTTGGGCACACTCCAAATTGACACATGGCTCCACAGTGTGATTGTCCGCACACACCCACATACACACTCTTTCAGTCATTCATTGCCAGCCTTCAGCTGGAATCAGTGTTTGAGATTACAATGGAAGAGGGGGCATTTTTCAAGGTGTGTGTGTCATGCTATTGAGAAGAGGAGCAATAGCCTTTCCCTCCTGAGCAGCTCTCCCCTTGACCCTCCTCACTGCAATTAGACTTCTTAAAAGCCTCAACTGTAACCAGTGCGCTTTTTAAGAAAAACTAATTGCAGTGGGGGAGGGTGGGGAGCAGGAAAATGACATACTCCCTGTTCAGTGCTCATTGTTGGTTTATCAGGGGCCTGATATTTCTTTCCTCAGAATGGTCCCTGTGGTGTCACTACCCTCAATGACACAATCCACAACTTCTCTTTCGCTACCACCACGCTCCTCTTTATTTTTAAAATGAATGAGGGAAATTTAAACCTCTTTATTTTTGTGTGTAAGTGTAGGTGTATATCACCAATCTACGGTAACAAATAAGACCGAGTAAGTGCGGTTAAAATAAGAAAACAATATTGAAAATGTTATTTATAAAGAAAAAAAAATTAAATACACCTTATGTCTAATGTTATTATAATAAATATATTTCCCTCCACCTTCTAGGGAACACTGTCCACCCCCAAAAACTATAGTCCCAATTTCCTAATCTTACCCTGATGAAAGCCCGTCCTTCTCTCCCCTGTCCCTCTCAACTCCCTCTCCTTTATCCTCTCTCTCATTCTCCACTCCAAATTAAACAACCAATCAGATGACAACATTCAAACAGCTCAACATTCTAACTTCTCCTCTCCCCTACTTACTATTGCCTGTAATAAAAAGAATTGGCCAAAGCAAATCAAGCCCTGAACCAACCAATCATAATTATACATATAAACAACAACATAAAATACCATTTCGTCACAGTCCCTCATTTATTTATTTATTTATTATCTTTTTATTTTTTATTTTGTTACATTTGTATATCGCCCCATAGCCGAAGCTCTCTGGGTGGTTTACATAAGATTAAAACAATTAAAAACAATATAAAACAATTAAAAACAATATACAAAAATTAAAACAGCAAAAACATACAATATACACAAAATATACGCATACATTTAAAACTACTGTAATAACTTTAAAAAGCTATAAACCTAAAAATAAAACAAACCCAGGCTTATCAGATATTGCTAAATGCAGTTTCCTACTGCAAGATATTTCCTACTGTGTGCTCCTGGATATACTGATGTGGAGCTACTTCTTTGGCCAGATGTGAATTCTGTAGCTCAGTGCCTACAAAAAGGTCACAGGTTCAGTTCCCAGCATCTTCAAGTAAGGCTGGGAAAGACCTCTATCTGAAATCCCATAGAGCCACTGCCAGTGAGTAATAGACCAGAGGTAGGCAACCTGGTGCCCTCCAGATATTTTGGATGAAAACTCCTATAATCCCCAATCATTGGCCCTGTTTGCTGGGGCTATGGGAGTTGTAGTCCAAAACATCTGGAGGGTATCAGGTTGCCTACCGCTCATTTTAGTCAGTAGTAAACTAAATGGAGCAATAGTCTGACATTATAAGGCAGCTTCTTAAGTTGTTAAAGACCATATTGGACTCTCACAGTATGCATGTTTCTATTCCCCTTTTGAGAACCTCTGCAAAGTCTCTCCAAGAACAATCAAACAAATACTGAATCATGATTAAGCCTCATTAAAATAAATGGGATGGCAATTAATGACTAAGGAAGATCTTATTAATTTCTGGGCCATTAGTTATAGCTAATTTTTGCTAAACTCTTCCCTGTTGCTAATCACATTTGTTGCTAGGTAAAATATGTATTTGGTTCTTTCCCACCATGCTTTAAATACAACTTGTTACCCATATGTGTGACTGGATAAGCAATTTGATCTCACCATTAAACTGCAATTAGAACACTGAATGTAATTTACGTTGATATCTTTATACTGTACAAAATTATTATGCAGGAGTGTCCATATCAAATGAAGTTGCTGTAGTTACACATTGGATGTAGTTATAAAAAGAGAGCTTCTGTATGTCTGGCAGTAAATGTATAGCTTGGAATATATTTATTACCTACGTAGATGTTCAAGCCTGGTTTGATGTTAAGAATTTATTTTAATTCTTTTCTAGGTTGCTCACCAGGGCGTCATGGTTATGCATGTGAGGAAGAATGCCCAATATGTAGAGAGAATGCACGTTGTAACATGTTGACGGGCTTCTGTGATGAGAAAAGCACCTGTATAGACCAAGAGTCTATAGAGACCTGTTCAGAAAGTAAGTTTTTAAAAACCCTATAAAGTTTAGTTTACTTAAGATACTGCTGGCTTTGCTCTATAACTGAAATGGCTCTTGAGAATATTCTTAAATGCTTCTGAATTTGTGGGACCTTTTTAATAAAAATGAAACAAAAATTGTTCTTTTACATGTTACATGATACATGTTTTGTCCTGTAGTGGTTTAGGCTCAGTTCTGGGATTAAGTTCACAGTAATAATCTTTGAATGGTATAGATTTAGGACCATGCCTTAACAGTGGCTGCAAACAGTGTGATGCAAATGTCAGCTGATCCTGCTGTGGGACATTACATACAAATGTCTTCTAGTTTAGCTATAGTTTATACTGTGTCATAGTTTCAGTGTGATTTTACAGTGCAACAAATTAGTTGGGGAAAGATTTCTATATAGTCTATGTAGATCTGATACAGACCTTTGTCCCAATGAATCATTAAGGTTGTGGAAACTAGGGATGGGGACACATCCTGATTTGGTTTAGAATAAGATAAGCCATTTTCCCTCCCTCCAACTTAAGATTTGGACTGAACTTCCTCACTGGAAAATGTACTTTTTACTCTTGAGAAAACTATAATTCCCTGGTCTTTTGGCATCTGGCTCATTGTTTTGGCATGGAAGTGGGGAAAGACCTTCCTCCACTGTAGGAGAGAAGCAGAGCCAGGTAATAGGTTGATGGAATAGGGTTTAGAGGTAAGCAGGTGGAAGGTTGGAGGGAGGAATTGAGTTCTTCTCTAGCTTGGAATAAAGTCCAAACTGGAGAAGAACTCAGGGATTTGTTATGCTCATCTTGTATTTGAGATGAACATTATAAGTCAGCACAAAAGGCATTGGCTCAGTTCAGACAACACATTTCTCAACAGTGGTTTTAGAACTCCACTGTGGAGTTTTTACACCACCGTTGAGAAATGTGTTGTCTGGAGGGAAAACTCCACCCCACGGTAGAGTTTGTTTAGAAAACTCCACCCCACGGTAGAGTTTGTTTAGAAAACACTCCACGCTGAATATCCACGCTGTGCAGAGGAGAGTTCCTGCACAATGGTTGTGTTCCATGTTATGTGGAGAGCTCTGTGGAGTTTCCTGTTGCACTGAATGGACTTTTCCCACTGGCTACAGAGATCCCTGGCTAGAGCAGTGAAAGGAGTAAGTGCCACTCTAGGAGAGCTGCTGGGATTGGTTTTTTTTTGCAGCAATGGCTGATGAAATACCATCGGGAGGACTGGGGGAGGAGAGAGGGTGGAGGAACTGCCAATCAAATGCCATGTTGACTTTTATTTAACTCCATGGGAGATCACATTCACGCAATGTTGGAGTTAGTGAGTACCTCCTACAAACTCAATTGTTGAGTGGAGTTTTCACACTGCATAGAGGAACATGTTGTGTGAACTGAGCCATTTTCACATAAAAACATAGTAAAATATTAAAAATGAATAATTTAAAAAGCCATTTTATAAAAATGTATCTTGAACCCCTTCCTGAATGTGAAGAGAATGGGGGCCAATCACTCCAAAAGGGCTGATTTCTAGAAGTTCGGAGCAATGCAGTAGAAAGTCTTTTCCGGCATGCATGATAAACAGACCTCTACAAGCAAGGTTGTCTTCAGAAGGGCTTCTTCTTGTTAGAAATCAAGTAGTTATGTACCACGATAGCCAGACCAAAGCCATTTATAGCTTTCGGGTGCAATCCTATGCATGTTTAGACAGAAAAAAGGCCTGCAACTCCCAGCATGTCAGGAAATAGTTACAGTACTGCAGTGGGCCTTGTAGTTTATAGTTAAGATTTAATTAGAAGTAGCCTGGAAGAGTTTGGGACTATTCAGTCTGTGGCATGTCGAAATCTGTGTGAGTTTATCTCTTCCAGTGTTCTCAGAGCAGAGCGGGGGGAATCTTCCTACTCCCCACAGCCACCTGCTTCCTCTGGCCTTGAGCAAAAAATCTCTCCATGATCAAAACACCACTGGGACAGTTGGTGTAAAATTAGCTTGCTTATGGAAGCCCAATTTCTCACCCCCAACACCAGTCTGTACCAATCTCCAAGTGGGGAAAGCTTACTTTAAGTGTCAGGACCCAAACAGGGGTGGGGAATCTCAGGCCTGAGTGCTAAATCTGGCTCTTCTGGGATCCTAATCCATCCCTCCAGAGTTCCCTAGGTGGTCACACTTCTTTCCAGTGGCCCCACCTGTTTCCTCCACCAACCTATTATTGTTTGGTGATTTCTTAGCTTTTGCACAGTTTTCCCCCTAATCAGAAAGGTTGAATTGCGGACTTCCGGTGTAATGGTGGAAGGTTGAAGCCTCCCAGCCTTTGGGCTGGGAAGAACAGAGTGATTTATTCACTGTCTAAGCAGCTGCTGGACGGATTTAACGACCTCAGATCGAAGGGGTTTTGGCTGGAGCAGGTCATAAGTTGTCTTGATAATCTCCGGAGCTTCAAAACTCGACAGAAGTCACTTCGCCAGGAGAAGAAGCGAGGAGATAAAGAGACCCAATGTCTATCGCTCATGAATCACACTGTAACCTTGAGAAAGGGGTAAAGATCTTTCATCATACATTCCCCGAAATTGATTGGATATATAACAACAAAAATTAACGGGAGTCGGGGGGGATTTCAACACAACAAGATAAAGAACAAACAACATACCTGGTGAGTGGAAACAGACTTTTTGTACAAAGGACGTGAATAAATAAATATTTCTGGAAGAGGGAAATCTCTGTAAGCTGGATGGAAGTTTTGATTTTAAGGAGAGGAGAAAAAGAGGCTTCTAACTAGCAGAGAATGGAAAATTACAGATTGCTAGACCCAGTCAACATGCCTCTGTCTGGGCTTTCCGCCAGAAGATAGTTGCCATGGAAATGAAGAATTTAGATAAGAAAAAATTATTTGCTGCAGTCATGGCGCTATCTGCTGATGAAACAAATATGACAATGCTTTTGAAACAGGAATAAATTGACTCTAGGGAGGAAATATCTGTTGGTGTGATTTTTACATTTTCTGGGGGGGAAAATACAAGCTGGACTCAATGGAAAAAGTGAAATACGTTATGGGAAAACATAAAAAAGAGTTGGAGGACACTCAAGTTGATGAAAGGAATCCAAGAGAGAAGGGAGGAATTTCAGATAAGTAATACTGGTGGAATTAAAGAATTTGTTTGATACATAATAATATCTCAAAAATGGATTACAAATATTTATCATGGATACAGTGTTGTATTTTTCTCTTGTTTTTTTAAATTTTTTTTTAACTGTTGTGATTTTTATGTTTTATATTGTTGTTGTTCCCCGCCTCGATCCGTAGGGAGAGGCGGGCTACAAATAAATATTATTATTATTATTATTAATATAAATGGACAAAATTCTCCACAAAAGAGGAAAAAATATTTTGTAATCTAAAATAATTAAAACGGGATATTATCTGCTCACAAGAAACATATTAGAAAAAAAGATACAAAATATTTGTATAATAATGGTCTGGGAGAAGAATTTATTTCCGCAAGCACAAAGAAAAAATCAGGGGTGGTTTTGTACATTAAACCCCATTTAAAACCAGAATTAGTTGTATCTGATGAACATTTTGTCGGTGTAAAAATCATTGTAGATAGAGTGGAAATTATGGTATTGGGGGTGTATGCTCCCAATGAACAAAAAGCAGAATTTTATGAACGATTGTTATATAGACTGGAGGACATTTCAAGTGATAGTTAGTGTATCTTGGGTGATTGGAATGGAATGATATCACCAAAATGGATAAACATTCGGACAAAGATATTAAAGGTCAACAGGGAACGCTTCCAAAAAGTTTTTTTGATCTGGTGGACAGTTTGGGTTTGGTTGATGTATGGAGACATAGAAATGGTGACTCTAAGGAATATACCTTTTTTTCGGATAGACATAAGTGCTTTTCAAGAATAGATATGATTTTGATATCTAAGACAACACTTACAAAAGTAAAGAGTATAGAGATTTTGCCAAAATCTTTTTCAGATCATAACTCAGTACTGAAGGTTCTCAAAAGAAAAGTAAGTATGTTCAGATGGAGATTAAATGAGTCTTTGCTACAAAATAAAGCGGTAGTGGAAGAAGGCCAAAAAAAAATCAAGGAATTTTTTTAGTTGAATTTGAATAAAGGAGTTAACCAAAGTACGGTCTGGGATACAAGCAAAGCTTTTATAAGAGGATATTTTATTCAGAAGGATAGTCAAATTAAGAGGGGAAGACAGGAAAAAATGAAAGTTATTACGGATGAGATTAAAAAGAAGGAAGAGGAATTAAAGAGCACACCAAGAAAGGCGGGGATTAGCCACCAGATCAAGTTATTGCAACAGCAACTGTCCATGTTGACGATTAGAGAAATGGAACCGAAGTAAAATTTTATAAAACAGAGAATTTGAAGGTGCAAATAAACCTGGAAAATGGTTAGCTTACAAACTGAGGAAAGAAAAAGGAAAAAAAAATAGTGAAAATTCAGGATGGTAATACAGAAATAATGGATGATGCGAAGATACAAGGAATATTCTGGCAATATTACTCAACTTTATATAAGAAACATGAGACGCCACTGGACAGAATAGATACATATTTACAAAAACAGAACTTGCCTAAAATTTCTTTGGATTATAAACAAATGTTAAATAGAGAGATCACTATGGCTGAAATGGTCGCAGCTATAAAAAGAATAAAATTGGGGAAAACACCAGGACCGGATGGTCTATCAGGTACATATTACAAAAATTTTGAGGAGGAACTATTACTACCTTTGCAAAGTATGATGAACTCGATTTTGAAAGAGGGGAAGATACCAGTGACATGGAAATCAGCATATATAACATTGATACCCAAAGAAGGTCAGGACTTAACTTTGACTAAAAATTATAGACCAATATTGTTGTTGAATAACGATTACAAGTTGTTTACATCGATAGTGGCGGAAAGGTTGAAGTGTGTGTTGCGGGAATTTATTCATGAAGATTAATGTGGATTTTTGCCGAAAAGACAGATAAAAGATAACATTAGAATTGTATTGAATGTTGTAGAATACTTG
Source organism: Anniella stebbinsi (assembly GCA_029215795.1). Classification (NCBI taxonomy): domain Eukaryota; kingdom Metazoa; phylum Chordata; class Lepidosauria; order Squamata; family Anniellidae; genus Anniella; species Anniella stebbinsi. The sequence continues at coordinate 80,861,958 of JARDYH010000005.1, read as the reverse complement.
GATAAACATCCAGAAAAACGAGCGGCTTTGATTTTTTTGGATGCGGAGAAGGCTTTTGATAATCTTAATTGGGACTTTTTGTTTAAAGTTTTGGAAGTAATGGACTTTGGGTCTAATTTCACAACACGTGAAGTCAATTTATACTGAACAGAGTGCGCAGATCATTATTAATGGAGATTTGTCGAAACTGTGCAAGATTACGAGAGGGACTAGACAGGGATGTCCACTATCACCTTTATTGTTTATTTTGGTGTTAGAAGTACTTAAAAGAGCTGTTAAGACAAGAAGAAAAAATTGGAGGAATAAAAATTAGAAAAGAATCCTACAAGTTAAGAGCTTTTGCAGATGATCTTGTGTTTACTTTAGAGGACCCATTGAGTGGAATTGAAATTTTAATGAATAAGTTGAATGAATTTGGCGCATTAGCAGGTTTCGAAGTTAACAAACAAAAGACTAAGATACTTACAAAAAATATGAGTAAGCAAGATCAAATAAAGATGGTAGAGAAAACAGGTTTTAATGTAGAAAAAAAAGGTGAAATATTTGGGCATAAACTTGACAAATATGAACTGTTAGTTGTTTCATAATAATTATGTTAAGATTTGGAATGAAGTTAAACAAGATTTGATAAGATGGGACAAACTTCAAATGTCTTTAATGGGGAGAATTGCAATAATTAAGATGAATGTTTTGCCAAGAATGTTGTATGTATTTCAGACAACACCTATAGTAACTTCGGAGCTACCATTCAAGCAGTGGCAGAGAGAGATTTCTAAATTTATTTGGCAATCCAAAAAACCAAGAGTGAAATTTAAAATATTACAAAATGCCAGAGAGAGAGGAGGTTTGGGTTTGCCGGATTTGAGGATGTATTTCTCTGCCTGTTGCTTGATGTGGATGAAGGAGTGGATGTTGTGAAAAAACAGAAGATTACTGGAATTAGAGGGGCATGATCTAAGATTTGGTTGGCATGGGTATCTGTGAACGTAGAATTTAAAAATCATTATGTGAGACGAGTGATTTTGAGAATATGGATCAAACATAAACCCAGACTGTGTTAGAAAATGCCACTATGGATTTCCTCACAGGAGGCTCTTTACAGAAGAGAACTTGCAAGCACGACTAAATGGTTGAAGTATAGTGAGATTTTAGAAATAACAGAAGGAGATGTCAAAATGAAATCAAGAGAGGAGTTATTGAGTGAAGGAAATGTGTGTCAGTGGTTCTCATACTTACAAATGATGGAAAGGTTCAAGATAGATTAAAAAAACCTTGGGTTTTGAATGTACAAAATCTGAATTTGAGGAAGTTTTATGTACAAATGATGATCATGTTATTTCAAAGTCATATAAGCTTTTGTTAAAGTATGAGAATGAAGATGAAAAGATAAAAGATTGTATGATAAAATGGGCTCAAAATTTTGGATATAATATTACTATGGATCAGTGGGAGGATATGTGGCTGAGAGGTTTGAAATTTACATTATGTACCAGATTGAAAGAAAAAAAATATAAAATTATGTATAGATGGTATATATCTCCGTCAAAATTGGCAAAAATGTATAAAGGGACACCGGGAAGATGCTGGAAATGTGAAGAGCAGGAAGGAACTTTTTACCACTTATGGTGGATATGTAAAAAATGCAAAATCCTATTGGACACAAATGCATAAGGTGATGCAAAGCGTATTGAAGACTAAAATACAATTACGCCCAGAATACTTTTTGTTGGGGATAATAGACGAACAGTTGACACAAGGTTATGGAACTTTATTCTTATACATGACAATGGCAGCAAGATTAATATACGCCCAGAATTGAAAGAATGAGAAAGTACCAACAGAAGACGAATGGCTGTTGAAAGTTACAGAATTGGCGGAAATGGCAAAACTTACAGCGATAATAAAAGATAAAGCAACAAGTGGGTTTATTGAGGAATGGAAACCTCTGATAGACTTTTTAAAAGAGAGAGAAGGGAAGGATATATCTGCAAGCAGATTCAATGATTAAATTGGAAGAAAAATAATTGACGGAAGTCGGGTAATTCACTCACTATGTAGAAATTTTTGTTTGTTGGAGAAATTCGGAAGTCCATTTTAATGTTTAATGTTGTATGTTGTAGCGTTTGTATTTGTGTTTTATTATTGTCTGAAAAATAAAAAAGTTTTAAATCCTAAAAAGAAAGGTTGAATTGCCTCTCCAAAGTCTCGTTGCTGGGAGTTAAAGCTTATAATATGCTGGGAGTGGTGTGCTCTTTTTGTATTTTTGGCTCACCCTCTTTTGTCTTTGGTTCCTCCCATGACTGAAATGTGACCTCCAAGGCCTTCTTCAAAATTGAATTTGGCCCTCGTGCTGAAAGAGGTTCCCCAGCCCCACACTTTCCCACACTTTTCCAAAAATGAACCACAAATAGAGCCACTGCTGCTGTCAGCTGCATCATCCTGGTTGCTAAAGTAAGCTTTTCCTTCATGGGACTGGGAGATGCTGGAGGGCAATGTTTGTTTGAACAGAATTGTGTGTCCAAACGAATTGGGCTGTGCTGCCCAGCCTGATTCTGCTCACAGGGATCAAGCAAGTGCCTTCATTTATACATGCACTCCACTTGATTTTCTTGCAAAACACAACACGCCTAGTAAAACTGATGAAAGGGGAAACTACTGATTAGGTAGTGTTTATGGACGAAAATACACCTCCAGGATGTGTGTGTGTGTGAGTGAGTGAAGGGACTTGATACTTGCAGCAAGGTATGTTTTCATTGACATAATTAAAAAACCCTATTCCATACCCTTGGGCCTTTCACTTGGTTTCTGAAATGGTGCCAAATCTACTGTCCTAACCAGTATTTAAAAATAATGATTTGCACAAACAGTTTTCTTAGCTTCCATCTTATTTGCAATTCAAGTTTTTGACCGATCAGGTGCAGCCTGTTTAATCTCCAGTAACGTCATGCACTTACTAAAGCATCTGGTCATCTTGTGGTAACGAATTCCATAATTTAACTCTGTGCAGGGGACTTCCGTTTCCGGTGGCTGCTAGCCGGTAGCTGTTGTTTGAAGCTCCGTAATTTTTTACACTCCACATTCTTGCCTGCTAAATTAAGCCAGGCCAAAGATAAGAAAAGACAAGATAAGTGCAATGAAATGTCTTATTCTGACTTTGCTGCTTGAGGGAAATGAGTGAAGCGTTTGGAAGCTAGGAGGACGCCTGGGGCTCTGCAAACAAACAAACTCAGTTAAGTGCTTCTCTGAAATTTTATACTTCAAAGCCAAGAAATTTTAAGCTATTTTAAGTCAAACCTTTTAAAACAGCTCTGGCACTAACAAATATTTTTAAGAATTTCTTTTACGGCACTTTGCACTTTAAAATATTACCATAGGAAGTAACAGATGTTAAGAATAACAAGGAGATAAAGACACTAGAACATAACAAGCAAAGAAGATAAGGCAGCCTGCAAGTTCTGAGAAGCTTTAATAAGCCAGCAGCAAAGATAACGACAAAGTAAAGAGTGAGGATTGAATTTGGCATGAACTTTAAGTTAAGAATTAACAACAATAACAACGATAGTAAAGAACAAGATAGAGGTTAATTTGGAAACCAGTAGGGGCGTTGCTAGACCACTACGTGCAGAGCCTTTTCTGACTCCCCAGGAGCGAAATCCTGGCGTTGTTCGAATAACAATTAACCAACACATCAAGAGAAAATTGTCAACACATTGATAGGCAATAACTGACTTTTAAAGCTCTAGTCACAGCTTAATAATTGTCCTAATTGCCTACAAGCTGCAATGGTGTTAACAAGAGTTGGCTATAAATCAAAGGGAATGATCCCTATAGCAGAAGATGTGAGTGTTTATGTTAAAACCCATAAGCAGTTAAAAATTACAAATTTTTTCCAACATAACCCAGGGGCTAAAGCATACAATAACCTGGAGGAAACAGCACCTACAGAGCCAACTCTAGACTGGTCCCTGGGTCCTCAATGTATCATGCGGCCTGAGGACCCTGAAAGTCTTGAAGAATATACACACAGTCTAGCAGAAGAGATTGCCGATGCTGATACAATGCTCGAAAAGATGAACGGGCGAAAAACGGCTGACTCAGCAACGGCAGATGGAGGCTCTAGTCCTAGCTCTCCCAACCAAATCAAAGCATCTGGTCTTGTGTATGAAGAACCAGCTTCAGTAATATATAAAATAAATGGCTCTATGACTCCACAGGTTGAGCAAAATAATATCTTAGCCAATATGGAACTGCAAATGAGTCTTCATTTCAAAGAAATTAGGAATCTGATTACGGAGTGGAGGTGCGATTTAATATTGATAAAGCAATATCTGTCCGAGACAACGGATCTTTTAACAACACTAACATCTTTTGCTCTTGAGCAAACTAAAACCAATGCTCAAGTCAATTTAGGTGAAATGACTTTTATTGCCCCAAATCAAGCTCCCTCATTCAATAGCAGTATAAAGGCTCCAGCAAGCCCAGCTCAAAAAACCAGGGCAAGACGTACTAAATCCAAGAGAATTCAGAATAACAAATCTAGCAAATCTCTTGGTGCACTGGAAAAAAAGTCAAAAAATTTAAAATCTAATAGCAAAACCAGGAGATCCACCAAAATGAAATTTGACAGACTTTTTAAATTAATGGTAGAGCCGGAGTCAAGAACTAAGTATAAGACGGACAATAAAAGTAAACCTGCCAGGTCAGGAATTAAAAACAACAAGGCAACTAAAACTCCTGCCTCGGAAGTCAAGAAAGGCAGTATCCAAAAGAGTACAAGTAATTCTACTACTACAGATAATACGCATGAGTGCAGGGCGGATGACCTCCTCGAACCTACTCAGCCCCCAAGTGTGGCTAACCAACAGCCCCCTAACCAGCCAAAAGCTGAGTTGAAAAGATCTAATCCAGGTGATGAGATTTATTGGTCCCTACAATGGAACCCAAGGATATTAGTAATCTCAAATTTCCCTAAACCAAAAGGAGTGATATCACACCCTGCTAGAATAGATCACCTCATTGCAATTCTTGCAGAGTCTGCACAAATATGCCTCTCTCAAGCTGGAGTTTTGGGAGTAGAATATCTTTATTTTAATCACTTTTCAGCTCGGGCAGTGGTGACTTTTGATTCCCTGAATACAGCCGCCAAGATATACAGCAGAAGAGAGCGGCTGCGGGATAGAGGTATGCTGGTTAGCAGATACTTCTTCAACACAGCCCCTCCGACCAAACTGTGTGTTAGGGATCCCATTAAGTCGACGTACGGGAACAGAAGTCCTGGACCACATCTTAATACTTCCATCAGCCCCAGGACAATTATTTGCTCTGAAGGGAACTCTGATACCAGATTGAGTCTCTCAAATCATGTGCCCAATTATACTCCCAGTAAAGAGGGTAGTACCGAGTCTAACCCGGGTGCTCTATTACAAGACCCTTTCCAGGAGGAAAATCAACTAATAAATAGTTTTGAGGCCTTACCTGCCCAAGAGCAACAGTTCATCCTGGACAGATTATCTGCACTGAAGAAATTATTATTATCTAAGGCAAAGAACGCCAACTCTAAGCCATGTAGAAACATGACAAGTGGAATGCCAGAAAAGGTAGGATTGATCAATCAAGATTCAGAGCCTGAGCAGGAAGATATGGCAAAAGATATGGCAAGCACTCAATTTGATATCATTAGATCACGAAATGACGAGTGTTTAATCCCTCAAAAAAATAATTTAACGATTCATCGGGCAATTGTAACTGCTTCATTAGATTGCTATCCTACAGATAGCAATCCACCTAGTAAGAGCTACGGAGATAATGAAGCCGACATACATAGGAATTGCAGTGGGACGGGACCCACTAACAATATTGATATCACTGACATTAATACTAATATTAGCATGAACACCTGCTCAAGATTTGCCCGGACCACAGCAGATGACAGCGCTGATGGACTTTCAAAGCCTCATTTGCATCATCTGGAAGTTAGAAAACAACCTGGCAGACCTAAGAATGGATGTATTATTGATAATAAGGGAGGGAAATTGGACTTAATAGATGAAATGATCTGACTAACCGCCAGAGATGATAATATCATACTTAAGCTCCTCTCGTGGAATGTTGCTGGCTGGGGCCCTAAAAATAAGGACCCCAGCCTTCTTAAATACCTTGCGGGATTTGATATAATATTCCTGCAGGAAACTTGGTCCAGTGATGAGATTTTTGTAAATGGTTTTGTCTCACTATGCCTACCAGCGTTCCGAAATAAGGGGAAAGGCAGGTATCGCCAAGGCCTGGCGATTTTAATTTCAACAACCTTAGACATTGACATAACAAAACTTTCTACCCACGATTCGGCGATACAGGCACTGCATATACATCTGGGTACCCTAAGGTCTGAACTGTTGCTTTGTAATTTTTACCTTGCCCCATTATCTGGCAAAGAAGCTATCCGTGAGGTTTGGCTGAAGGCTGAAAGCTTTTTAACGGAGTTGTTTGCTAAATTCCCAAAAGCCCTTCCAATACTAGTGGGCGATTTTAATGCCAGAACTAGTAATTATTCAGTTCCTCCATCAAAGGGCCCAGTGGGACATGATGCAGATAAAATATCCCCGATAAATTTTACTCGCCAGTCTAAAGATCGGCACTTTAATTTTGCCGGCCACTGCCTGTTACAGATGACCGCCAGAAATAACCTAAGTATATTGAATGGCCGATTTGATAGGGACCAGTATGGAGAATTCACTTGTACCCCAGGTAGGGGTGTAGTGTTATTGATTATTTTATCCTCCATAACCAGATGCTAAACACTGTTAAACATTTTAGTGTGGCCAACCGACTGGATAGTGACCATCGCCCACTAGAGCTAGCACTGGCCTTGGAGGGACCCTTTCGGTTGAATATTTGCACCCCATTATTAGATATTCAAACTCATACTAATAGAATAAATTCTAGATGGACGAAGGAGTCGGCTGACATTTTTGCCCAAAAATTAAAATCAGACAGCTATCTTAAGTACACCAATATAATAACAGCCGCACATTCCCCTGAAATCTCTGTTGACGCGTATGAGAGGATGATCCAAGAAATATCTGATGCCTTACAGCCTAAAACCAATAAGATAGGGCCCAAACGACTAAGTAAAAACTGATTTGATAGAGACTGTATTGAAGTAAGAAAAAAGCTTCAGACGGTGTATGCTGTTTACCGCCAGAATAACGAACAACAACTTCCCGCTCAATACTTCATCCTAAAGAAGACTTATAAAAAGCTTCTTAGACGGAAGAAGTATGAAGCGGACCGGGAATCCTGGCAACTATTAATTAATTTCTAAAAATAATAAAGTCTTCTGGCAAATAGTGGCAGGGGCTACAAGAGATAGGATTGGTGCATTGCCTAACCAAATAGCAGCGGTAACTTGGGAAGAATACTTTAAATCTATATTTAACAAACACAACGAAATAAATCCTTGCCCTCTTATTGAGTCAAATTTTTCAGTATGGCCGCTGGTGGACCCCTCTTTAATTGAGAACCTGATAATCAACCTGAAGTCTGGTAAGGCTCCAGGCCCGGACGGAATTAGCACTAACCTGCTGAAGAGCGCCCCAGAGTGGTGGGCATCGATCTTAGCGCCTTTTTTTACCAAGATAAATAACTCTGGTCAACTACCTTCGGTCTGGAGGAAAGCAGTGATAATCCCAATCTATAAAAAAGGTCCTAGAAGTGACCCAAGCAACTACAGACCAATCAGTTTGTTATCAGTGGTGGGCAAGATCTACGCTAGCTACCTAAATATAAAATTGCGAGATTGGATCACTGACAGAAACATCCTGGGGCAGGAACAGATTGGTTTCCAACCTGGGAGTTCCACCAACGACCACTGTTTGACTCTGCTTCACCTGGCTTTAAAATACACAAATACTAAAGGAGGGAAACTCTTTTGCGCCTTTATTGATCTTAAGGCTGCATTCGACTCGGTATCCCGAGCACGCCTTTGGCTGAAGTTAGAGAAACTTGAGATTGATGGCAGGCTCCTATTTCTGATAAAATCTCTGTATTCTAATACCTCAGGCCAAGTACGCTGTGGATCCCAGGGACAGGTTACAGATGAATTCACCCTTTCACAAGGGGTTAGGCAGGGCTGTGTGCTGGCCCCAGCCCTCTTCAATCTATATCTTGCAGATCTTCCCTCTTGGCTTTCCATAATTCAATCACATCCGCCCAAAATAGGTCACTCTAGGGTTAACTTACTCTTATATGCTGATGATGCGGTTCTGATATCCCAAACACGCCTAGGCCTTAATAGACTGCTAGATAGCTTTGCAGAATATTGTAATGTTAACAAACTGTCAATTAATTACCAAAAAACCAAAATCATGGTTTTTGCGAAGAAAAAAGTTAGATTCCCTTGGAGAATGGATGGGCGGAAAGTCGACCAGGTTGATGCCATTAAGTACTTAGGGATCTGGTTTCAGGAGAATTTGGGTTGGCAAAAGCACTTATCCTTTATTAAAGGAAAAGCTGAACAGACTCTGGGAGCGTTATGTCGCTTTTTCTATCAAAAGGGAGGTAGATTTTTACCATCGGCTATTAGAGCATTCAGAGCAAAATTAGTTGCCCAATTTTTATTTGGTGCACCAATCTGGTTCCCTCTCAACAAACGTTCGATAGAAGATATTCAGACATCCTATCTAAGACTCTTATTTGGAACTCCTAGGTGTGTAGCGGGGGCGGTTCTTAATTTGGAAGCAGGTCTTTCCTCTTTGAGCTCTTTGGCATGGACCCATTCAATACAATTCTGGCTTAAACTCTATCATGGCCTTTCCCCAAATTCTTTAGTGTCCCAGGTTCTCTTGGACACTTATGTCTCCCAATGGGTGAAAGAGATAGCCCAGAAGATCCACTTGATAGGGCTTCCTCCTTTTGTTTTACTTAATTCGGACATCAGAGTAGCTAAGAGTCTTGTGAGCCAAAGACTGAAAGATATAGATCTTCAGGAGCTGAAGGGTAAGGCCCGCGGCCCATGTTCCCCACACTCTTTAGAGCTATTGAGAGAGGATGGCAAAGATGGAATGAACTATTTGAGATGGTTAACAGTGCCCAAATTTAGAAGAGCCTTCTCTCTAGCAAGATTTAATGCCCTCCCTTCTAACTTACTGGTAGGAAGATTTAAGAAAACCCCTATCGAAGAGAGACTCTGTCCGTGTAATAATTTAGAGGTAGAGTCGGTCGAACACATGTTGATTAAGTGCATCTTCTATAGAGATGATAGGATCACCTTAATTGGCCCCCTAATTAAAGATTTAGCTGATAAGAACCCTCGCGAAATAGTAGTCTTTTTACTTCAGGGCAAAGACAAATATATTACAACTCAAGTAGCCAAATTTGTCCATAATATACTGGTCTGCAGAGCTCAAGTAGTTATATAAGATGTTCAGATTTAACGTACCCGTGAATATACTGTATAAATACTACTGACTGTTTATCTGTTTTTCTGGCCTGTCGGCCGCAATAAAGTTGATGATGATGATGATACTAAAGCATCTGAACATGTTTGGAAAAATTCCAGTTTGTCAACGATTGTGCCTTGAATTGCTGACACTGTTCAAACATATTGTGGATTGTTTCCCTTCAATTTGAGGACTCACCTCAACCAACCAATAAAAAAAAAAGCTTGTAGAGCAGCAGGGTTATCTGTCTCCCCACATCCTTCTACCACCGACACTGCACTTCATTTTGTAGGCCTTCTGTTTTCAGTTGAGTTTTGGAGCTGACCTTTTCCCCATTGCCTGTGCTGGAGTGCACATCTATCTTGCTGCAGTAGTATGTGTGAAGAGTAAGTTAGCTGTTTCTCCCAGCCAGTCCTAATCTAATACATGTAAAAGTAATGTTATATTGTTACCATTGTAAAAAGGAATTTACAAGAATAGTGTGCAAAGTCTAATGCGTGATTGTGGGGTGCTTTGACTGATCATGTGGACATGCCTTACATTTTATTCGTGTTTTTGTGAATAGATTCACAGGTCAGCTGAACAGGTACCCACAATTGGAGGGTCATCTGCTCCATTGGAGTGGCTCAGCTAGTCCATATAAACATTTTAAATGGTTGAATATGTACAATTCTACTTTCAGGTACTATGACCCAATTTTGCCTGCAACTTTTAGTGTTTTTCTCTCTGTCTCGTGATTCTGTAGAGTTTTTCTGAATTTTGGGTTGATAAGAAGACAGTGAATGGCTTGAGAATGGAAGGGCAAATGCATATCATTTTTATTTCAACGTCAGTGCTAACTAGCTTATTGCACATTTGTTTTTACAGCCACTGTCAGTGAGAGATGTCCAGATATGATTAAATGGTACTACTGGAACAGGCACTGTTATTATTTCTTAAGTTTTGTTGGTTCTTGGGAAGAGGGAAATACTTCTTGCAGTCGGTTTAGGGCTGCTGAACTTCTATGGATTGAAGATGAAGATGAACTGGTATGATGATTACTATTTTCCCACACTTCTGGTGACTTTCGTTGGCTTAACTGGCCACTACTTCCAGAACCTAAAGCACCTGTGTAGATGTTTCAGAAGAACGTTGGACTCACTGATACAGTACTTACATTACACTTACCAAGTTAGCATGTGTTCCTCTACTGATGCAATTGCCAAGAATTAGGATAAGAATTCCAACACATTACATCTCATTTTTTAAAGGTAAGACCGGATAGGTCTTGCTCATCTCAGCCAAGGACGCTATCCATGTAGTGGATGAGATTGGACATTCCCCACACATATAAGGCAGTCCTGAATATTCTATGTGAAGTCTTTATTCATGCAATCACTTCATCCCTCCCCACCTTTTTTTGGGAGAAGAAGGGATTGCATGTACCCATGTGTAAATAGGCCTAAATATATTATTATTATTATTATTATTATTATTATTATTATTATTATTATTATTATTACACTTATATACCACCCCATAGCCGAAGCTCTCTGGGCGGTCTACAAAAATTAAAAAGATTGAGCATTAAAAAGACAATATACAAAATTTAAAACCATAAACATAAAACAGCTGTCATTAAAATACTTTAAAACATTTTAACTGTTAAGCCTGGCCACAATGTCAATCAAAACCTCAATATAGAATGCCCAGGTCCCAGGTTGCCCTGAGCCATGTAAATAGCCTGCAAAAAATTATTGTAGCCCGTTTATGGATAAAAAGGAATTGCAAACAGCAGCTTTACAGTGTTAGGCATCTGGAAAACCAGTCCTTATTATCAACATGCACCAGAAGCATGTATTCAATCTACTATAGTCTTACCTTATACTATACAATTCATTTAGTGCAGCTTTGTCTACTGTTACTTTGTCCAGTGTATTCATGACACATTGTTGGCCAAAAGAAAGGTGAATTGCAAGTAGTGGGTTATATTCTGTTAATTAGTGTGAAATTGAAGATTTCTTAATTGTTCTAGGTCCAACACATTTTCTTATCACTTCTGTGGGATCCCTCTCTACAGTTATATTTTTTAATCCAATTTTTTAAATAAGTGTTTTGCTTCTTCTTCTTTTTTTTGAAGGAGGAGATGATAAAGTAATATCTTCAGCTAAATTCTGGTCATCAAGGGTTTCAGTTTTACGTTCCCCTTTTTATAAAACACTGCAATTATCTTTTTTTATCACCTTGTTTGGTACCTTTGCCACTATTTGCGCCTGGGTTAGCTGTCATTATTCCTCTGACAGAGAAATCTTCTCTGTCTAGTACTGGATTTTGTCTGGCTGTCTGGTGCCCTTTCTGCTCTGTTCTGAAAGTAAGCTGTAGGGCCAGGTTTACACCAAGCAGGATATAACACTATAAAAGCAGTTTGAAAATGGTATATGGAATGTGTCATGGGCCCCAACAGTTGCCAGTACACTTCAATACCATTATAAAGCAGTAATGTAGATCCTGCCTAGGTATCATTGTCCATTCAATTAAATCATGGTAACACTCCTCCCCCAGATATTTAAAATTGTTGTCAAGTCCAACTTACAGTGCAGTTCACCCCATACACAAAATCCTACTAAATTCCTTTTTTATTTACCTTTTTCTCTTGGGAAGTCACACTGATTTTATTGGGACTTATCCCCAAGTGAGCATGCAGAGAATGTATGCAGCCTAAACTTACTCAAAAGATATTAACAAGGTCAGACACATTTTTGCTAGCCTGCCTCCCCATGGATTTTTGCTAGCCTGCCTTTCTGGCATTTAAGGCACAGGGAAGAAGGGGGACTGAAGAGACTAAACCTCTCCAGTTTACCGAGGTTTCTCTGCCTAGAAGCAATGGTAATCAGGCAACTGGTTGTATATAGGCCTGCACTATGAGTGAAGCAGGAGAGTAGCAAGCAACCAAGAAATAATTCAGTAATTTCAACCAATAAGTCCTTTTATGTTCAGTTACTATGATAGCCAAATAGTCCCCAAGAAAGGGGGGCACAAATTTCCCCCTCCTTTGTGCCAGTATAGGTCAAGACAAATCTACATAGGCAAAATGATGTGTATATGTTTGTATGTTTCTAAATCATGATCAATTTACTTTCAGGTACATTCAGCTTGTATCAAGGAAGGTTTTTGTCCATAAATTCTGCACTGAGGGTGGGGTTCAAAGTGTGGGCACTGGCAGTTTAGGGAATCACAGGCAAACTGGCTAATATTTCATAAATCAATTCTGGCAAGTGAAATTTGTTCATGCTGTCCATCAAATGAGCATAATATAGTCATTTGAGTTTTGTTTAATAATGAAAGTTTGTAGGTTAGAATCCAAACTGTTTATTGTATATTTTCATAATTACAAATATAGTATCTACATTCATATAATTACATGCACAGTACATCTAAAAATAAATATGTATTATGTATTTAAATGTGTTAACAGCCCTTATAACATCATAAAAATATTAATTATTGATAACTAATAACTAGAATAAATCACCTGTGCTGCAGATTGAAATAAAGTTTGTGTTTGAACTTGTATTATACCAAGTAACTTATGATAAAGATGATATGGCCACAGTTTATAAACAGTAGGATAGTGTTTAAAATTCATATAGGAAGTTTTAGAAATTTTTGACATAGTACACATGTGCATATGCAACATACTTATGTACATATGCATTTTGGACTTCATATACATGTGCATAAACATTTAAAACATGTCTGTGTTAGCCACATATACTGCACAGGTCTATAGAAATCAAGTGTATGTTAAAAATGATACTGTTTTTTAATTCAACAAACATCTGTGCTGAACAAGATTGTTTCAGGTTGAGGGAGGTGTTTACAATGAGGAACTCTGTGGGAAAAAAATCCACCAATGCAAGATGCTCTTCTTGAGCAGCATATAAAAAGGGAAGTTTTCCAGTCCAGGATGATCATGTTTGGGGCCAGACACTATTTCCAAGCCTTGCTCTTCCTTCCCCAATAAGCTTGGGCTGGATTCAGATGGATGATGTACTACTATATGAGCCATTTTGTTTATTATTTTATATTAGATGCTTATTTGGCTGCATTTGAAGGTAGAACATTAGAACCTAATGTTGCCTGCATAAGACAGCCCAACACTGGTTTGATATCAGAAGCATTTTCAGTTGTTGGGATGGGAGCAAAATTGGGTCCTTATCAAAGTAGTAATCTTCCTAATCGTTGTGAAAACTCTTTGCCTGTTTTTTAAAAAATCAATGCTACCTTGTTATTTCTATATTGTAGAAGTGGTTACAAAGGTTTTTGAGAGATACAATATGGATAGGACTGCAAGATATAAACTATGATAACATCTGGGCTTGGTCACATGAAGATGATGCAGCACATGCATTGGAATGGTATGTATGAGAGTTATCTAATTTTCACTAGGCATTTGACTCAGTCCATAACAGTTGGCACTTCAAGCAGATCTGTGCCTTGAACTCAGTTGTATATATTACATGTGTGTAAATAGCTGTGAAAAGGCTTAGCAATTAAAATAGTACCTGGAACCATTGTGATGCAGATTCTACTTGATATCAGTAATGAATTTTACTTCTAAAAACACTAAAAACAATTCAGGGTGAGAAGAAAATAAATTTGATATTAGAAAGTGTTATCAAACTATGAGTAATCAACACAAAGCAAGACTGGTTTTTCTAAACATAGGATACTGAATAAATATTTATTTTGTTTTGTTTATTTTGAAATACTTTTATATTTAGGGTAAACATGTATTTCTGTCTGGCTGAATCTTATCTTTTCCCACTCACATTGAACTTGTTACTTTCCTATTGTCTTGGGCCTAAAGACCAGGCTAGTATGGGCAAGGCAAATATATTGCTTCATTCCTATATCAGAGGATGTTGGCTTTAGTAAGGAAGTCAGGGTATTGCTATTTGACTCCCTCACATATCATAGAATGCTGGTGGCTTTGGTGGTATATGTGTATGATAATGGCTAGTGGGAAATATCAGGACTTCAGTGCTTCTGAGAGCTGTTAGCCAGCTCTTCCTCAGTTTTGCACATACCAATATGGTGCCTATAAGATAGACGTAATCTATCATGCCTAAACACTGGCCATGTTCAAATGATCATGTAAACATGGGCTCGTATGCTCCCCTCCCTTCTCCTTCTCTTTTCTTTTGAGAGAAGGAGACCATATTGGCCATATTCACTGGTTCTTCTTCGTGGTCTCTGTGCATCACACATATGGGCTCACGCCGGCGCCGAGCTCAGTTCGGGAAACTTCTCTAGCTAGCTTAGCGTTTTGGCGGGAACCCCTCCCCCCACCACCCTATCGCGCATGCTCCGGGTTCCCGCCTACCTCAGTTCTTCTTCGACCGCTTTGCTGATCGCCTCGCAGGAGACTTCGTCTAACTGTTCGTCTCATCGTTCCTTGGAAAAAGCGAGTAGAATAGTTTAGTTAGCTTAGTTGTTGTTCTTTGTTGTTTATAGTTAGTTAGTAAATATATATATATATATATATATATTTGTTTAGTTAGATATTTTTAGGCCCTCGGGCTCTTGGCCCTGCAGGGCGTATGGCGCAGTCCGCGCTATTTAAACATTGCTTAAAATGTAGAGCTAAATTGACTCTAACTGATGGGCACTCGTTATGCCTTTTATGCCTGGGAGAAGCTCATATCGTAGATGCATGCCCGCATTGTATGAGTTTCTCTCGTCAAACGCGTCGGAATCGAGCGGATCGGCTCCAGAGTCTCCTCTGGAGTAGTGCACTTTCGGTGGTGGACAAACCTTGTCCTGCCTCGACACAATCGGCCCAGTCTACTTCTGGGGAGCGTAGGCCTTCACCATTAAATCGCTCGAGCCCAGCATCACCTAGCTTGGCCGCGCGTCGGCCTGCAGCTATGGAGCAAGCCTTCTCGACGCCTCTGCCACCCTCGAAACAGGACAAGCACAAGTCTAAGTCGAGGGAAAAGGCATCTAAATCCTCGAAGTCCACAAAATCTTCGAAAATGCTGAAAACGGGCCCTTCGGTATTGCCGTCGACATCGGCGTCGACATTGGCGTCGACGTCGCTGAGGAAGAAAGCATCGGTACCGTCATCGCTACCAGCGGCTAAATCGACACCGCCTATGCCGACCTCGGGACAGTTATCTCCGATCCCGACTAGACGTCTTTCTTCACCGTCTCAACCAGCTTCGGTGCCGCGGGAGTCTCGTCAACAGCCGTCATCGCTGTTTCGAGCGTCATCTCTACCTCTGCAGTCCTCGGTGCCGTCCCCGGTACCGGTGGATTCTTCTTCCGACATCGAGCTGAACGAGACCATTCCTGTGGA
Organism: Anniella stebbinsi; assembly: GCA_029215795.1. Taxonomy (NCBI): domain Eukaryota; kingdom Metazoa; phylum Chordata; class Lepidosauria; order Squamata; family Anniellidae; genus Anniella; species Anniella stebbinsi. The sequence goes on along the minus strand of JARDYH010000005.1, from coordinate 80,846,181 downwards.
GCGTTTCGCCATCCAAGATACCTCACACGACGACCTTGCTACTGTGTTGCCTGACTCGCCGCTCGGTACCAACCAGCAGGACTTCGGTATCGTCTTACCTGTCGACACCGATCGCCAGAGTCTTGACGCCGTGCTTCCGGCCTCCCCGATGTCGAGGACACAGCTGTCGTCGCCAATGTCCAGGGCTTCTCGGGCTAGCACTTACCGTTCTCGCTCGAGATCACGCTCCCGTACCAGAGCTTGGGATGTCTACTTGGACCATTCGCACTGGTCAAGGCAGCATCGCCGTCGAGAGCCCCGCTACCGTTTCAACCCATATACGGGGAAACGTCTTGCCAGCTTCTGGTGACCCTGCTTATGCGGTCGCGTTCCAGGAGCACCCTCGGACAAGTCAATCTGCTTCGGCTCAAGACAAACAACCTCAACCCCGCCAGTCTACCTCGGCCTCGGAGCAACGTTCGGCATCGGAGCTTCGCATTGACCCATCACCATCGTCAATAGAGGACTATGCCTCTGACACCTCCTTGGTACCGTCACCAGCGCCTTCTGTTCCATCTCCCCCAGACGGAGTGGGCACATCTGAGAGGGCATCACCTTCAATGGAGTTGGGCGGTTTTTCCGACCAACTTTTGCGTATGGCACAATCCTTGGGCATTGAGGTCCAGCAGCTGCAAGAGGAGCCTGAGGACAAGATTTTCGACATTATGTATGCCGACCCATCCCCTCAACTTGTGCTACCACTCGTGCCCACGCTCTTAAAAACAGTAAGGCAGTCGTGGTCCAACCCAGCTACAATGGGTGCAACGTCTAGGCGACTAGATGCCCTCTATAAGGTCAAGGAGTCTGAAGCCCCTTTCCTCTTCCAGCACCCAAAACCAAATTCCATTGTGGTAGAGGCCTCCCAGGGCAGAACCACTAAAAGCCACACTGCCCCCACAGACAAGGAGGGTCGAAAGCTTGATGCTTTCGGCCGTCGCATCTATTCCTCCTCTGCGTTAGGCATTAAGGTGGCCAACTATCAGGCCATGATGGCCCGCTATCAGCTTTTCTTATGGGAGAAGATCTCAACATTAACTGATTATTTGCCGGACGACCAGCGGGAATTAGCCGGAGTTTTTCAGACCGAAGCTATCAGGCTTTCGAAGCAGGAACTTACTACATCATGCCATCAGACGGACTGCTCGGCTAAAGCCATGATCGGGGCAGTAGCGTTGCGCCGCCATGCTTGGCTTTGCTCGTCTACTTTACCACAAGAGACAAAGGCTAAGATTGAAGATCTGCCATTTGATGGTGAAGGGCTTTTTAATGCCACGACGGATTCCACCATGGACTCCATACATAAGGCGAAAATGACTGCAAGGAACTTTCCCGTTGGGTTGTGGACCTCATCGTCCTTGCCTACCGAATAGTTGGTAAGGAGCCCCCAGTTTCGTTCACAGCTCACTCCACAAGGGGACAAGCCGCCTCCACAGCTTTCTCACATGGTGCGTCTCTGCTGGATGTCTGTAAGGCAGTGACTTGGTCTAACGCCTCCACGTTTGTGAAGCACTACCGATTGGATACTAGAGCGGCACGGGACGCTTCCTTTGGAAGGACTGTCCTCTCCTCGATATGCCACTAGGCTCACAGCGTACCTGCCCTCCTCCGGTAAGTCTTGCTGATCAATCGCCCATATGTGTGATGCACAGAGACCACGAAGAAGAAATGCAGGTTGCTTACCTGTAACCGTAGTTCTTCGAGTGGTCATCTGTGCAGTCACACAACCCACCCTCCATCCCCTCTTGGCAACGCTGTTGTGTTGGTAATTGGTCGTCGCTCGTGCTCCCAAGTTTGTGGGGCATTACATTGCTTACCTTACTTACCTTAGTGCGAGGCCAAAGGGTCTCAGAGAACTGAGGTAGGCGGGAACCTGGAGCATGCGCGATAGGATGGTGGGGGGAGGGGTTCCCGCCAAAACGCTAAGCTAGCTAGAGAAGTTTCCCGAACTGAGCTCGGCGCCGGCGCGAGCCCATATGTGTGACTGCACAGATGACCACTCGAAGAACTACGGTTACAGGTAAGCAACCTGCATATTCCAAGAGAAGTTTTGTCAACATTTTGGGAGAAAGCCAGTGTGGTATAAGGGTTTAGAGCTGGAGTCCCCAACATGGTGCCTGTAGTGCCATTGCACCTCTGGACACTTGCCAATGTCCCAGTTTCCCTCCACATTTTTAATTGTAAAAAACATATTTTTTGTTTTACCATGGGCATGTTGGAAAGTGAAGCGCTGTCATAATAATAATAATAATAATAATAATAATAATAATAATAATATACTTATTTATCACCCGCCTCTCCCAACGGATCGAGGCGGGGAACAACACCAAACACAAAATACAAAAACTGATTAAAAGCAGATAAAACCAGTACATCAGAGGCATTTTTGTACAATGCCTCTCATTCCTATGTGGGCCAAGAGGTACTGTTAAGAAAGAAAAGGAAGTTGGTGGTTGGCTGAAGGTCAGCATTTCATTTTCCAGCTTTTTGAGCCACCTGCTAAAATTGCCTTTAAAAAAAGTTGCTGGGGGATATCAAAGAGCAAACTGTGGGACTGAGGCAACCTACTTGGGCATGTTTTACCTGTAGATTTTATTTGAGCACTTGATTTTGATGCATTGCAGTGTGTTTTGCCTGTGGGTTTTGGTGTGTGTGTTTTGCCAGTGGGGCTTTTTATGGGGTCTAGAGGCACACTTGGAAATACAGATGACACTGGGGGCCAGCACTTCATTTTGCAACATGTCAGCTCCTCTCAGTTAAAATAATCTTTTGAAAAATTAAAATATCTAAAATTAAATAAAAATCAGTAGAGGAAGGGAGCCTAGAGATGCCAAGAAAGATGTCCGTAGGCACACGTTGGAGCCCCCAGGACTAAGCTATATAATAATACTATCCACATATCTTCCTACATTTATCACACTTGGGAGATTTTGTTTCAACACTTGCCGCTTGAAAGCACAAGTGCCTCCAAAAAAATTTCAAAGAAAGATGACAGAACTCCTCTGAGGCATAAAGAAATCTCACATGACAAGGTAACTCATTATGGTTTATTTTCTGGAACCACTCATGATGGGTTAGCGTGTTGTCTGTGGGATGCTCCCCATCCCAAATGGTGGGTTTTTTCCCCCAACTAAGCCCCTCTGAGAATCCATGGTCTGCAGTAACAGTTAGTTTACATGTGGTGGGTTAGCATGTTGTCTCTCACACAGTGTAAGTTATGGAGCTCACATACAGACCCAGCATAGCTGGCCACCCACCATAGGTTAATGTGATGTATGAACACAGCCATTGTCTTCATGCACAACATCGTAATATGTGGTACGTCAGTGGAAGCTTATATTAAAAAACTGTCCAACTTCTTGAATAGGATTCATGAATTTGGCATCCTAAATGAATATTGTTGCAGGCTCAGTACTTTTGTTTTGTATTTCCATTTTCCTAAACCAATGAACATTAAGGAAATTTAAAAATTAAAATTAAACAAGCTTTGCTTTCTTCTACAGAACATTTCTTCCCTCTGCGTACTCCAGTTTGAGTCACAGTCTGTGCTTGCTAAACTTTTCTCATTGTCATTCTCCCTCGTTCTTCAATCTATTAGCTGTATTAACTATTTATAAATTACATGTGCATGTACAGATGAAGGCTGGTCCTCTCTTAGATTCTCTTACTTTATCTTGTCAGGATTGACCTCTCGAGTGGGTCCAGATGGCAAAGGTGTGCTCATATGACAGATGAAGGTGTTTTCCACCCGGCTTCCTGTGATGAAGAGAAAAGCTGGGTGTGCAAAAGACCAGCTGAACGAGGTTTGGAGTCTGCCGACCTATATTATCATGTACATATTTCTCATGTATAGAGGTGGGAAATAGAGTGAGAGTTAGAATTGTGGGGGTTTTGTGAAGAACAGTTTTCCAAACACAAACATTAAATTCTGCTTGTTTAGAATGGGAAATGTTGGGGTTCTGGGAGCTTAATACTCTTGTTGCACCAGTATTATGTAGCAGAACTCAGTACTGAGGAGAAAGGGATGGAGAAAGGGGCTGTGTCAGCCAAGATAAAGGGTTTGCATGCCACTTGTCATCACGATGGGGACAGTGAGCAGCACACAGACTCAGCTTGCTCTGGGAAAAAGTCTTTCCAATACCAGCTGAGTTCCCCCACTGCCTGAATCCCCATTGTTGTCTTTGATCAGAGATTACAGCAGGGATTCCTTCAGGCCCCACCCTTGAAGAGGAACTCAAGGAGCCTCTGCGGATTGAACTTGGAGAGCCTGAAAGGCCAGATTAACCCCATGGGCTTGGGGCTCTGCACTCTTGATCTACAAGGACTGCAGCTGAATTATCTCGGGATATATTCAAGCATATTGTTTGCAGGAATGTAGGCAGTAGTAGCCAAAGATATGTTGGGGAGAGAAAAGTGCTCCCTGTTCGCTTAGTAAGCGTAAAGTCCAGAAAAGTGTCCAAGCAATTGAATGAATACTCACACTCAGCAGAATGGTGTATAATACAAGTCCTTTACTGTGTTCCAATAATATAAATATATACAAGGCAACTGGTTCCTCCAGATAATACAGGCTTTTTTCCTTATAGCTTTAGCATAGCATAGACCTCCATCAATCTCTCATTCACCAGCCTCCGTTCCACAAAATCTCCAGCCTGACCCACAATAGCAATTTCTATAAGCTAACTTAAATACAAATTTCCTGAACCCTGGCTCAGCGCAGTCAATTACCTTATCCTTCCAGAAAGATTCTCACTATCTGCTTGACCTTTTCAGCAGCATAGAAAAAACTTACTTTATCTGATTATTAACTTCAGCTGGCTGTTCAGTCCTTCTGGACACTCAAACTCTTGTCCAGTTCTTTAAACAACTTAAACTGAAATTTTCCCTGACAAGATACAGCATTCTTTATCTAGTTGGTCTGCAGTTTTCAACATTTTAAACAAATATATCTGGTGCAGGTTAACTAAGCTTGCATAAGCTTTAAATGCCACCTGTTTTGCTGCCAAATGTTAGTCAGCCAAAGCATTGGCTGGCCCCACTGTTAATCAAGCTTTTGAATTTGGTTATATAAATTCAACTTGTTCTTCATAGTCTCTCTGTGCAGTCTCTGCACAAATCCACGTATGGACTCTGGACTCTGTGCCTGTACAGAGCTACATTCGGAACATGACAGTGCAAGGCCTTTGGTGAGAAGCCCACTTCCACTCTTGATGTGCCCGTTCAAGGGCATGGCTGCCCTGTTCAGTTCTTTGTTGACTGCTCCAGTGGGTAGCCTGATGAGAAATTTTTGATTGCACAATCTCCGTAGAATGTGAGTTTTGTTCCTCCTTTTCTTTTACTTTTCCAAGTGTGTTCTTCTGGTTTATTTTCTTCTTGCAGTTTTATCTCTTTCGGTCTCTCTGCTGCTCTCCTGAGGGAGTCTGTCTCAGAGCGCTGTTCCAAAAATTCTTGTTTTGAAGCAGAAAGTTTTCCCTGCTCACATAGCTTGTCTCCTCTGTCTGGGCAAGGGGCACTTAAATACATGACCCTGTTGTCAGTGTTTCACAAGATAAGTGCACCATAATAATTTAGGGCACAAACTGCACTTTGAGAGCAAGCCCTCAGCAGCAGATGCAGAAACAAAAACCCTTAAGGCCCCACATGTTTCACAACTTTGCTCCATGTTGGTTCTGTTGGCAATGTTGTTGTTGACCAACTCTATCTCCTGGGGCTGAGATGTTGGTGGTGCTTTAGCAGTTTACTCTGATGTGGTCAAAACACTGCCTCTGTTGGTGCTGATCCACCCTTGTTATCAGATGTGACTATTGATATTTCAGTACTGATGGCTTTGGTATTGTCCTCAGACTTGCAGCTTGCCACTCCTTTGACACCAGGGAACAACAGCCAAAAGAATCAAAGATACAACATCATACTCCTTCAGAACTTAAAAAGAAGAAAAGGAAAGATGGTATCTAAGACTACATCTTTGATCAGTGCTGTCAGCTCAGCCTATGCTGTTTCCTTTGCCAGTTCTGGAAAAGTTGTGGTGGCTTTTTCCCTGTTTGGCACTGAGTGCAATGTGGTTGATTTAACAAAAATATTTGCAAAACAAACTATCCAGAAGAAGTTTACAATGAGATCTGGATTCTGGAAGCTTTCCCATGCCCCCTCTCTCACAATATACACACATTTCATATACATGTAATTATGATTCACACACACTCTCCCTACTGATGCAAGCGATTGAGTAGAAATAAAGAGACGGAGAGGCAGCATTCAACTACCCATTTCCTCCCACTGCACATACCCTTGAGGAAGATGGCTGTGTGTCGATCCCCACAAAAAGAGGGGAACTTCACTTCTGAGATGGAGGCTGAGTAACCACCCAGCCCCAAAGAGCGTTGGCGTCTCAAGAGGCAGATCAGAACAGCCCCTGTGAGAAGGAGTGCTCATTTCCAAAGGAAGGCTCCTCATGAGGACAACTTCCAGAAGCCTCTGATGTGCTGCATCTGAAAAGGGCTTTGAAAGCTCCAGCTTATAAGGCTCAGTCCTAGGCTGACAGATGCTGATGGAACAACACTTTTATTTCAGCTCCCAGTACTTTGAAACCTTGCTTCTGTGAGTTTGGTTTTCCTTGGACTGATGACTCATGCTGATCCCTGGACTCCTGATAAGGCCTTGCTTTTGAACTGTCCTTTTTCTGGACTGGTAATACTGACCCTTTTTACCTTTTGCTTGCCTATTGACTTTGCCCAGCCCAGCAAAAGCAGAACAGTCACTTCAGCTCCCAGTCGAGCACTGTCTGGTTAGTAAAGCAATAGTCTCTGATATTGTTCATATATGAGCTGTTGCAACATTGTTTGAGTTTTACTTGAGATTATTTCTTTTGTGGGAAAGAGGTACCCTTTCACATAGAGGCTCAGATCAGGTTTTGGTTGTGTTCTGACTCCACAGCCTGAAGAAAGGTCCATCCTCTCCTACAATTGGCTTATTCTTCTTGGTTGCTGCATAATGCTATTTAGATGCATGTCTTTCCTCAGTTCCCTATCTTGAGGCCAGGGGTGAGGCAAGAAGGCTGCTCAGCCACAATGACCCATCACTCACACTGCTGATCATCATAGTGTTCTATAGTGCCTCACAGCAGCCATAAAATACTCTGTATTTTACAGAATATCCTCTGTACTTCTTGACTTGGATAATTCCCCAAGTCAAGGTTATTCTTAAACTTGAGCGGACGCTTTATCCACAAAATCAACTTTTTTTCACAGGTACCTCCCTTGTCTTCCTTCTGTCCTAACACTGTGCAATTCATTCCCAAAAAAGAGTTGGCACAGATTATGTGTGCATAGGACACTTCCTTTTTACAGGCTCTTACAGGAAGACAAAGAAGTTATTTGTCCTAACAAATCCTTAGGAAAGAAGGTTTCAGCATCCATGATCTTCTGCTAGCCCTGACAATGTGTAGTATAGCTTACCAACCATTGGGAAAACAGCCACTTTCTAGCATCGCATTCTCTAGAGGGACAACTGCTTAAGCAGCCCTATGGGATAGTGCTTCCAAGGGGAAAGCTGTAGGATAGCTGTGTGGGACTTCATCATACTTTTCGTAAGCGTTACAAGATTGATGTATTTTTATTTGTGTACTGCATGTACTGCAGAGGGTTCACACCCCGTACTTCTGGTTTGTTTAGAGGCCTTCCCCGGGATGGTACTATTCTTTTACATCCCAAAGACATTCTGGAATGCCTTCTGGGAGCCACAGGAGAAAGGGAAGTTAGTGAAGCTCAAAAATAATTGGATATCCTTCGTATTTCGGGGGGGGGGGGCTTTCTTGTCAAACACATCTTGACAGTCTTGGTACTTGGTAGGGAGTGAGGCTGAGGTAGGGTCTTGGGAAAATTCAGTGGCAGCAGTCACTCTTTCGAGCCAGCAGTGGGAGCATGTTACTGAGGCAAATTACTTCTCCATGGGGCCAGGTAATGCTGGGGTTGTACATAATTTAATGTATTTTTAATATTACAGCCCCCTGAAGAAGGCCTTAAAAAACAACACAGGCCGAAATGCATTGGGCTTTGAAATAAGTATTTTAGCATCCTGAGAACCTGCTTCTCCCCTTTTTTTGTCCTTGTTGTGGAGGGTCAGCCAGGTCATCCTTAGGACTGGGGAAGTGTAGTCAGAAATCGCTGGAGTTGTTCTCGGTGTCACTGGATTTCTAAACTCAGTGGCTTGGTCTCATGGGTCCAGAAGTCAAAGGTTGCCCATCAGTGATTCCAGAGAGCTCAGTGGATATGATGCTGATGAGCAAAATTAATGTCCATGAAATTCCTTGAAGCCCTTGAGTCTATCAGGGCAACGGTCTGGATTGTGGTCTGGCTGGGACGGTGCAATGTCATGACCAAACAACGGCTGGCAAGGAGGTCTAGTTGGATTCTGCGGGTGGATGTAAGACTCCCAACCCAGTCCTAGGACACCATGCAGGGTTCAGACTGCCTGTTTCCCAAGGGTGTTGAGTGTGGCCATTTTGCTGGGTATGTACTCGCAAAGTGCCCCGCCTGTCCACAATTCAAGCAAAGTCCAGCCTACCCACACTCTTCTTTTTCCCAGGCAGTTCAATGTGGCGAAGTCCACCCTAGCTGCATTGGCTCCTCATTTACAGAGCTTGGACTCACCAAGGATGCAAGGGCCTGGAGTCTTGGAGGTGAATGTACTGCTCCTTATGAGGCCACAGTTCGATGTGCTGACCAGTGGAGCTAGATGCCTATCAAACTGTAGACAGAACTGAATCAGGTTGTTAAGGGCCTTTCCACTCTGGCCAGCTCATTTGGGATCTCATCGGCGAAGCCCTCCTGGAACGGTTGAGATCTTCGGCCAGTAAGCAGAAGGAGCTGGTGTAGGTGGCCACAGTGTGCTTGCCCTGTCGGAGACACCATATCCACCAGTTTGTGGTTTCTGCCTTCTAGGGATCCTCATAGGCAGTCTGCAATTCTGCTGCAACCACCCAGAGCTGTCCAGAAAGGGGGCTGTCTTGCAGCAGGTAGGGGGAAGTCCATTTGGCAGCTGGGCCAGCAAGCAAGACTCATCATGAACCCCATCTGGACTCACTCTGTGGGGAAGTCCTGTGAGTACAGTTGCATATATAACTCACATTGGACCAAGAAGGCTGGAAACCAAACTGAAGTCCATCACATTTTTCAAGTGATGCTATAGGGCAGTTGTGTTTGGGTGGCATTTGAGTAGGTGACAGCTTGGCCCTTAGCTGAGTCAGTTTGTCCTGAACAACCTTGTTATCTTGCAACATGGCCTCCATTCTGCCAAAGGACTGGCATCAATCTGTCCTGTTTCAAAGACAGACTTCCCTATCAGCGTGTGTTTTCAAAATACACGGTTTCCTCTATCTGGGTGTCCTGCCAGCAGAGATGCTTAAAGGTTGTTGGTAGTAACAAACAGTAATATGGTGCTTGGCAGAGAAGCAGTTAGGAAATCCAGGCAACAGAGACTCAGAGGTGAAGTCAGATTCAGTCCAAAGTCATTTACGAAATCCACTTCAGGTCAGGAGTTCAGGATGCATGAAGCATGCACGAATACCGACAACAGATAAAGATGTTGCCAGTGACGGCTTGCTGCCTCTTATACATGCTCAACTCCCAGTTGCTGCTCATTAGAGAGTTTTCCTGCCAAGCCAGCTATATAAAGACGACCTTCATAGAGCCGAGTTCCTGGCCTGCAACCTGGCGCTTATCCTAAGAGGCTCCCCGTGCTTCATACATTGTCTTTCCCAAGGGCTGGGTGAACACTCCACTTCTGCCAAAGGAGGAAGTGGAGGAGGGAGGCCCCCACCAGACATTCCAGAGGGGCCTGCCTTCTCTTCAACTGTGCCCCCATCACCCTCTTGAGACACTGCCATTGGATTGCTCTCAAAGGAAGTAGAGTCCTTGAACTGAGGTAAGTCAAATTCCTCCTCAGAAGAAGACTCCTCAGGGGCAGGGAGACAAGGCAGGTGGTAAGATAAGGAAAGAGTCAGTAGGTACTCTCAACTAGAACATTTTAAGAAAGTAATGAAATCTTTCTTCAGTTTACATATGATTAAAGCTATTGCTGGGGACAGTTGAGGAAATCTAAGAAGAAATCATTTGATAAATTCAAGAGGTATAAAAATTAGGCAAATTGTGTTAGGTCTTTGTATTTGCTGTGTGTCTTTAGGATTGAACTCAGAGTGTATGGTAACTTTCTGTGAAGTGTCTTTTTGTCCACTGTGATTCACTTTGAGGAAAGATTCGACCAGCTTATGATGTAAACATTGTGAATTGATACGGTACACCAAACTCCAAGGTCTGTTACATACTGTATTTAGTACCCGTTGGCAATCTTTCCTTTATCCCAAATCAAGGTGATACAATTACAAAAACAGGACTATCAAATAACTGGAAGGTCACAATTCATGGCTGATGTCCTGTGCTCAAGTTGTTGAGTCACAGCTTAAGATCAAATGTATATTGTATTGTTGATATATATTAAAAGACAGATTTGAATGCCCCCTCAGTATAACTTGTTTTCTCCTTCTCTACAGACCTTGATGTATATACAGGCTTTTGGGATTCAGTAGTGATCTCAGAGATACCAAGTTCATCAGCCAATTATACGTACAATGAATTAAGGGAAGAATGTATTAAACAGATGTCTGCATGTATTGGCTATGGATTATGGCAATATGGATATTTCATATTAAATGGCCCTACATTAGTTGGTGGGGGCTTTAGCCCAAGTATAACTTTTTTGAAATCAGGTAGTCATAATTGTTTGAGTTCCTTATCAAATATATAGAATTACAAAATGAATTCTGACTCTCATCAAGCTTTCCCTTCTTTAAAATACAAGTTTCTATAGTAGATTCTAACATTCTGATACGTTAAATGGCTTCTGCATTCTCAAACTTTGAAATTCTATTCTTTCTGTTTAACTTTCTGTTTTCTAATTCCTGGCATTTTGTTTTAAACAGCTAGTTTCTTTCGGTAAGCCTTCATACAGATATACCAGCAAATAAGAGTGGGTACAGGGTTTTATACTGTGGGATAAGCTTTGCTTCCTCCTACCTTCATTCCTCAAATGTCAGATATAAAGACTCCGGTGAATACTGATTTGTTCCGGAGCATTTGCCTCTCCGCATACACTTTAAAAGGAAAAATCAAACCTGTCTAGGAAGTGTACCCACTTAAACATTTCTTTGATGCCTTATTTTTTCTGTGTGTTTTAAGTCAGCTGTTTGTTTTTTAAAATTTGAAAGCTGTTTTGGAAAAAGTAGAGAAATGGAAGTGTGATAGCCAGTCAGTATTGTGTGCACAGCTGTTTCTGCTGGAAACTAGCAGAACCAGTTTCTCCTAATCTTTATGCTGTTGAGAAATGTTCTTCCAAACAAAAATGAGGTGGGTGTGGTTTCACAGCAACTTGACTATTCTAATTAAATATATCTGTATCCAGCTTACTGAATATCTTTCTGTATGAGGGTTCAATTTGTAAGTGCTAGGAGACTAATCTATGAATCAGGACCCCCCCCCATTTAAATCTCACACATTAGGTGGCCTTGTGCAAGCCAAGCCTCAGCCCACCATATGGGGATAATGCACTGCCCTAATTTATAGGCTGTTGTAAAGATTACAAGAAGATAATTTATGCATTGCTAGGAATTATTATTATTATTATTATTTTAAAGCATGTGATTATGGATACTATGGACGAAACTGTGAAGCTGAATGCCCACACTGCCATTGGGATAAACCGTGCCATCCCATAACTGGATTATGTGAAGGTCCTGTTGTTTGTGCTGTTCCTCAGAGTGTAGGTACATGTACTTTTGGTGAGTGGGCTTCCTTTTTCTTTTTCTTTTTTAACTAACAGATATTTAAAATAGCAATTCTACTTGTACAGGTTGTCTTATGGTGCATGATTATTTAAGCAACCAAACACAGTTCAACCTTAGTAGTAATAAATATTTGGAAATTTTACTTCATTATTTGAGAACAAGTAAAATTTCAGCTCATGATATCATCCGTGAATGACTGTGGCTATGTTGGTCAAAGTTTGTGATCATTAGTATAAAACTAGAAGGTGACCTCTAGCCCATGTGGCTAATCTGGCCTACAGAGGTGTCCAGTGCAACCGATGGAGTGTTGGGTCCTCTCCTCAGGCTCTTCCCCAAGCCCTATCCCTTGCATATCGCTTACCCTCTCAACGGGCAAAAGGGAATGGTCCTATCTGAGGCTCTTCCCACACTGCTTGTGCATCATGGGAAAGAGGTGCCCAACTTAGCCAGGCAAGCACTGGCCGAGTGATCCTGCAAATACCAGTTGAGTCGGTTTCCCATGCACAGAGGGGCAATTTGGCCCATGGACCAAAAAAGGTTGTCCACCCTTGATTTAAAGGCATGCCGCTATGTGGGAACCATTACTTTAGAATGGTTATGATCTGTTTTCTGACGCCGAGCAGAGTAGAGGAAGCTGCCCCAGTGAACAGGGAGAGCAAACAGGAGTTTGGCAGGGGAGTTGTAGTGGAAGAGGAGACCAAGGCAAAGAGGAGAGAGGCCTCGAGTAAATCCAGGAGACTGCCTATTCAAAGTCACTGTGTGCTCGCCATGTGATCCTAAGAGCTGTGATTGAAGAGGTGTGTCTTGAGAGCTGGTGCTGGGACTGAAGGGGTGTGGCCTGATGACTCACAGCAGCTGAGTGGGCAGGGAGTTTCATTCTGTTTCCTGACTCCTAGCAGAGCAGGGGCAGCTGCCCCAGCTGCGCTAGAAGGTACATAAGGAAGCAAGTTCCCAGAAAGTGAGCAATCAGAGTGAGCAAACAGGAGTTTGGCAGGGAGGGTCAAGGGGAAGGTCCGTAACAAATAAAATTGTGTTCTTGTAACACACTCAGATAGTAGGGGACTCTGTTGCTAACCTTCAGGGAGGACCGGACAAAGTACAGGCTATTCCAATACAATCAGAAAGGCAGAAACAAAAAGGGAATGGAGACTATGGACGGAAAGGATTCTCCAGTGGTGGTGACCTGCAAAGTGTGCAGTGTTTGTTTTCCTCCCTGAGTTCAACATGGCATACACGTGCAACAAGTGCAAGCTGGCTGCACTATTGGAAGAAATAGTGAGTGTACTTGAGCGGCGAGTGTCCACTCTCCAAGAGTTCTTAGACAAAACGGTGGCACTGCGATAGCAAAGAGAAGCACAGGAGTTGGAAGAGCAACAGCAAGTTGAAGCAGAAGTGGGGAATGCTGAGGTGAGGAAAGCCCAAGAAGACGAAACTCCCTAGAAAAGGGTGACAGGAGCAGAAGAGCTAAACGACACTCTGCACCAGTGGAACCACTAGAGCTATGTAACTGCTTTCAGGTACTGGGGGATGAGACTGGAGGACAGCCTGCAGAGGAAGAATTACAGGGGACGCTGTGCAACAGTGAGCAAGAGGCAGAAGGTCAGTCGAGCAGAGGCAACAATGCCAAGGCCTACAACGACAAGAAGAGAAAAGGAGTCGTTGTGGAAGACTCCTGCTGTGTGCTTGAAACCCAGTTATGTTGCAATATCCCATGGACCCAAGGCAAAGAGGAGAGAGGCCTCAAGTAAATCCAGGAGACTGCCTATTCAAAGTCACTGTGTGCTTGCCATGTGCTCCTAGAGCTGTGATTGAAGGTGCATGTCCTGAGAGCTGCTGCTGGGCCTGAAGGGGCATGGCCGGATTGCTCACAGCAGCTGAGTGGGCGGGTCGTTTCATTCTGGTTCTAATGGAAGATCATGTCCACATAAACTTTCCTCCTTATGGATTTATCACAAAAGGAAATAAATAAGATCTCAATTTTCCTGATAAATGGAGATAAAAATGAAGAGTCCAATGTTTGACAAGTTTATGTCAGCTCATTTCATGTAGAAGTATTGGTGTTGGGCAGAAGGAAAGCAAGGCAATTTTCTGCAATATGTGGACGATGGAGTTAACCTTGAGAATAAAGTATGGCTTGGTGCTAAGCAGCAGCTTATCCTGATGAAAAATATATATTTGTAGGTCAGAGGACAAAGCCCCTAGTACAGAGACCCACCAAGTTTAACTAAGGTTGACAATCAAACACTTTGAAGGTTACTGTTGTAAGGGGACAGTTCATGAGAGCTGTGAGAATGCAGTTTATATTCCATGGAAGAAACATACGTAGGTAAGGAAGATATACACCTAGGGGTAGGTAGCGATAGACTCTTTACATCAGAACCCACAAATGCTATTAAGTGCTTCCATCTGCCTGATATCCTTATGTCCCAGAGGGTTATGAAAGAGGTGCTTTCCTGGCTGCCCCACAGTTTTATTCATGGAATCCCACTTGGAAGACAACAGGATGGAGAAAACCTCTGACTATTCCAATTGTCAAAACCACTGCTGCTCAGTGTCCAAGCTGTCGGTTGGGAGACTTCCAGTTGGGGCTGGAGTAGTGAGTCCTGAGCTAAGAGGTCCTTGCTACATAGGAGTCTCCAGGTCCCTTTAATCAACAGATTGCCAGGTCTGGAAACATGGTAAACTTTGCCAATGTGGAGCCACAAGAATCATCTTCACAGTTAATTCCCAAGTCTTTGAAGCACTTGTGGTAGCAAAGGAAAGAGATAGACCTGGTTCTCATGATCCCATGGTTAATAAGCCATGGTAGCTGGTTAGCCAGACTGCATATGCCAGCTGCATTATGTGGGGTTAGCATAATTATCCTTGGCAGTGTGGTTTGTCATGTTGTGCAAGGATTGCTTGTCATGTTGACCAGGATTGCTTGTTGCCGGAGGTAACACCCTGGCCAGCTTTGCATGACAGAGCAAGTATTGTTGCCGGGAATAATTACGCTTAATCTCTCGGCTTGCTGACACAAGCTACTGTGGTTTATTTCTTCAGCCACGATAGCAGAAATTGGTCTCTTTATTAGGACATTTGGCCACTGGCGTTTTAACACATCCATACCTGTAGCAACAGGGCAAGAATGCAATGAATATGTTTTAATCTGGGCATTTGGGGGAATGGCAAAGAGGCCTGCCATTGGCCGGAAGTCTCTTGGGTGAAAGGCCTGTTCCAAGTCCTATATCAAAGTCCTTCTGTGCTAGTCTGCTATCAACCTTATTAATTGTTCTGCTGAGTTGGACAGAAGAGAATTCTCTGTCCAAATCAGAAGTTTGCTGGTTTTCTTGTGGAACTTGGATGTTATTGATGTAAACTTTGGTGGACAACATTGTCTGGGCTTCCATACCTTTTTTTCTTTTACTATGGGCAAAGCTTTCTCTTTGTTATCTGTAGTCTTAGTGAGAACGGCTTCTAAAGGTGCACCACAATGCATGTATCTCTCCCTAGGCATAGGGGCGGGAAGAAGACAAACATACAAACAAAAAAGGCGAGCTCCAATCAGTTCTGCAAAACTCCACTTCACTGCCACTAAGCCAGGCCTGATCAAACTCACGGGTGGGAGGAGGCTGCAAGTGTGACCCTGCAGTAGTGCCATTGCAGGAAGGAGGATCGTTTCACTACAACAGTTAGCAGCAGGGGAACAGCTGGCTTGATGAATATCGCTGGGGGTAAACGGGTTGTGTGAGACATTCTGAAAATGTTCATTTGCTAAAGATACAAAAAGGGATATTTAAATAGGAATAGGAACAAAAATGGTGGAAAATAGTGAGAAGATACTTTTCACATATACTAGATTAATTCATATATTTAAGAGAAAGTTTTATTTTCAACTTTGTCTTCTCTGTCAGGCTTGTATAGTTTGAAATGCTCCCTTGGTGCTGGTTGGTGGTACTGGCAAGGAAACTGTTATTTGATAGAAAAAAATAGAAAAGTGACATGGAAGAATGCTCAGGAACTATGCAAACATTTTAAAGGCACAAGGCTACTTCAGCTAGAATATCCTGAAGAAAAGGTTGGAATCATGAAAAGAAAACAAATATGTAAAAGCTTAGCTTTTTACAGATAAATTCATTTTTGGAATTTGTTGATCCCTTTTCTATCCAAGAGTACTGAAAGTAGTAAATAATGTTTGCTTGCTTGAACTTAGATAATTCCATTGGCACTTTAAAAAGCGACTTTTTAACAACAAAAATCATAATGAAATTCTGGCTGACACACACACACACACACACACACACACAGAGAAAGAGAGAGAGTTTTGAGTGCGATGACCAACCATGGGTTAATTAAACCATAATTAATTATGGGCCTCTGCAGGAATGTGTGTGCTGCTTCCTCCTTCCACTTCGCATCCGGTTTAGAAAACAATCCAGTTCTTGGGTTGCTTGGCATGAAGTGCAAACCAGGAATTCTGGGTTGTTGAGGGAGAAACCACCTGGAGTTTTAAAACATAGTTTTTTGTTGAGTTCCGTGTTTTCATGTCACATTAGAGCATTCCTGGATTGTTCTCTAAATCAAATGCAAGGGGAAAGTGGTGAGTGAGCAGGAGGACCCAACAATCTATGGATTAAACAACCCATGTGATATGATTATGTATGAACCTGGTCATTCACACACACAATATAGGGGTGTTACAAAAATATAGAGCCCTGTTCCCTCTCCTACTCTTGCTTTAGGCAACTTGTAGGCCAAGGCTCTGGGGAGGAAGGAATTGATGGGTAGTTTCATGGGTGGTGCACACTGGTGTCCTCTTCCAAGTGACACATTGCTGGGGAGGAAGAGAGTTGGTGCTGTCCCCCTGCACCTTTTGCTTTTATTTGGAGAAAGAATTGGGCCATATGCTAGTCCCCTCCTGTAGATGTAGTTGCATTCCTGATGTGTGTTTAAATCATGCCCTAAAATGTTTATTATGTGTATTAATTTCTAGTGTGTTGTATTTCTTTGTCATCCAGGCATGGCTGAAACAGATGATAAGTGAACAAATGTGGATTGGAATGCAGTGGCATTCACAGAAATTAGGGTGGCTATGGGGAAATGGGGAAAAAGCTAACACTGAAGTAAATTGGTAAGATTTTCAAATTTACTACCTTTTGTGAATGAAACAATGAGACCAGTTTTTCTGCTGTATAGAATCACGGAATAGTAGAGTTGGAAGGGGCCTACCCTCTGCTCAGTGCAGGAATCCGTTTTAAAGCATACCTGACAGATGGCTGTCCAGCTGCATCTTGAATGCCTCTAGTGTGGGAGAGCCCATGACCTCCCTAGGCAATTGGTTCCATTGACATACTGCTCTAACAGTCAGGAAGTTTTTCCTGATGTCCAGACGGAATCTGGCTTCGTGTAACTTCAGCTCAGTATTCCGTGTCCTGCACTCTGGGAAGATCAAGAAGAGGTCCTGGCCTTCCTCTGTATGACAACCTTTCAAGTGCTTGAAGGGTGCTATCATGTCTCCCCTTAGTCCTCTCTTCTTAAGGCTAAACATACTCAGTTCTTTCAATCTCTCCTCATACAGCTTTCTTTCTAGACCCCTGATCATTCTCATTGCTCTCTGAACATGCTACAGTTTGTCTGCATTCTTGAAGTGTGGTGCTCAGAACTGGATACAGTACTCAAGAGGAGGCCTAACCAATGCCAAATAGAGGGGAACCAGTACCTTGTGCAATTTGGAAGCTTTACTTCTGTTAATGAAGCCCAAAATAGCATTTCCTTTTTTTGCAGCCACATCATACTGTTGGCTCATATTCAGCTTGTGATCTATAACAATTCCAAGTTCCTTCTCACTTGCAGTATTGATGAGCCAAGTATCCCCCATCTTGTAACTGCATTTGGTTTCTTTTCCTAGGTACAGTGCCTACGCAACTGTTAGTAGTGTGTGAATATATACTTCTGTTAGCCACTTTTGAACTATTTAGATGTTATATTGTTGTTGGTTTTAAAACTTACATTATTAGAATGTGAAGTAATTCTTTATACTAATAGTGAATTTATTCTCTGAGTACCTGTCCTCTTGAGGCCCAAAAGTGTATGAGAGGGAGGTTGGCGTAAAGAACGCCCAAAGGTACAGTAAACACACACACTCAAAAGAGCCCAGTGAGGACTGAGCATGCTCAGTGGGCACAGAGTGCTGACTAATGTGGTGGGGGAGGGGAAAGAATCAGAAACAAATCGGAGGGGAATGGAATGGATTATCCTGGAAGAACTCATTTTGAAGAGGAGCATTCTACACTGTAATATTCTCTTATATCTTATGGAAGGCATTCCAAGTGTTATTCCTTCCCTAAAGACAACAAGCAACATCCACCAAATCTGTCCCATCCGGGGAGATGGGCTGCCCCTTTCTTGTGATTGCTTCATAGGATCTCAGTGCTTGTTTTTTATTTCTTAAAAACAAACAAACTCTTCCTTCACTCTGCTCAACACATCGTAGACAGGAATGGGGCCTAGACATGGCTGGCAGTTTTAAAATTTGGACTCGTTGTGTCTCAGTAGGGAAGGACATCCACCTCCCTGCCCTCCCTCCCCATCCCATGCTGGAACACTGTTCACACTCCTCACAACTCGGATCTTGCTGGAGGAGGAGGAGGAGAATATCAAAAGCTGTGCCACCGTAAGCAGGCTAGGAAGACCTTCAAGCGTATGTGTCAGGAGCCAGGCCAGGTTCAGCGCTCCCCACCCCACCCCCAGTGAAAGCCAGGCTGCAGGAGCCATTGTTTTTCACCATGAAAAATGCTCTAACAGCACTACCCACATCCCTGCTGTGAGGACTCTTGGTGATTTCCTGCCTTTAGTCTTACCCCGGGACTGAGGTGAGGTTGCTCAGGGAAGGCCCTTCTGAGGCAGGGCAACACAACATGCAGAGAAGAAGGGTTGAGTTGTCCTGGGGGCTCTACGTTTGTTCCCCAGTTGTCCTAATTTCCTAAACTGGGTCAAACAAATTATTTTCCAAGAAGTCAAAGAGTCAGTCATGCAACTGGTGGAAGAGGAGTGGTCCGGTGCTCTTCCTCATGTATCTCCAGGTGATCTGCAGAGAGGACTCTTAAGAACAGGAATATCAAAAAGAAAACATACATACCAGTCCTTGTCCCAAAGAGTTGGTTTATGTGCTCCCCTCTGCTTCTGCTGGTTCTTTTAAGCCAGTTCCGCTTAGTTCAGGCTAAAAGGTATATAGCAATACATATAACAATACTTGGCAGTCTACCTTGCCTGGTGTCTGAGCTCTGGTAGAGTCTGAGGGAGAGAGCAACATTGGGAAATCTGGAGTTTCTTCAGGCTAGTCTTTTTAAGGGGCTTAGTACAAGCACGCTAAAACACCAGGTTGCAGCCTTGAACAAAGTACTTGGGTGCAGAGGAAGAGGGTATTTTGCCATTCAGTTCCTATGTTTGGAGGTTCCTTAGGAGAGCAACACTCATTAACAACCCCCCCCCCTCCATAACTTTCTCATTGGAACCTAAACTGGGTGCTTAAGGAGTTAGCCCCTTTTTTTAACATCCTCTTTGGGAGATTACTTCGCGTTTCTAGTTTGCTCTGGGAAAGGCAGGGTGGCCTCTCCACCCGGAGAGGATCAATTCGTTGAATCCTGCCTATTGTACAGAGGGAGGGTCTAACTTGAAGGTCTTGGAATGCGCTGTAGAAGATACAGAACACAGGAATTCATGGTAAGGAACCTCCCTTTTTGTTGCAGGTCACGCATGTCTCCTTCATTTTTATTGCTATCCTGCACTATGCTAAATTACACAGTATACTTCTATATTGTAATAGGCTGAGTTAGTATTAGATTAGCAGAAGGAAGAAAGACTTTAAAAATTATTGTGTGTGTTCCTGAGAATTTGAAGGGGAAAGAGAAGAGAAACAAGTGTTTCATGTAGCTATTGAAAATCTGTGAATGTGTGGATCAAAAGGCACAAGCTTGGTGTGCAACAAAGAGTTTGTTTCACAGTGTTTCTCCTCCAGTTATGCATACACAAGCCCAGAGATGGGAAACCTCCAGCCCCTTGACTGAAAGCCACCCCACCCTGCCCACAAAGGTCTTGGGGAAGGTCCCACCCCCTTCCTGAAGCACCCCCTGAAAGGGACAGGGTTTAGGGAAGGGAGAGGAGGAGGAGTCAAGCCAGTTTGTGGGCTCCATCACACCAGCGTTTTATCTCACTCTCACCATCCTTGGTTTGTGGGTTTTGCAACGCAGTACTCACATGATATTGTCACTGTCCTGCACTCATCTCACCTCTTCCCCTCCCTTTTCTGACTTATTTTGGAGCGGGGGAAGTCTGGTTTATTTCCTCTATGCGGGATTAAAGCTCCCTTCCACCCCGGTGTATTGCCATCCTTGCGTTTTTTCTTTTGTTGGGTGTGTGTGCTTTGAACGTGTGCTTGCTGTCGAAAGAGGAGGGCGGGGCATTTCTCTTCCTCCAGCACACTTCTCAAACGAACTGAGCTGGTCGAACGGGCTTTTTCTGCTCCATCCCCACCCTCCTTGCCTGCAGAAATGGTGCCCAGCCGATTAAACATTGAATCTGTAAAATGCTAGACAACAAAGCCAGAGTGAGGGGGGAGGCTCTTACGTCCATCACCCAACAAATACCAATGAAGTGGAGGGGGAAGAAGAAGGGGCGGGGTGGTGTGGGGCAGACGCAATAACGGGAGAGCAAACAAGTGAAAAGAGAGTCCCCTGGTATAGTTACGATCGTGAAAGGGATCAGCACTTGCCACGCTAAAGAAACAGAGGTCAAAATCGCCGGCGCATACCTGGGGAAAAAAGTAGGTGTGATGGAGCTCTGGGACTCAGCTGGCATCTGAAAGATCTGGTTGGGTCCACTTTGCTTATCCTTCCCTTCCCTTGATTGAATGTCCCAGAGCATTTTGAAGATATTCTTCCTCAGGAGCACTTACATGCATAGCACTGTATCCTGTATCTTGTTCTGTGATCATATGGGCATCAAAGAGAGGTGCAGCAACCAGTTGTCATGCTAGAGCAAAAAAAAAAGAAAATGTGGAGCAAATGGCACCTGTGGTAATAGAATTTGTCAGCAGGGGGTTGAGATACCCGCCTAGCACCTTGCTCTGTTTTCAGTGTGGTTCTCCAGAAAACTAATTCCTGACCTGGGATGTAATACATTATATAATCTTCCCACTAAATATATAGTTCAATTTTGCCTCTTCTTTTAGGTTAAAGATAGAAGGGGACACACATAATGGCTGTGGTACGCTTCTCAAAAATAAGTCAGTACTGCAGTCAGCAAAATGCAGTGGACATTTTTATTTTATATGTCAACGACCAGAAAGTAAGTATCGTGTTTTTTATAGTGTTTCTTATCCTTTTCTGTTTTCATATTTTCATGGTATCCTCCTTGATCGACTCTGTGGGATGGTCGTTGGAGGCAGTGTATTATGGTGGTTCTAGTCCTACCTGCAGTGTCGATTTCAGAGAGTAACATTGGGTAATCATTTCTCGGCCCCTTGGCAATTAAGTTGTGTGGCACCACAGGGCACCATCTTGTCCCCAATGTTGTTTAACATCTATATGAAGCATTTGGGGGCGGGCATAAGGGGATTTGGAGCTAAATGCCTGTGACATCTGAATCAGGAGAGGCTATGCAAGTCCTAGATCAGTACCTAAACTCAGTAATGGGCTGGATGAGGGTCAGTAAACTGAAGCTGAATCCTGGCAAGATGGAAGCCCTGTGGGTGAGTGGTTCCCAAGTCTGGGAAATAGGCTCATTGCCTGTTCTGGATGGGGTTGCATTCCCTCTGAAAGATCAGGTTTGTAGTTTGGGGGTACTCCTAGATCCATCATTGTTGCTTGAGGCCCAAGTGGCCACAGCAGCTTGGAGTGCCTTTTACCAGCTTTGGCTGGCTCACCAGTTCCAGCCTCTTCTGGACAGGGATATCTTGGCCACAATGGTACAGGCATTAGTAACCTCAAGACTGAATTACTGCAATGCGCTCCATGTGGGACTGCCCTTAATTAAGGCTGTTACGGAAGCTGGAGCTAGTACAGAATGCAGCAACTTGGCTGTTGTCAGGAGCTTCCTCTTTTCAGCATATAACTTCTTTGCTGAGGGAATTGCACTGGCTGCCGGGCCAGGTTTAAGGTTTTGGTACAAAGCCCTAAACACTTGGGACCAGGATACCAGAGAGAGCACCTTCTCCCTTACCAACCTGCCTGATCTCTGCGGTTGTTGGAGGGCGTGCTCCTGGTGGTTCCATGTGGACCTGTGGCCTGACTAGAATCCACCAGGAGAAGAACCTTTAGTGTAGTTGCCCCTTCTCTATGTAACTCCCTTCCCCTGGAGGTGAGGCAGGCGCCAACACTAGGCTGCTTCTGGCGCCTCCAGAAAACAACTCTGTTCAAGAAGCCTTCCTCAACTGACTAGCGGATTACAGTTGTGTATTTGTAAATCGATTACTGTGTTGGTTTATTGACCGTAAATAAACAATTCAATTCATTCAATTGTAATCCGCTTTTTAAATTTTTTATTTCTTTTACTGTTTATACCTATGTTCACCGGTCTGGAATCTGTGTTAGATAATCGAGCGGTATATAAATATTGTAAATAAATAAATATTCCTGTTCAGTACTGTAACTCCCATAAAGCAAGTGAGGCATTTCCTAGAGTTCACCTCACTGCTTAACACTTTGGTGGCTCCTGGGTGCCTCTGTTGTTGCATACCAGCCATTTGTGATAGTTTTACTTACAATACACTTTGCATTTGAGAAACTGAGTGGTCTTACTACTGTTGACATGCCAACCGTGACTGGTGCTTGTTAAGAAATGTCTCTCTGATAGGTTAGTAGTGTGCCACTGATCACTCATAAGAAGAATTTTAGGCACACTCGTTGGGAGTGAAAACAATTGTGTCCACTGTACTATCAGGCATTAATGTTATCAAAACTAGGGTAACAGTCACCAGCTCAAGAAAGACCTCAATGCAGAGTAGAGGGATTTTATTTGTTACTGTGAGCTGCACTGACTGAGCTGAGGAAATAACTGAAGCAGTTCTATAATATAAGGAATGAGGTACATATTGTCAAGTATATGCTGATGGGATTTGAGCTAGCAGTGACTCACCAGGAACGAGTTTTTGACTACCACAGCTTCCACTTTGGTATCTCCACACTATAGGGGACCAGGCATAGAAAAGTCCAAGAGTCAGAATTAGTCCAAGCTAGCAGGCTCTGGGCTATCAAAAATGAATGTACATAATCCATAGCAAACAAGAACTCAAGATCTCAGAAAAGTATAGCAATACCTTCCATGGCAGGTTCTTAATTGACATTATAAACGATTTTCCCAGCAAAGCCTCCCAGCCTGGACATCAATTTAAAAGCAAGAGTGGAGCTGCAATCAAACACCTCCTAATGATCTAATTGACATTGGATCTTAGTTTATAAACACAACCTGTGCCAAACAGAACATTTCTATTCTACTCTCTTGTTGACCCATCACCCTGTGTGACACATCTGGAAACACCCTGCTTCTTCTGCCAGCTTCTCATGGAGAGGCTGTTCACTATATTAACTATAGGCATGACATTTAAGGTCGACCGCTAGCACCACTGGCCAAAAATCTTTTATCATAGCTAGGAATTTTCTTCAGGGTCCTACCATGAAGTTTAAGATGAACACTCTGTTGTGTCAAATATTAATGTTTATCCTCAGAAATCGTATGTCTGTTTCCAACTTTACATTTGTCAAACTTCTTCATGCAGCAATGAATCTTTGCTTGCCAATGGTATATACATTCCTAACGTGGAGACCTAATTTTTGTATTTGAGGCTCCTGTCAGGTTTCTTTTGCTAAAGGAAAAAAGGAGGCAGCACCAAAAACCAAAGGAAGCGAAAGAAGAGGCAATGCCTCAAAATGGTACTGGGAAAAAATAGTCTAAAATCATAAACACCCTTATAAAATAATAAATGCACAATAGGTTCCAATTTATGGTAGTCTTCAGGGACCTAATAAGGTTCTTCTGTCAAGGCAGCTTTTCGTGAGGTTTTATTTGGGGCTGTTGCCTGAAATTTGAATAGTGTCTTCATAATCCTATGGTTAAAAGTTATATTTCTGGGGGTAGTAGTGTTAGCCCTGTATATGAGTGAGTTACATTTATGTAAATTATGTTTAGAACCACAGTTATGCACGCTGCATACTAATTAGATAGGGCTGCACCAACGATTATTTTTTCTTTTCAAAAATACTTTCTACGTTCAGTTCCATACCAGGGCTTTCCAATGTTTAGCTAACATAAGTCCATCATTGTTGTGTTCTAGTCTAAGCAGGAGTCCATGGGGTTCAGCGCAAAGACAGAAGAGCTCCTAGTGAGTAACTTGCTTTGATAAGGTCTGAGACCAGACTAAATTTTATGCTTTAGTCCAGAGGCCCTCGCAGAGCTCACCCCTTCCTACGCACTGGAAGCCTTGAAGGGAGAGGCCTCTGGCCTAGAGCTTAGCACTTCTCCATCTCTCCAAGAACTCATGCTGGTTGCATTGCTAGTATTGAAATGTGGAGCTCTTGGAGATGGGCATACTGGCCCAGTGCTGGAGCTAGTGTCAGAGGCTTTAGGTATTGGTCCAGGCTTGGTTTCAGAGTTGGGGGGGGGGGGTCTTTGGCATCTCAGAATCAAGGAGCTCAGGTTCTCCAGTAGTGCTCAGGCCTGGAGCTCCTGTGTTGGCACGACTGGTTCCTCAGCCTCTAGACTTCAGGAGCATGATAATCCTTGGGAAATGCTGTGAAGTACATTTTGAGTTGTCATAGTTCCTTTAACTGTATTCATTTTTGTTCTATCTTGTTCTGTCTTGTATAAGATAGAAAAACTGTACAAACCCTATAATCTTTGGGGCTGGCTTAGGATCTTTATAATGGAAAAATACAAAGCTCATATCCTTACATGGTTACAACTACGGCTGCAACTTCAATTGATTAAAGTTCTTTGCATTGATGAAAATCCTGGGCCCAATTA